>JACSVZ010000006.1:56797299-57102700 GCA_014706295.1 Lycocorax pyrrhopterus obiensis
CTGGCTGCACTCCATAAACATAACCTGGAGCTTTAGTCTCTTTGCTGCAAACAAAGAATGGCCCTCAAATTGGCTAGTGCAAATGTGGAGAGAAAGTTTGGGAAAGTGAGGGAGATGCCACGCAGTTTATCATGACCGTCAGTGACTAAGAGCAGGAAGAACCACAACGCTTCAGACATTTCCACACTTATTGAGAGAAACCGCTGGAAAACGTGATAATGAACAGATAATCAGCTGCAGCTTCATGAAACTTCCCCATTTTTCGAATATTCCCCATTTCGCTTCCTTGTAGCACAAGTCTAACTTCACAGTCCATAAAAATATTTCTGTTTGTTTGAGCAGCCTCCATTAGCCTGCGCAGCAGGAGGGTGATAGAAAACCAGGGTTATTATAAAGGTGTTTTCGAGTCTCAGAGGGGCAGTTCACAGCTTCCCAAGCTTCCTCTGCTCCCGCTGTCACACTGCAGTGACTGGTGGCCAAGAGCAGCTCCACGGGTGGGGTCTGCCTCCTGCTAGACAGTCTGTTTGACTTCGATTCATCCCCCACGTGCAGCCTAAGGCAGGGCAGAGCCCCAGGGCAGAGACCAGGCAATAATCATTCTTTTCTAAAAGTACCACCAGGAAGCCAGCCAGCAGGATGTCGAGGGACAATGCATGGCCACAGGCTGGCCTTCTCTCTTTTTGCACCAAAGAGGAGGCTGACATATAGGAGGCCTTTTCCAGTTTTTAATTTCCAATAGGTATATTGTTAAGAAACTGAGAGCTTCTTCCATTAACAAGAAAACACTGGTTTTTAAGCATCAACTTCATTCCATTTGAGGATTGAGAGACCTCGAGATTTTCCTTCTGAAAATGTGAGGATAAAAGGGCATTTCAATCCTATCTTGCTCCCTAACCCTCTGTTTCTTCTACCAGTCTGGGAGTATCTATTACAATTATTTACAGAAAGGTATCGTTTGTCTGATGAATGATACGGACAGCATCACCCTTTCGTGTTCGTGAAAGAAATTCTTGTTACACTGATGTATTTTAATGGTTCTCTCTGCTGCTGCTGCTGTTTTATAGGCAGCAGCTCAGGAATAAAATATAGTAGGAGAGAAGATTAAATTTAGCATGGTCCTCCTGCAGGTATACACTGGCAACTTGTCTATCGTACTTTATTTATGTGGAATTGCAGCTATGGATATGACAGTCTGTCACCGTACAACCTGCCCAAAAACTTTGTATGCCCCACAGCTGTAGTGCTCACTCACACCATCTTTTCTCTCTGGAGCCTGGGTTTGGTGCATCTATAAAAGAGCATTGTACAGAATAAATAAAGGAATATGTTGTACAGGTTTAGCATTTCATAATTTTCTTTGGGCAGCTTGCAGAGCATGACTCCTCCCAAATACAGGAGCCACAGGGAGTGATTTAACTGAGGGGTTTTAGTGAGGGAGCATATTTTTAATGGAAAGTAAACCAGGGGAAACCCTGTTAATTGTTAAACTCTTTGTGGTGAAGTATTGCCCATTTTTGTGTGTTCATGTGTGCATGCACACACCAATTTAATTTGCTGTGTTTGGATTAGTGGATAATTCCAATTATCTGGTATCCAGGTAGTGACTGATGTGGTGCCCGTGTTATCAAAAGTCAGGGTTGCAGCTATCTTAAGCAGACATAATTCCTGACAAAGTACTTCCCTTCAGTGCAGTTCCAGGTGGTTGAAGGACTTTTCAAAACGAGTCAGTCACTCAGTGAAATAAGGTCTGTTTAATGTGAGTCATTTTGGCCTCGATACCTTTGGGTCCTGGTTTGCCAAATTAGTTTGAAAAATCTACAAATAAGCAAGAATGTTTTAGACTAACTTTTCTGGACTTCTTCACTATCAATGGCAAGTAAGAGGGACTTCAGAAAGTGAGTTAGATGAGCTTTTTTAGTGGAGTTTGTTGTGTACTCTGACACCAGTCAAGGCAGGGAGTAACTCGTAGACCTTCACAATGTCATGCAGCATAACCAGGGAAATAAATACACCCTAATTGGATGCCATGAACAGCATCACTCTGATTAATCCTAGATGGATTTGTCACATTAAAGCAATAGAATCTAACTTATTAAAAATGTAAGTAGAGATTTTAAGAGCTCTGTCAAAAGTAATTAAGGAAAATTTTATTCTTCAAATATGAAAGTAAAAAATGGAATCTTACCTCGTTGCTTTGGCTTAAAATAAACTCCTAGGTGGTAGTTTGTGGGGTTTTTTTTTTCCATTTCTTTCATAGATTTTATTCAAAAACAAAGTGATCCATTGATTAGGAGAGGGCCTTCATAATATCTTCCTTGTCTCATGCTCTTACAGTGTCTGCCTGAATTGAGCTCCCACATCCTTATTTGTGTTGTCAGTGGCACAGATTTGTTCTAATTCATCCCATCCCTTCATCACTCTCTGTTGCTGTGTTTGAAAAACCCTCTTATTTGTTATTGTAATCTACACGTTCTCAGAACCCGTAATAAAGAGGGACACTTGGTAATGTTGTGCTTATTCAGAAAATAGATAAGATCTGAAAAAACATGGCTCTGCTTTTAAGGGGAAAACAACCCAACAGTGAACAAAAGCAAACTGTTCCTAAAGGAATGCACGACCGAGAGGACCATTTGATGATCTCAGGCTTACTTAGCAAATAGAGTGTTACAGGCTGTTTTGAACTCAACACCCAATGGCTACTGCCCTTCTACAAAAGTAGGCTTATTAGATATTGACAGCAAAACATTGCTGTTTGTTTCTGTTTCTTGCTTTTCACCTTGTTTTTAAGGTGTCCATAGATAGGGAAGGTTGCCTGAAGATAGCAAAGGCTTTGAAACAATAAGTATCGAATGCATGAAGTAACCAGCTGAGGTCATCTAAATAACTTCAAAGTGACAGCCAAGAAACAATTATTCAAATAGCATTAGTTTTACACAAAATCTTACTCAATAGCAAGCACTGCGTATTTCTGAGAGTTGAAGTATTTTCCATTAATTAGGAGTTCTCAAGAAGTGTATCATGAAATACAAAACACATGACATTAATCTTCACTTGGGGCTAAAGAACAACTCTGATAATATCTGTGCTCGTTAATTTTTTTCATTCCGAATAGTGTTTATCATGCAAATCTCTTGCATCATGAGATTGCTTGTTTCAGATGAGCAGACAGAAAAATTCCTTCTCCAAGGAAAAACTCTCCAACTATTACTCTTTTTTCGTGCAGCAGTGAGATGAAATGGAGAAACAAGATTCCACATGCTTGAAGGAAGTTTCTAATCAGTCAGGATGCCAGAGGATAATGTACTTTTTCGAGTAAATAATATGAAAAAGTGCAATTGTCTACAGAGGACAAAATGAGAAAACCAGCTATTTTTCTTGTAGCTCATGACTGATAGTAATAGGTTCTATACTCAGCTAATCTTTCTGTAGGACACTAAAGCTCTAAACAAAGGAACACTGCTCATATGATTAATGAAATGCAATATTTCTTTACAATAAACCTTTTCCATGTTACCCTCCGTTTTCTCTGGGAAGTCAGTTGCAGTGAACAGATGGCGAGTGAGTCCGTGATAAGGTTTTCATGACTATTGTATAAGTATTTAATCTCTTAAAACAAATAAGTTCCAGCATAAATCCTCAAGGCAATGCAAAAATACACATAAACACACAAATATATATATAAAAGAACACATACAAATACATGTAGAAATATATATCAAATCAAATATCCATTTTCAAGAAGTTTCTGTACAACGTAATGGAGAAAAAGTTTGTAGATTTTCACAGATATCCTTGTAAAATGTGCAAATAGTAATAATGCTGAATATTTTTTTCTGTGATTTTTTTAAATCATTCTTCAGAATCTTACTATAGACATTCTTACATTCTACATGAAGGCCAAAAAAAGAAGACAAAAGAAGTAATTTGTTGTTTGATTATTTTCAATTTTTTTTCACATTTCTTTTTATATTTTTAAAATATTTTGAGGAAAGATGTAGGACTTTCTTACAAATATATATCTGCTTTTTAATTCTCCACTGCTATGATCTAATGATATTTTTTGCTAGAATGTATAGAATTGGTATTAAAATGAATATTTAAATTTAATCTCTAGCACCATTAAAGCCATAAATTTTAAGCAACACAAAAGATTGGAACTGTCACGACTATAGCTGAGCAAATAATTGGATATATTAGTCACAAATTATTGTTTCAATATATTTTTGAGTGAGTGATTATGGCAGCTCTACTTGTAATAATCCATGCTAATTCAATTTGTTTGCACTAGAAAGTGACTATTTTTCAGACAAATCGTTCATGTATACGGATGATATATGAATATCCCAGTTTCAACTAAAGTCGTACTTCAGTTCAGGTATTTTCATAATTCCTTTTGGAGCTGCTGGTTCTCTGCTTTGAAGGCTTCAGAAACCACAACTGCACTATTGCCAGCCACTAATTAAATGAATGCATCTTCATTTGCTGCAAGGTAATTTAGATGCTGCCAAAGTGAAGAGAAGAGCTGCACCAATTTCTGCAAGCCCAAGCAAACTGTGGCTTCAGATTTCAACATGGCTTTCCAGGGGCCAAATGGACTGCTTCTCCTTAACACAGGTTTTAAAACCCCTGGTATAAATTTCATCGCTGTGAAACTTACCTGCTTTTTAAGACTACCCTTTACAATATAGTGGAATCATGAAATCATAGAATCACAGAGTGGTTTGTGTTGGAAGGGGCCTTAAAGACCATTTCATTCCAACCCCCTGACTTGAGCAGGGACACCTTCCACTAGACCAGGTTTCTCAGAGCCCCATCCAGCCTGGCCTTGAACACTTCAGGGACAGGGCATCTTTTGTCATACTTTGTTTCTGTTTGGAAAATTGTAAAGGATATTTTTCAGGATGCAGTTTCGTGAAACACAAATGTTGCATTAGGAATAGAAATAGGGATAAGTTTCTAAGCATCTTATCTTCAAAAGCATTCTACCATTTTCTGTGTTAAACTCACCACAAAAATGTTTGGGTAAGCACGTTATGCCTGAAAATAGGTATTGGTTTTAAACTACAAATATTTTATTTCTGTTTTTCTAAGAGCAATTATAAATAAAGCAGCTTCCTATCTCCTTAAACAGGAGTGAGGAGAGAAAGCAGAAGTCAAAAGCTATGAAAAAGCAACATTTACACTTTTTGAGCATGAAAAAGTAAAAGGCTCCCTCTTTTACTGACTGGTCTGCATTACAATTATGTTCACGACTGATATGTTAAACCTGTTCACAAGCATTGTAGAAGTAGCTATTATTTATAGAGTTTTGATCCTACAAAGTCATTATTTTATGCTTTATTGAAGATGCTTTAGTTCAAAATTGTCTAATAAAACTTTTTTATGGACTCATAAAGTAGCAGTAAAAACATTCCTCTCAGTACAACCTGCTAAACTGCATAAAAGTTTTAAAGTGAAAATAATTTTTAAGGTTTGGGTTAGTGAAAAAAACCAAAACCAAAAACAAGAAAACTTTTATGTACAGGACTATGCTAGAACATTCTATGTTTCCAGGATATAAGGCACCCAAAAGCTAAGCAACACTGCATATGTACTTTTCCTAAAAATTTCAAGGAGATAGTTCAAGACTTAGTACCATAATTTAATATTCTCAAAGACATTCCTAATCTCTATTTTTCCTATCTTATTACTTATTAGCATTTCACAAAATAAATTATACTCCATCTATGCCCAGATTTGGTGTCATTGTCTGACAGCGTAATTCCACCATTCTCCTTTTTTTTCTATTTCTTAAGAAAAAAAAAAGATATTTGCTGCCAAAGGATTTTCCTAATTCCTCCTTTTTCCACATAAATCCTTTTCTTACATGTCTGGGAATTACTATCAGTACAGGTTTACCTCTGAATAGGGACATTGATGATGATAGTAATAGCAAGAATAACGAGTAAAAGGCTAATGAGAGGAAGAATCACTACCAAGAGAGTATTTCACAGTTTGAAAATATTGTTCAGATGTTGAACTAGTTTCATCTTCAGAACAATTTTTTCTTTTTCACTGTTATTACATCAGGGAACTTTATCCCTGATGAGATATTTTTATGTCTTAGTTAATAAAGCTTCATGGCTCTCCTTTCAGACATCTATAGTAACTTCTCCTTCCCACAGACATAAATCATCTCCAGCTTTATCTCCCCTTTTATTTACATTGGCAGGAGCACTTGTTTTGTAATTTTGCCCTGTCACTTTAGATGTTGTATCACGACTTTAAAGGAGCAAGCAGGAATGAAACCTTCAATTTCTGGGTGTTAGATATGAAGTTGTTCCTATAAAGAACTTGCATTTTTTTTTCCTTGGCTCTCCCATACCGCTTGTTTCTTAAGAACAGTGGATGAGGAGGCATCACAGGGACAGAAAAGGGGATGTTTTACAGTTTTATGTGTAATTTAAGACCTTTGTAATGCTGCAGCAACCATAGCCTCCAAAAGGAGAGAGATGATGAAGGGACAAGATCATCTTCTCCATGAGAGGCTGAGAGAGCTGGAACTGATCAGCCTGAAGGAGAGAAGGCTCAAGGGATCTTATCAATACCTAATGGAGCAAAGAAGACAGACCCAGATTCTTCTCGATGGTGCCCAGTGACAGGCCAAGAGGCAAGGGGCACAAACTGAAATCCAGAAAGTTCCTTCTGAAACATAACACAAATCTGTTCTGCTGTGAGAGTGATCAAACAGTGGCACAGATTTTCCAGTCAGTTGGTAGGGTCTCTATCCTTGGAGGTATTCAAAACCCAATTGGACAAGATCCTCAGCAATCTGCTCTAGCTGACTCTGCTTGAGCAAGAGATTGAACTAGACAACCTTCAGAGGTGCCCGTCAGCTTCAGCTACTCTGTTTTTCTGGCATTCCGTGGAAGAAAACTCTACCCAGGCTACAAATACTTTGCAGAGATGCCCCCATGGACCTTTTGGCTTTATCAGTTCTCAGTGCTGATGGGATGGGAGCAGCTGTGGAAGTCTCTTTTCTTCCCTGATCATGGTTTCCTGGCTGCTTCTCCCCAGAGATAAGTAACTGAATCTCCACCCTGAAAGTTCTTATGCCCGTGATAAACTATCAGAGATGATATTCCCTTAAAACCAGCAATGCCACTGATGTGGTTAGAGCTCAAACATACACAAAACATGTCTGGAAGATAAGATCTCTAAACAGCTTTTTCTTTTGAGTCCTGTTGGTGTTTTTGGTGGTAGAGCTCTCCACCACTGGAATGCAGAAATTACCATCTCATTTCACTGCTCAGCAGCCATCAGATGATGACAGCACCACCACCCCAGGGAATTCAGCATCACTGCAAGCTTCTGTAACTTCAGCTCTTCGGAAGCTTTGAGTTTCAGGCCAGCCATAAATCTCCAGCCAAAAAATCACCATCAGGTGCTGAAGAAACAGGAGAAGGTTTCAAAGGCTCTCTGGTGCCAGGGCATCCGGCACACTGAAAGGAAAGGAGAATGTAGAAAAGCTCTGGACTTCCTGACATTATTTTAAAAAGGCGTTCGACCGTCAAGCATGAGAGAAGTATGGTATTGTAACAGCCAGCACTCTTAACTCTCAGGGGAAAGAATACTTCAGTGCTTCATTACATCCCCAGATATACCATTAGCTGAGCCCCCACTAAAATACCTGCCATTCTTAATTTAGTCCTTCAAGCAATCAAAACTGAACTTGATGCAAAAGATTCTTTTTTTTTTTAAAAAAAAAAAAGGAGGGGAAAAAAAAGAGTCCATTTATCTATAAAATCATTGATTATTTCTTTCTGGTTATTAAGTAAAGAGTAATATAAAGTGTTGAAATTGTATGTTAAATATTTTTGGGGATTCATTATGAATGAACTTCCATGAGAGCATCAGATGATTTCATGATCACCAGATGCCTAAGCAGTGGCTGGAAGCAGTTAATACATCCTACTTATTGTGGCATTTCAGTACCTCCAGGTACATCAAATAGGAACTGGATCTGATATTTCATACACCTTAGGTATTCACATCTCAGTTACTGAGCTATGTGGTAAAGCAAGCCAAATATAACCTAAGGAAATTCTGTGGAATGTCAATCTGGGAACAAGGAAGACCTCTCCAACCACAGCCATTTGAGTGGTAGTAGTCCTCTTAAACATTACTCATAGGTTTAGTTTCATTTTGGGTGGCAGAGAAAGCTAGATTGCAGACTTTTTCAATATACCATAAAAGCTGTATGCTAAAAAAATTACATTTGGGGTACTAGCCAAGATCAGATAATAAATTATGGGCAAAATTAAATATAGTGCCCAAATGCAATCCATTATTGTTACTGGCTCACAAAGGAGGCTGGCTGGAGGCATGCAGAATTCCCCTTATCAGACCACTGAATCACTCTTGGTCTTGTGTGTCACCTCTGGGGAAGATTTAGACAGAATAAAGACAGTGAAGTCAGTATTTAACCCATCTAGCTTTTCATGCAGATGGATACGAATATCCCATTATTATGCCACTTCTCTTAATTGTCATCATATCTGATCACTTCACCACTTGTGGAAGCTAAACTAAAAGGATGAAAGGACTTTTAACTAGCTTTCTTTAACCTAAAGATTTATTCTTTACAGGAAATGAATAACATGCAAGGAGAGTCATGCCAATTACCAACAAAAATATGTCTCACTTTTGCCCTACAGCTGCAAGCTCTAGCAGAATTTCTTGCATGAAAAAATGTCAGTTTAAGTTGAAGAACAAGAAAAAAATTACTGATTCGGTCCATCTCCTTCAGAGACCATTGCTCTCCTGTTGTAAGGGATTTTCAGAAACAAAAATGAATGTGAGGTTGTAACTAAGTCGGTAAACTCTCCCTGAAAAGGGAGAAGACATCAGCTGCTATTTGAGAATTTAAGCAACCCATCAGCTAAGTTGCTTTATTTGCAGTTTTTCAGCTTTCCTTCAGCCACTTGCTGCTAACAATCCTGTAAATGTTTGGCATAGGTTTAACACTTTTTAAAAAAATTTTTTTTAAGAAACCCCTCCACTGAAATGTTGTTCTTTGATGGTTTATGAATTATTCATTTGTTAAATTGTGACACCTGTATTTAACTGCAAATCCCAAACTAGTTGGAAAAACTCCACAACGGTGCTTGTTTTTCTGCTGGGCTGCTTAGCAGTGATGTTAAACTAACTTAAAAGCTCCTTTAAAAGGATCATGACCTGCTTCCAATATCAAAACAACGGAGTAAAAGAAAAGCAGTCTGATAGCTGCATGACTCTAAGAGTTAAGCCACTGCTAGAATTAAAATCATGGACTCCAGTTCTCCAGGCAATCACACACGTGTTTTACTTTAAACATGCCAGTAGTGGTATTGATTTGCATCACTTAGAGGTACTGAAATATTGTACACATTCTTGAGAGAAATTCTTACTGAGCTTTTTCCTTAAAAACGTGTCCACCCATTTCTACTGACACTCATGGATCAAAATCTGGGCAAATAAGGATGGGAGGCATTACTAAAAATCCTCACTGCCGGCTGAAAGCAGTGAACACCCGCTGCAAAACTTAAATTCTGTTACAGTAGACAGGAGAACCTGCTTTCAAAATGAGCTTTTCTGCCCACAAGGCTACAGAGATGAGTAAAGAATATCCCAGACTTTTCGTTCCACATGCATTTTCTATTATTTATGATCCTAATTCGTTGTGATGTTTCACGTTAATGAAAGGGTATTACTTTCTCTGAGTATAATAGAATCATAAATATTTGTATACAAATTTATATATGTTAGACATCTCGTAGGTAGAGACTTATACTTTCTTAGGTCAAAATGGCACACATATGTCCTTCTCTATTTTTTTTTCAAGGTAATATGAAAATATTGGGCAATTTAACTGACTGAAACAATCTCAGTCATGTCTGATTGAATGGCTGCCCACCTCTTCATGTGGAAATAAAAGCTTTTGTTAAAGCACAGATGAATTACTTCACTTAAATCCTGGGGAAAAAAAAAAAAAAGGAGGATATTTTGGCTGTGCATTTGTTCATTAGATCCAGATGTACATTATTAACTGTCCATAGTTGGTTTACTAATAAATCATGCCTGAAGGATTTTGTTTTGCAAGATGGCGAGAGAAGAGTGCTCTTGTTTGTTTTGTTGTTTGTGTTGTTGTTGTTTTTATCACAGTTGATTTATTTGTTTGTTTTGTTTTGTTTTGTTTTCCATTTAGGACCTCCTGACAACAATGGTATAATATTGGAGCAGTTTTCAGAACAGAAGTGTGAGTTGTACCGAGAGCCACAGCTGAAACGTCGGCAGCATACAGAACAGAATGTGCAGACCTTGTGCTGGGGAGGACTAAAAATAGATAAAAACCAATTCCATACATGGTTCAGCTGTTTTGTTAACACCTACCTAGTAACTGAGGCAAAAATGTTCATATGTGTGTTCCTCAGTGCACATGCAAAAGCAGCAGCTTTCCAGCCTGCCTGCAGCTGCATTTAGTAGGAAACCCAAATGTCATCAACTCCTCACTCTTGTCCCCTATGCAAGATGAGCCCTTCCATAACTTTGCATTTTTCCTAGCTTTCCTATAAAGGGAACTCACCTATCCTGTTGTCCCACATAAACCCCAAACAACATTAGCTGTATTGTCTGAGCCATTTGTCCATGGAAATACACACTTATTTCTCTTTCTAAAAATGTTAAGGATGTAAGGAACACTTAAGTCCTGCAACGTGTTTAAGTGACTCAGGGAATGTGCAGTCCTTGTGATAGCAAGGGAGAAGGCTCTGTGACATGTGGCAGAACTGGACTTTTTGCCATTCTATTGTAACCTATCTTGTCTTTTCAATGATAAACTTTCTCAGAGGATGGAGTGGGTTTCTCACAGAGAAACACACACACAAAGTCCCTTATGTTTACAGCATTTTTTACATGTACAGTAACATTCCACAAACATCATGTGGTTATACAGAGTATTTCTTACTCAAGTTTATTAAATAAAACCTGACATTTGAGATGCTTAGAAGGTATTATTCCTATTTTGAAACAGACAACAGCGATTTTTCCTAATATACACAATTTTTATGACAACCACTTGTGCTCTAACTGAATTATTTTCCAGAGCTAAAGTCATAATTTTATTGAAACCTTCTCCTGCCCTGGAAACATACTTTTTCTGAACATTTTGTGATGTATTTACAGCTTTGGAGGTATTTATTTTCCTTCTCTTTGATTGCCCTTTCATACAGACTGTCAGTTTTTCACTCTCTTCCCTCTGTTCTACTGGCATCAGAAATTAATAGGCCACTTAATGAACATGATATACATGGAAGACAATAACTATGACAACAGTTTCTACTGTCCTGCATTTCTCAGCTCTCAAGATTCTTCCTTCACACATGCTGTGTAAAGACTCTTGGAGTATACAAGCAAAATCTGAGCAAAGGTGCTTTGTTTCCCATTTTCCTTTCTTGAAGGCCTTTATACTTGAACACAACTAATTCCATAGCATTAAATTCACTTTTACCAGCAGCATTTGGCTGCATTGCTGCCATGACATAATGGGAAGCTCTGCTTCTAGAGCTGAAATTTGTCCTTGCAATCACAAGTAAAATCTAAGCAACATCAGCAGTGCTGAAGATCTGTATGATCTGTGTAGATCCTGGATGTCCTTGCTTGAATCAGCCATGCCATGCTCACACTGGAAAAATCCAAAACCTGCCATCACATGGACTGCTTCATGCACAGAAGAGTGGAGGTTTTCCTGTTGATGAGAAAGATGAGTTTTCAGTAAGAGTGGTTCATGTTTCATCATTTTTAATGAGAAACATTAAAACTAAAGAGAACCTAAGAGGATAGAGCTGCTTTAGACATAATTTAGGAGCTTTGGTATGGCATAAATTATGGCACATTCAAGTAGTCCAAAGATTAAATCTTTAATCCAGAATTTCCGAAGGACCTGGCCTCACTCCTCTCCGTGCCTTTCCTGACAGGATGGTGAACTTCCTGAGGAGAAAGGACTTTTCTGAAGGCAGCCTTACAAAAGCCAAATCTTCCCAGAGAGTCCTCTCAGGACTTCTGCATTGCCACTTTTACACAGCCCATCACACTGGGGATTAATGGTGAACAGTCTTTGCACACAAGCAGCTGTGAGAGAAAGGGAGCTGAGCTGCTTAAACTACAAGTCCAACTTGCAGAAAGTGAGCAGCATGAATGGAGCCTGCTTTTTTATTAAAGAAAAAAAAAAAGCAAAACCCCACAAAACTTAAAAAACATTATTGTAATCCAGGTCTGTGGGAAATTAAACACATTGCAGAAAGTAAAAGAGTCTGCTTTGCGTAAATTGGCTAAGGATGGAGATAATAATAATATAGAGATATTTTCTGATGGAAAATTCTTCAGCTTTTTCTTTTCCTGAACTCTTTGATTACAACAGCAAAAAGAAATAAAAGTAAGTAAGTATATCCACTCACTGAGATAATTTGAAAACAACTATTTTTCCTGAGAGGTAAAACATCCTTCCAGTATTCATTTCCAGTCCTGTATTTTAGGACTGTTTCTTTGTCTTTTCTATAAATAACAGGTGCTGACTGCTCCTGCAGCTTGTGTCAAATACTCAGATAGGCATAGCCATTAACAGTTTCCCAGGTTGTTCAGGAAGCATGGTTGATATGTCAAACAAGAGTTACTGATTTCACGCTGTAGAAATAAAAACATGTAGGCAGGGCAAAGAAAAGTGAGACTTGCTAGATACCATGTTTGACCCCAACTCTTTTTTTCAAGGTTTTTGACATGTCACTGTTTATCATCCTGCTTTATGCAGCAAGGAAACATATTTACAGCCTCATGACCCTTTGCATCATGTCTCTAAGTACAACATAGAAATTTATGTGCATTCCAGGAATCCCTCTGCATCTAGTGAAATCCACACGGAAATTTCTGTGCCCATATTCCATCACATTTTTACACAAGCACATGGCTTTTAGAACAGATCCTGCTCATAATTTGGAGCCCTCCTTCTTCTGTGATCCAGCCATCAGATGGATTTTTCATTAAAAGGGCCCTAAGACTTTACACTTGACTTTGGAAAAAGAGCAGGCACTGGTGCCAAGTTTTGAACCGTGCAGTCATTGCGATGCAGTCTGTTGTGTTACACACATTCAAATACATAATTCTGGGAGAAGCCAGTGCCCAGATCCAAAACTGGGCCTCTGTGGGCAGCAGGCTTTACTGTGCATGTGGCAGCACCAGTCCTGGGCACGTTGCTGTGGATAATCGATGGCTCAGGGCTGACACTTCAGTGTGATGGAAGTGGAAATGCTGGGGCATTTCTTCACCCAAATAAGTAGCGGGTTATGATGCACGCATGCCTTGGCAGAGTGCCTTAGTTTTAGTCATTTAGCACAAGAAACCCTTCCTTTTTGTCTAAGGTTTCATTCAGCTGCCTTCTAGCTCCCTTTACGGTAACATGTTCTTACCCATCAATGCCAGCTTTAGCAGAAAGGAACATTTCTGTATCAGAATTTAATTCCAAGTAGACCTTCATTTGCTGTAATCCAAAGATAGCAGAAAAATGGGGAGTACTGCTATGTGACTGTCGCCAACACCTTGAAATGTCATTACACCTTCCATCACAGGATCTTTGGACCTCATTAGGTCCTCCTTTGGACCTTCAATAAAGTCTATGATCAAGCGCATCACGTGCTCATGAAGCACTCATGGTCATCTTTACCATTAAGTAGGCACTGATACACCTCTGTGGAAACCCTGTTCTCTATAGTTTCAGAGTAACAGACAAATTTTCTTACAGAAGAAACTTGAAATATGGAGAGTTAAGAAACAGATGGGAAATCCTTTGACACAGCCAAGATAATTCCTACCATGCAGTTACCTTGCATTTCTTTCCTTAATGCTAAACTGCTTTTTATAAATGAATTTTACTTGAATAGAGTTAAAAAGCTTTCTCCAGGGTTGATATACCACTTGTCTTAGAGGCTGGTCTGTGCAGTGCCTGAGACATGGGACATCATGAGATAAATAAACACATGATGATAAACTAGGAGGGTGGTCTATATCTCCTATTAGGTACCTAGTGGAGCTGTGCCGGGGTCTTGTGTTGGAACTGGCCTTCCTTCTGCAATTATTTTCTGACAAAACCATTCAAACAAACCCTTCTCTCCTCTACATTTTGAAAAAAAAGGCTGAACTGCAACCCACCAAAGCTGAAATTGTCAAATCATAAAAGGTTTGGGCATCACACATTAAAACTTGCACCAATCTGTCAGTGCTTTGAAATGCAGCTCCAGAGGGACCATTCCCAGAAGTGAGAGAGTCAACATCCTGAATGTCCTTGGAGATGGTAGAGAGCCAACCAGTGCTAATTGTGGTGATGGTTTATTTCACGTATACTCCGGAACTTGCCGGCAGCAAGGCCAAAACCATCGACTTGCTTAATTCCACCTTTATTATCTGTTTATCATTATAAGCAGTTACAAGATATGCATCATTGCAGCATCTGGACACACTTTGCAATTACATGGACTGGAACTGCATCCACTGGCACTGCTAATATAGCTAAGAATTTGTTATATTCCCACATTGTTTCTATTGTCTTGTACACAGCCTGAAACCGCTGCAAAGACAGACTGAGTCACAGGGAGCTTAAAGAGCGGACAAGCAAAATTTTCCAAGTGGTACAACAAGGCATCATTGAGTTTAGCCCTAGTTTTTTGGATTTTTTTTTCAGACTTTTAGCTTTAATAAAAGCACAATTCAAACTAATGAATTTACTCTGTGAAGACCAAGGCCAATAATAGACTCAGCTTTTGCATAAAGCTGAGAATGGAACAATTTTTTTAATACTTACACGGCACTGATTCCCCAAAAGAAAACCATTTGTCAGGTATCAGGAGTATCTGTCTGTTGACGTAATTTTTTTTTTGAGTAGACACATCTTGATATATGCAACTAATGGATATTTCACTTTACCTCCAGGAATTGCAGTTCATGTTTCTGAGTAACTCCTGAGTTACACATATTCTGAAAACAATGAAATAATACTGCCTGCAGCCATGGTGGTGTGGAGCTCTGAAATCAAATGTCCACTGTTCCTAGCTCACTAAGATCTAATTTCATTATTTTATTGAAAACTTTCATCAGGGCTTCTAGTATTTCCCAGTGAATATGGTGGATGCTCTACATGAAGCATTTCAGAGGGTTGGTACCACTGATGCAGGCTGGGAAGGCAAAGCCAAGATGCTGTTCTGTGGTAGAAAGAGAAGTAAAAGAGAAGTGACTGACTGTCAGATTTAAGATATCAAGGCTGAAGTTAGGCAGCAGAGGTGAGGTAAAGTCTTTCTGACCGTATTTTAACACTTCTGTTGAAGTGAACAGTTTTATTAGATTTCATTGTTTCATGGTGTGTGATGTCACTAGAAATTTCAGATGTGAGTGTAAACTGATTCCTTTAAATTTAGAGAATAACTTTTTCCTTATGCATTAGCTATTTTTGACTGGATATCATCCTGGACTACACACATTTGGACATTCTTACATCCCAGTAAAGCATTTGTATGTTGCAATTTTAGAACCTCACATACAGCAGGATTTCACTGCTAAGGTTCACTTGCTGTCCTCAGAAAGCACTTAAATGCATTCCCTTTAAATATATTGGTATTTCTCACAATTCCCTTTAAGCCAAAACAAACAGTATCTTTAGATTAAAAAGCAAAACAAAATTTAAACCTTCTGTGGTTTTCCTTAACTCACAAGAATCTAAAAAAGGATAGTGGACTTGAGCCAATCCATAAGATCTGCTTTTGTCCAGTAAATTTTCCAGCTAATATCATGAATTGCAAATGGAAAGCTGATCTTGGAGGCTGAACATCCTGAAAGAGACAATTAGCAATAAAGTGTAAAAGACAGGAATTGTCTGCAAAAATACTGTGTCCAGATTTCCAGGAGTCTGCTCACAAGGAATGAAAGTCTTGAAAGCAGGTGAGGTGGATGAGCCTGAGTCTCTGTGGATATCCAAGAGGGCTGGTGTGTCCACCATAGGTTAGCTGTGCCTGTGTGTACAAGGAACAGTCAGTTCTTCTGAGCCCTGGCATCCAGGCATCCCCCACTGCCTGAAAAGGCTCCTGTTGCAACGTGGATCGCATCAAAAGGTCCAAAGTGGGTCTCACCACTGACCTTTCCAGCTATGAAGCTGCGTTTCTCCTGACTCCATACTATTAGTTCAGATACTAATGATGCACGGAAGTGAATCTATGCCCCAAGGTTCCTCTAATCCTTTACACTGGGCTGTGTTGTGAAAGTAGCACAGCAATTAAAAAATAGAGATTTGGGGCTGCTTCTTCTGTTAGGTGCAGAAGAAGCTCCCATTTATCTCCTACGGAAAACAAATTCCTAAACATCTGTAGAAATGTGTGGAGAGACATGGATTATCATTAATTGTACTACTTGTTTGCTATAGGGCTTGAGTTTTTGACTTGTTTTTAAAAAGAGTAAGAAATAGCTGTGTTCTTCCTTATTTTCATTGTCACTTGAATCATAGGAATAAAAAAACACAGGAAATAATTTGTGAAGAAGGTGAGAAGACTGTCCTTTTTAGCACAGCTCTTTTCTCACACCAGACCCATGCAGCCGAACCTCTTCAAACTCTACTTGAGAAAAAAAAGGGTGCACATCAGTTATATAAAATTGATATCCACGACAGAAAACCTCATGTGTGCTTAAGACAAATCTTGTCAGTAGTGTCTACCTGAGAACAACAGGAAGAAAAGTGAAATGGGTGTGAAAAGTCCAAGTGCTTTACATCACATAACATCAACAGACACACAGGTACTCACACACAAACATTTACAACCGCATGAGACTTTCAAAGTCTCAGCTAAACAAGCATTATTTTGCATAACCTAAGCAAAATTTCTGGATGCATTCTGCTTTCCAGAAATCCAGCTGACTCTGGTATTTTGTTAGTGGGTAGTGACTGCAAGCAGGGGATTTGAGTAAATATTTATTTATGTACAACTATGTCATCTGGTGGATGCTTCATTATTTTTCTGGCAAAAGGACCAATTAAATGGAAAGAGTGAAATGCATGAATGAATGTATGACCTGCCACTGTTTTGTTTTCCTCACAGTGAAAAAACCAGGCAGTGACACAGAAATCCTCACCCACATCATGTCAATGTCCTACATTGGTCTTACTGTTGCCAGTATGTCCCCAGTGCAAACATTTTCCTGAAAAATGGACTAAGCTGAAATAGCTCATTTTATATTTACATATTGATATTTTTTTTGTAATGATTGAAATCTTTTCTTATAAAAGATACTCTAAGAATTGTTTGTGCTGTTTATTAAAGCCGTGTTTTGCTTACAGCATTTTGCAAGAGATCAAATTACACAGTGCGCTCTTCTTTACTCCTTTTTAAGGAGGTGGTGTAATTTGGGGGAAGCAACATGGGCCCCGTTTGAAGCCTGGGTTGCTACGGCAAATTCAAGTTTTGATTCAATGGTATTGTAAATAATAACATGGAATTTTGTGCAAATAGCTAGAATGAAGGTTAAACAAACCTCTCAAACACCCTTAGCTTGGGGCAAGATGCTTTTTTTCTGCCAAGCCTCACAATTCCTGAGAGCTTTTCCTGTACAGCATCCATGTGCATTTTTAACTCCATTTTCATGCTGTTGGTTGTTCTGAATTTCTTGGCTCATAGACAGTTTCCGGATAAACTGCACAGGAAGATTCTCTGGCCTTGTTGAAGATGAGTTTTATGAAGAGGCAGGTTCCAGACACCATCCAAAGCAGCTGAATACTTTCAGGTACTACCTAATATCTGAGCACATAGTCAGCTCTCCCTTACACGTAATACAGATGAGTGCTGTGGGGTAGAAGAAAACTCTCCAAACCCCATCAGCCCCAGTAGTACCTGAGCTGCTCTCACCACAGCCAGCCTGATTCATCTCTTTATGGATTTATCAGTCTGGACAAGCACATGGTTCTTGGTCTTGCCCCCAGTCTAATGTAGCACTGGAGGGGTCTTTGTCTTCCAAACTGAGAGGAGACTTGTGGTGTTTAAAAAACTATTAGCAATAATAAAAGACACATCCCAGGGCACTCACTTATTTGCTCTTCTTGCACCAGAGGTCAGCTTGTTTCAACACATGTATTTTCTTTGTTTCTTTGTCAATATTTAGCACATATCAGGGAGAACAATGATGGTTTGCAGAGAGTGTTGTATCCAAAGAATAATGAAAAGATGTGTATTGCTGCAGAGGAAACATAAATATACTCTGAAGAAAGAACAGATCATACTAATCGCTATTGCCCTGCCTGCAATGTAGCAGAGGACAGGGCAAAAATTTGACTGTGAAAAAATTTGGCTCCAGGTCTTCCCTGCATTGAC
This sequence comes from Lycocorax pyrrhopterus obiensis, assembly GCA_014706295.1. Taxonomy (NCBI): domain Eukaryota; kingdom Metazoa; phylum Chordata; class Aves; order Passeriformes; family Paradisaeidae; genus Lycocorax; species Lycocorax pyrrhopterus. The sequence continues at coordinate 56,815,710 of JACSVZ010000006.1, forward strand.
CCCTGTAGGATCTTATGCTCCCTATGAATTGCTGCTTTTTTGTTTAACAGCTGAAATATAGAAAGGGAGGAAATATTTTTTTCTAAAACACAAAGGTATCAAGTTACCAGCAGATTATAGGAATAAATCCAGCAAATCAAATGCAAGCAAAAATGATTCTAAATTAGCAGAAAAATGAATTAGCTTATCTAATTTATCTAATTTCCAAATCTAAGATCACCTCATGCCCTTCAGTGTAGCAGAAGATTGAGACTGAAGGGCTCTTTTCAGGACGCAATGCCAGGAAGCACTAGGCTACACTCTTTGCTCTGTCTGCTTCTCTCTCTTACCTCACTTTTTCTCTGTCTTTTCGGTTCCTACTCCCAACAGGGACCCAGAGCTGCAGGGGCTTTTTCATCTCAAGGGCAGCCTCCTGGGGAAAGCCAGGAGGGATGAGCTGGAGGCAAGGCTCGACCTCCCTCCTCCTCCCATCTGGCCCCATCTGAGCTGCCCTGCGATCCTGCTCCTTCACAGAGGTTTCCCAGGATAAATAAACAGTGCAGATATTGGCAACAGAGCTGCAGAGATGGTGGTAGCTCAGAATTTCTGTCTTTTGGGATTGATGCTATTTTTAGACCTGCGTTTAAGGTATGCCAGAGTTAAACATTATATTTAATTTCCACATGTCTTGAATAATGCTTTGAAAGTTACATTTCTAGAGGAATGAAATGTTAAATCAAAATTAAGCTCTAAGTTTATTGTCTTCCTCCAGTTTTCATTTTCTCTCATATTTCACTCTGTCACAGCTAGCTTGTATCTTTTGTGGGAATAAACTAAAAAATATAGGTTTTTTCAAATAATTGGAATTATTGTAATAGTTTGAAATCATTCAAATAATTTCAGCTATCATGTGGCATGTGATTTAGAATACCATAACTTATAACTTCTCTATCTTGGTTTTTTTTTAATCAAATAGCAGTTACACTATTACTTAATGCAAACTGAAATACGAGTTATTTTCAGCCCTTGATGCAATACTTTAAATATGAAGAAAATAAACAAAATAAGAAAACCAAACTATCATAATGTAGTCAATCTTCCCAGTACAGATTGCCCTTCAGTCTGGTTTTCCTCCTTATTTTTTCCCAGAAACTTCTGTAGTCCTTCTGGTGGTTGGTTTTTTTTCCTGTCGTTCCCAACTGCCAAACAGCACAACATCAGTTATACTGGGGGTGTTTCCCCAACAAAAATTACAAATCACTACTTCCCCTATCCTTCCTGCCCCATGCTTCTAACAACACTGATTTACATAAGGAAAGGAGGAAAACTGTATCTGAGGGAAACTGTCTCTGATCTGAGCATTGCCTCGAGAAAAGAGAATAAAATGTTGGGTCTTTGCCAGCCCTACTGTCTTGGAGCAACCTTGGCTGTGAAAGCTCATACCACTATTATTGCTGCAAAAAACGTTTCTCTTCTTAATATTGTCGAGACCTTTTCTCAAATCTTACCGATTTCAGGCCAACTGCCTTTTCTCTACCAACAGTGGGTTTTAAATCTCTGCAGGTCTGACCACCTGCAGAAGCCACTAGGCTGTTGAAGCTGGGAAAAATAACAACAAGTAGACTCCATTTCCCGTGATTTAATTCCAAAAATCTTGCACATGTGGTTAATTTAAAGTGCGTGTGTATTCTCAGTGGAATCAACGGGAATACGCAGATGACTAAAGGTAAGCAGATGTGTAACTTGTGGGATCCGGGTCTGAAATTAAGACAAGCTTCAAGAAGTGAAAGCTGCAACAGAAGGGGAAATCAAAGATGACAGGAGCAATAAACAGCAATAATATCATGGAGTCAGCCTAAGACACGCGTATATCATGACCATAACTACATTGCATTTCAAATTTAAAAAACAAAAGTAACAACGGATTCCAAATCAAAAATCATTTTCTCTTCTTAGAAGGGGATACCTAGAGGCACAGGGGCTAAGTCATAAGGACGGAGTCAAATGAGGAGAAAGCAGGTTTTTAGAAAGGCTGCTGAAAGATAACCCTTCAAATATCATGCTCACTACACAGTAGAGAAATAACACCTCAAAATGTTAGGGACCTGCAGCTCCATAGCAAAGGTGTTAAGAAAGTAAAGAGCAATTGTGTGAGACATGACCAAGCAATCAGGAAGAGGTGAATTTGAATTTGTCTTGTGAAGCTGGGGACGAGCAGCAAGCTCCTCAAGCACTGCCAGTGATGAGCCAACGTGAGGATTCAGTGACCTTAACCACAGCGGTGAGGAAGGAAGATCACCCATGGCAGCTGTGTCTGAACGAGCATCAGGGGAGGCAGAGAAGGGGAGGTGGCCATTGTCAAACCAGAGCAAATAAAGGCATAGTGAATGTCTCAGCTCTCTCAGCATGGAATTGTCAGAATCAAGAGTACTTAAAAAAAAAAAACAAAATACATCAGTGTAAGACTGAGAATGAATGTAATAAGAAATCACCAAAATCTTTTCTTTCATTTTGATTGATTGGAAAATTCTTCCTTGCCACCCATCTACTTTGCAGTTTCAATTGACATATGACATATAACCTGAAGGGAAGATTAAAAAAAAAAAAAAGGAAAACAAGGAAAATTGAAAATGTCATTAAAATATACCCTGATTCACAGCTTCATTTTGGATGATGATACTGGCCTGGGTGTTTTATATAAACATTCCCGGTACCATGCTGGTGTTTCAGAGCTGATGTTGTACCTCCTGTTGCTTTCTTTACAGCAAAAACTCCTCCTCTCAAATGTCCAATCTCCATAACTCTCTGGAGTCATCCCTTTGTTATTACACACATAGTCAACATCCAAGCACTTAGCAGGAAGTAAACACTTAGGTGTCAATATTCATTCTAATAATTTTCTAATGAAACGAATTGTATTTTTGACATTAAGCACCTGTTTAAAGTCATTTTTCTGATTGAGCACCTATGCTCTCAGGATTAAGATAGTGAGAATGACAGATGACCTCTAAAGACCATGGGTTGACTGGTCTGTGGGTGGTATCTGCGGGTGGTCTGGAAGGGGAAGGAGATAGGAGCTCAGTAAGATTTTCAAGGGAAAAACACTTAAAAGAGAACTTCTCAGTTCAAATTTATGATGTACATTACCTGTGTCTTGAAAGTTTTATGCTGACAGAGTCAGGGTGATTTCTCATGTCTGGCACTCCATGGGAGCTCTCAGTACAACTTTGACTGGGGCTTTTGCTTAAATATTAATTTTGACACTCACTCCAGCACAGAGATGGAGCTGAGTCACAGCTTTTGGAGTCATAGCCACATCAGAAAATCCCTACGGTTTGAGGGCACTTGGACTGATAGTTTTGGCTCAAATCATCGCTGATCTTCTTGTAAACAACTTGGCATCCTTCCTATTTGTACATACTCAGCGAATGATGTGAACTAGGAAAGAAAATAACTATGCTAAAATAGTCCTTTCCCCCCTGTTGTGCATATGAATGAATCTGAGTCTGTCAGAAAGGCAGATATCTGCCAGTACCAGCAGGGATCTTATTATCTTTGCATATGCTGTTTCCTAAGAAAATCCCTGTTGAGGACCATTGTGGTGATATGCAGAATTGTGTTAGGATGCATTTGCCCTCTACCCGTTGGCATCCATCTGACTTTTTAATTTCCTGGGACTCTAAACCCTTCCTAGGGTAACAGCGTGACACCCCTAAAGAGATTACCTTGAACTGCATTCCATTTCATCAGTACAGGACTGTATTCATCCCAGAACAATGCTGCCAAGCAGTTCCCAAATCAGTGCACCCATGAGCAGGACCCACATGATGAGATTGCTGCTGATAGCAAAATTAACCAAGGCTGGAGAACTCAGGACTGTGCTTTCCATCTGCTTGCTTTATGTCCCAGGGTTGCCTTTGTCTTCCCTTTGTACAGACCTCCACTTGAAAAAAGGGCAAGAAAAACAAAAAGAAGTCATGATCTCAGTGTTTTCCAAACTGCCTTATGTCTTAAATGTATCAGAGGATAGCAAATGGCCAACAGGTGAGAGAGAGGGAGGGAGAGAGTCAGAATCATCTATTTGTGTCTGTGCCTGTTTGGTCACATCTGTTCCCAAACTCCTGCACAAACCACAAGCAACTGCTGAAGGCTAGAGGAGGGGCAGCACGAAATTAGGGCACATGAAATCAAGATCAGTCCTTAATATGGGACAGAGCAGAAGAATACACCAAAACACAAGAAACAGCTTGAGAAAAGAACTTTAAAAAAAAGTCAATAATGGCAACATTTTTTTTTTTTTTTAAGAAAGAGCAGGATCTCAAAATAAAAACCACACCATTGGTGGTCACTAGTGCTGCGCTTAAGCTGTCATCTGTTGAATCTGGCAGTCTGCACGTCATTCAACAGATAAATGCCTTTACCAGAACCCTCCGGACAAGGAGAACGTACAGCGCACACATTTAAACCAGACTGCTAGGGCTGGGGGAAACTCTGTTGGTGGCCACAGACACCGAAGAATCAGGTATAGGAAACTCTGAGTAAAGCACATGAATGCTCAGAGGAAAAAATAATGAGAAGCAAACCTTTTTTCCCCTCTTCTTATCCCACATTTCGGTAATCCAGACTAATTGCACGGTAATGCAGCCACTCATAAATCTAAGAATACACATGGATTACGTCTGTGTGGCTAAACTGGAAGTGGTCTTTCCTTTCAGGTAGCCACAGAGCCATACAATCTGCTTTGGGAAAGCAGGACATATTTTATCTTCTCTCATCTCAGTTGCTCTAAGGAACCCCACACTGCCTACTCTGCAACCTATTAAACATGCCACAGCAAAGTGTTTTCCACTCCGTGCCATGTGGGAGCCTCAGCAAAGCAAAAAAAGTGGGATTTTTTTGCAGATTATTACATGGGCTCAGAAATCGCAAGCCTGTGCAAACATTAAAAAATACTCATAATATTTGAACTGGAAAACATGCTCATTTGCTGTAAGGCCTGTGGATTTCTTAAAAAAATAGAGGATCCTCTTTTCCAGTCAGCCCCTCGAATGTGAAGTGGGATAATGAAGAAGAATGCTAAACAATTTTATTGTAGCATGTTTTCATAGGCTATTTACAGCCGTTTCAGTTTATTCATTTATGTACATTTTGTCTCAGTTTCCAAACAAAACCAAAGCTTTCCTGGGGGGGTGGCTTCATCCAAGTTTTGTCTTCTGCTCCATTGTTCTTCGACGTACTCCACGGAAACGGGCATATTGCTGGAATCTCCTCCATTCACACCAGCACTGGCACGAAGTTTTGAGGGCAGCAATTATGCCTGGGGTTTTAAAGGGTATTTCCAGGGCACTGCAGCCCCCGACGCTCCAGCAGGAATGTTAAGTGTTGGAACAAACCCACCATGTGCACTGTTCTCTGAAGATGCTTCTGTGTGATGCAATGCAGCTTGAGCACCCTCTCTCAAGCAGGGCATCTGCTGCCATCGCTGTGCCAATGCTCTTTGAGAATGTGACCCAGATTTATTACTTAAGCCTCCCTCCTTTTCTTCCCCTCTCAACAGCCTACGACTGGGATTAGCATTTCCTGTGTTATCTGTTGAGTACACACGTAAGAGGACAAGAGAACGATACTTTTTATACCAATTGGCAGAGGATCCTCTGCAGACTATTCCCTTTTCACAAGGTATTTTCCACCATATAGTGTGGAAGCACAGTTATTAAAATGTTACCTCTACAGAATTTTCCAGTTCCTTTTGTTTATTCCTAATCTACATCATCCGGGCCTCCTGTGCTTTTGGGTGAGCAGTTGGTTTGTAGTCCAACACATGAATTACCTTCACATGCCAAAGAAAGCTTAGGAACTGCCCAGTATATTTCAAAACCTTGAAAAAGTGGGAGGTTGTATCTGGCAGCAGCAAGAAGCATTAAACATTCTCAAAGAAAGCTTTGTTATTAAAGAGAGGTAACCCGTTTGGATCAAGAAAGACCAACATAAATCTTCATTCAGAGCTTTAAGAATACCAAGAACTATTCTGAAATTAAATAAGCTTTTTTCTTTCTTCTTTTTCTTTCCCCCCTAAATGTTTTGTTTGGAGGGGTTTTTTTTGGTATTTCCTAGGTCTCTGCACTGCTAGATTTTAACCTCTTAGGAAATAAAAGACCTCTCTGATTGCCATTTGGATTGTAGATATTGATTAAAACGTAATCCAAAAAATCCCATTTAGTTATGCACGATATTGTTCCTGAAAGCACAGCACACCTCAGGAGCTCTTTTAGACTGACTTTCCTGAAGCAGACAACCTCTGTGCCCCTGCAGTAAAGGCAGCAGGAGAACTTCTGTTCTTGTGGAATATCCTGAGTGGGAAGGGACTCATCAGGATCATTGAGTCCAACTCCTGGCCCTGCACAGGACTTTCCCAAGACTCACACCCTGTGCCTGAGAGCGTTGTACAAACACTTCTTGAACTCTGTCAGGCTTGGTGCTGTGACCACTTCCCTAGGGAATCTCTTCCATCACCCAGCCACCCTCTGGGTGAAAAAAGTTTTCTTGATATCCAACCTAACCCTCCCCTGACTCAGCTTCCTGCCGTTTCCTTGGGTCCTGTCACTACACTAATCTACAGAACTCGAGGCCATTAGCATCTCTCAGACTGCCTGCAAGCAGAACCGAGCCCTCAGACCCCTTCCCTCTGCCAAATGGCACAGACACGGCTACAAACCATAGCAGTGAGTCAGACCAAACCTGACTGGACCTGCTTTGAGACATGAAATTAATCCGTGCAATCACTCCCCTTGTTGTTTCTCCACTTCTGTTTCTCTGCGTTCCTTTCTCTCCTTGCTGTATTGGAGGTTCGGATGCTGTGCTGGAAAGCTGAGCCCTACAGGCCATAGACAGTGAGTGAATAAGAAATTCTCCTGCCCAAAGGGTTGATCCTGTAAAATATTTTGGGTAGCAATCTGCTGTTTTGTTGGCTGCATGAAGAGGAATGATGAGGCAGGAAAGAGAAGCATGAATTTGGAGATGGTGCCTCATATCTGCCTAAGAATCCGAAATCTATGGAATATTTTGAACCTCTGTGGTTGCAAGGCTCTGGAATGTGGTTAAAATAATACGCAAATTGAAAAATAAAAATCCTGCTGAAACTTTGACTGAATGTACCTTCACTGAGCTAAGGCCATCTGGGAATTTGCTTAAGGCCCAGAATGAAGTGAGGTTTCTGATGCAGATAGCCCACAGTGGAGCAACAATGTTCCATGGATTTTATGAGTTTCAATAACTCTGCTTTAATCAGAAAATTAGAAGTAACCAAGAAACGCCCCTAAGGCCCGATTTGCAACTCCATTAAACCAGTATAGCACCAGAGTAATATCATGGTTTTCAACAGTTATGCTGGCATAAATTTGATGTCAAGTGCGGGTGAATCGAGCTCCAAGACAGCTGCGAATTATTTTCTTCCTATCTGACATTTTAATGCTCAAGTGAAAAAAACATGGTGGAGTTGGGAATGAATCCCAAATGCTCTCAACCTGAAAGGCTTGATAGAGAGAGACGTGATTTTAGCGTTGATTTAATCACTCAAATACACAGAATATGTCTTAACAAAAGCACCAGCTAAACAACCAGGTTGCCACAGCTCTTAATAAATTAACAACCTGCATTTATACACTGACATTAGTAAAACCTTGTAGGATATTACAATGGACAAATCCAAATATTTCTACAAGATTTACTGATGATTACTATTTCATTTTCCTGAACACAAAGTTAAAATATTTACCCTATGGCATTAGGAATAATCTTGTAAACTGTAATGGAAGCAAAGAATTAGCAGTGCTTTTTCTGTGCAATTTATCTGCAAGAAAATGCATAATTGCATTAAATTGAAGAACATTATGCTAATTAAAAACAACAAGAAGGAATGCACTTTACAGTGCAGTGAGATTTTAACGTAAGTGAGCCATTTTAGCTTTGTCCTACTTGTAAAATGACAATATTATAATGTTTAGTAAATATTTGCAAAATTACACAAAATCACTTTAAAATGGAAATCTGTTAAATAAGCAAAAAGAAAGCATCTGTAAGCAATCTAACATCTGAACATAAAAATATTAATCAGGAGACAAATGTTGCCAAACCTACACATAATTATTTTAGTTCATTAGACCCAAGTCTGATGAATCTCAACGAAACTTGCAAATACATTTGAGATTCAGTCCATTCTTGCGCCACTTTTACATCAACAGAATCCTATTAACTGGAGGTCAATGGAGACCTTCTGGTGGTGTATGAAAAAGAGGAAATCAGGCACTTGGCTTACAGTTTTCCAGGAGAGACATAACCACTTATGATTTCAGTTTCTTAAGTAGAATGACTACAAAAAAAAACCCCAAAGAGCAATTTTTACCGCCAGGAATTGTACAACTCAAGCATGCAAAATGAAGCAATATAGTATTTTAGTGCCAAAGTCAGTTCACTGAAAAATTCTGAAAAACTGCTGTTTGCCAACTTGATGTCTGCTGCATACAACCAGGCAGTAACGAGGGATAAACATAGGAAGGTAAATGGCCAGCTTCCTGTACAAATACTTGACTTCATCTTAAATATTAAGCTGAAATCCCCCTACAGCCTTAATTCAAATCTGAATCTATCACTTTTATGCCCTGTGCTTACATGGGGGTTTAGCATTTTTGCAACAGCTGGCATCACAAAAGGAGCTGAAGTCAGAACTGATCCTCAGTGAGCATCAGCGTGCCTTGGGCAAGTCCAGAGTGGTGGGACTTAGAGGTTTTCTCTGCTCCATACCACTGTCAGAATAGCTCAAGTTCTTCTGCCTGGTTTAGGTCTGGGTACTTATTTAGAGTCACATACACCTGGCCAGTGCAAACTTTACACATTTTTTTCTGGAGTAGTCCAAAAGCCACCTGAGGTCCCAAATGCCTTGTATGTGACACATATGCCTTGTATGTTCTGTTTCACGTCATGTTTACTGACCCGCACAGGTGAGTACACCACTGGTGAATTTTGGTGCTTTGTTCCCAGCTCAGTTTCACACATTCATTAGCCAGCTAAGACTAAGCTGCAATCTTTTCAAAATTCTAAGGTAGTAGTTTCTTGAAAGGAAGAAAGGTCCAAGCACCAAACTTGCTTTATATTTACGTTCCTAACCACTCTCTTCAGAGCCAGGCAACAAACTTCCATGAAGAAATGAAGGACAAGAAATGTAAGGAACAGAATTATGGTTCTACTGAACAGATTATGCACTAGTACACAACCTTGGATGTTTTTTCTAATCATGCATTTATGTGCAAGAAATAGTCCAAAATAACTGGGAGGGCAGCATTTGAAGGAGAGAGAAAGAGGGAAGGACTAAAAATTCTACATTGCCTAGTAATGACAATAAACCGTTGATTCATGTGGAAATATATCTGGCAACATTTCAGTTATAATATTACAGCAGAGAAACTATATCAACAGAAGAGATGTTAAAAAATTTTATCAACTGTTTCAGATACCACTGAGGCTGCCTTCTTATGATGGTTATTTAGACTACCTAGCAGAACTCTGTAGATCTTACTAAAAAAAAAGCCTTGTTCAATTAAGATATTTTCACTAAAAAGAAGTTGTTAAACTGTACATTGTTTACCTTACTTTGATCAGCATAGACTGAGTGTTTCATTCTTAAAAGCAATGTTTACAATCTACTACAGCAGCTCCTGGAGTGCAGAATAAGGCTTTTACTACAATTTTCGGTGCCACAGGAAGCAATGTCTCAATTTAATTGTCACTGAGCAGATCCTTTTCAAAATGTTCATGTCCATTTCTTTGTCAGTCACTGAGCCTGCTGGTTAAATTAATTCCTTCTCCAGTTAAAACTTGGATGCATAATTATAAACGAAAGTTATCCTAGTCCTTTTTAGAGAGCTCTTCAAGTCCTTTGATCAGATGACATTTTTCAAAGAAAGCAGGGGGATCAAAGGTATTCGAATTTTCCTTTCCTTAATCACCTACCAAACTCTGCAGCTTTCCTGACCTGTAGAGCCAGAATGATGCTGCCAAGTTTTGCGGTACCCAATTCACCATCACTATTACTTGAATACAGGAAGCTCATGGCTGGTGAGAGGAAACCACAGTTCGCCTGCTTTTTGTGCTTCGGTGTCCAAAAAGGAAAGAAATGTTCTTTTTACAGCCTCAGGAGCTACTAAACACATAAGCCTTGATTAATGTACGTATGCTCAGTGGTTCGTGTTTTTGGACTGGATTGAGAAGACCGACTGATCCCATCAAGCCAGATACCTAAATTGGAAACAAAATATCCTTTAACAATTTCAATCCACAGGCTTCACTACAAAAAGATTTTTCAAGTTGTCCAGAAAACTCATGCTCTGTTCTCTGGAAACCATTTCCCATGCTTCAGGCTTGTTTATAGTAAATAAATCATATGCTGGATTAGCAGAAAACCCAAGTCAGGTTTTAGCTTGAGTCTTTAAGCTTGAGAGTTTACAAAGAGATTCAGCAAACTTTTGGGGATTTTTGGTTTTTTTGGTTTTTTTTTCTTCATTCCTACCCAAGACCAACTGAAAGAAATCAAGTCTCCAGCAAAGACGTGACAGGTAATTTCATTTTGTCACTTGACGAATACTCCCCAAAAGATGACTTAATCAATTATGCTAGAGGCACAAAATCTCTGTTTTTCTTACATCAGCTCCAATTGAGCAAGGGATGTTTCTTATCCTCCTGATTTCAATTATCCTTGAATATGATTTTCAGTATATTCAGAGTATTACTTCAACAATATATTGACACAAACTCTTTTCTCACAGCACTGTATGATGCGTACATATGACGCTAAAAGAAATATTTTTCTCAGTATCAACAGCCATTCCTCCCCAAGAGCTTTAATACGTTGTCCAATAACAACATGAAGACCACTCATGAAGAATAGTTTCATGAGTCCCCTGGGCCCAGAGTTTATTGAGCGTAGTTTAGCAGACCTGGCAGTAAGCACTCATGAAAACAATATCTTTATGGCACATATAATTGTGATAACTATTACATCCCATTTCCAATTTCTTCCAATTTAGAAGGATCAGTTGCTCTTGGAATCTGGCAGCTCCTCATATTGCTGAGTTTTTTAGTTATTGAAGTTGCACGAGTTTGCCATAGGTTCATCACAAGATTCATAAGAAAATACACTGGAAATAGTACATATACGTGCTAATAAAAAAAATTCTAACTCCATATTACCTTTATTTGGATCTATTTTGACTTTCAATTTTCAGCCATTTAAAAAATTTCATATCTTAAGGTATTGAAATTGTTAACATCAGCCAGACTACTAAATCAAACTTCCATTCCACTCAATAAAATTGAAGCACCACTTCTTCAAATTCCAAAGTAAAGTCTAATATACATTACCATTTCTCATTCTATTTCCTGAAAAAAATTACTTTTTCTTTTCTTTTCTTTTTTTTTTTTAATGGAGAAAGAACAAGACATATCCATCCCAGTGAAACTACAGGACTATAATTCCCTAGCAAAAATAAGGGTTTTCCCACAACGTAATGTGCACATAGCACAAAGATTTAGGGGAGACAGAGCTCTCCTACCATTTCCTCTGTGTTCCCAAAAGTCAAACCAGGTAATCTTCCTCCAGAATCCTGGATTAAGAGTCTCACTCTTGAGTGCATAACTAACTTTGTTAATTGTGTCTGAAAGCTGCGGTAGCTAACACAGTGTTGCCATTTTCAGAAGAAAGTACCTAAAATTTTGGCTCTCTGATATCATTCTGGTGGCCAAAGCTATGAATTTAGAATCTCTGACTTCTTATTATAGTTTCCAAATCAGTAAAGAGATGGGAAAATCTAAAATGTAGCCTGAGTTTAGTAATTAGGGCACAATAAGGGCAAGTTACGGTACGTGTTTTCTTTTCCCTGCGGTAGAGTCTTCAATCTTGCCCTGACATCCAGAGCAATACCAAGGAGGTCAGCACAAACCATTGCCCCTTCTGAGGTGTTGGGTGTTTCTCTAGTTGTGTCTGGGCATCGATACAAATCATTTCCCCATACTTTGTGTACATTTAGACTGGAGAGTGTATTCATTGCAGTAGAGGGCAGTAGTATTCATTCACAAGCCAGACAGAGCTGTGTACAGTACATTTAAATACCAGTGCAGTTGTCAGACAATTTAGGCAAAGGGAGTGTGTTGAAGGAAAAACAGTTCTTCCCTGGAATTGAATTGTATTTTTAATACCTTGATCAGAGAGCATAATGAACTCACATCACACTCTTTACAGATAAAAACAGGTAATCAGATTTTGTAATCCCAATATTGAAATCATCCTCCACATGTTAAAATTAGTAACCTCTTAGGAAATCAGTCCAAATTTATGAGTGAACAGAGACTGCAACCACTTGTGCTTCATGCAACAATATGTGTAATTTAAAAATCTGCAATATTGAACTTGGGGCCATCCCTACCCCGTTAAAAAGAAAAGTCTCCTCCAAGCCAGTGGAAACTGGCAATCTTCAGTGTGTAGCAACAGCTTACAGAAATATATCTCCATTTGTAATCATTTTAGTGTATGGATGATGACATTTGCAAACATCTGGATCTGATGATGTCCACAGGAGATTCCAAAATGGTAGTGTCTAAATGCGATGATACAATAAATACAAGATGTTTTATTTCAGATTGAAATAGCAGAATAAAGACAAGGGCAGATTTAGATAAAGCATTCAAGCATGGGACTTCAGGTGGCAGCGTGCAGGCCTCCTAACTCTGGAGAACACCTCCAGCTACAGCCACCTCCTGAGATCTCAGAGCAGCCCTGCAGCTGCTCTCCAGCCAAAATTCTTAACAGCTCTGTGCTCACCAAACTATGCGCCTGTAATTCAAACCATTCACTGCTCAACATAATTAAGAACCAATCTCTGAGTCCAGAACAATAGTCTGCTCAAGCACTAGCACATGGGAGCGAAATGAGACTTTATGTCTTGGCTCATATTTGCTTTCATCATTTTTTTTTTCTCTTCCAAACTTTAGCTTCCCCTCTCCTCCCTGCAGCACACCCACGGGCAGTTTTCAGGTCACTGTAGCCTCCTCCAGGTTTTATTCAACACTGAAACAGGGCTGGAAAATTACCCCAAATGTATTGTCACATAGGAGTGTTAAAGCAATACATTTTGGGTGTCTGACCTAGCAGTGGCTTGCTTGGCGATCTAAAGGAGACACACCAAAAACCAACCTGCCACTGTTATTTCTGGCCCACCTCGGCTACTCTCAACATGGAATGGAGGGGAAATGGTGGGCTTTACACAAACTTTGCTGTTTCTCAAATCCCAGATGACTCGAGAACTACTTTATGCTTCAGCTTGACCAAGGACAGCCACAGGGACATCTCTGACAGCCAGGAACAGCTTGTATGGAGCAGCCCTGGGAGATTTCTGGTTTCCCACTACATTCCCTGCTCCGCCACGCAAGGGCTGAGAAGGTCGAGAGAAATAAAATCGGGTCTATGACACAAGTTTCGTCTGTCAGGAAAATTTTCTCTGTACAGGGCAGGTACCAGGAGGCTTCCAGTGACCAGAAGAAGGCTTGGGAGTAGGTCTTCCTCATCCCTGGAGTGTGAGACACTGCTAACCATGTGTGCACAAAGCCTTTTGCCATGGGTTACACAAGGCCACTGTTAATGAGATGCAACTTCAGCATAGGTTAAAGGGTTTAAACAAAGAAATAGAGCAATGAAGGAAAAAACACTGACAAAAGTGCAAGACTTTCTGAGCCGCAAGCAGAGAGAAGAGATACCCTGTCATGGAAAACAGTCAGAAATGAGCTGTTTTTCCTATGAGTGCTGAGCTTTTTGAAAAGGACTTTCCTCACTTCAAGCTACTGACAAAGACATAAACTCAGGAAATATTTTCTGTTTTGCATAACAAGGTCTTGCAAAGGAGGCCAGGGAAGGAACTCAAAATATATTTTGAAGGTCTGAAATCAAAACCACGTGGAGACTCGTGAAAACACACAGCAGACAGGGGTTAACAAAGATGAAATCTACACGAGGTTCGTGTCCTACTTTTTCACTGTGTATTCCTTAGAAATGAACCAGTGTCCTTCCCCATAGAAAGGCCACCACTAATATCCCTCGGTCTGGAGACCAAAAAAATTGTATTTGCAGTTCAAACCCCTCTACCCTCACCATAGGGCACTGCTCATTATACCATCTCTCTAACTCCAGCTGACTAAATTTGCATTATTGAAACTCAGAATAATAGGTAGATCGAGTGGCATCAGGGCCTTTTTATCCCCTAATTAACCTTTGCTACCAATAAATTAGACACTTCTGAGATTGTCTTTGTAGGACATACCCACTGAAGCTGAGCGGTAACTGCGCCTGTTTACTTCGCTAATCAAAAATAAGGTATGTGTACAGCTTGTGTCATCTTTCCGTGGAAACATGGAAGGAATTGGAAGTCAGGAAGAATTGGAGCCATCCCCTTCCCAGCCCATAGCTCATTTCCATTACAGAAGCAAAAATCTGTGTTTTAGGGGCTTACACACTATTGTAATTTCATTAAAATTGTTCCTAGGCTTCCCAAGTTCTGTGTGGTGTACAATGGGGTTTGTATGCTGCTCACACACGGCCTGACGCTTCTGCATACAGCTCCACGTATTAAAAGAAGGAGAAAATCACCACTGTTCATGTCAGTCTCTATTGCTATTGGCACCAGAAATACTTCTCTTTAAAGTTAACATTTGGCACTAGAACTACTTTTCCTTAATGTTAACATTTGTCTGCTGAAGGCTTCTACACTACTTGTGTGCACAGTAAAGTACAGCATTTCAAAGTCCAGAGCCATCAGGGCAGTCTTTGTTTCAGACCTTGAATTCAATTGCCTGATGCTTCTGCACATCTGAGCCAGAGGAACTACTTCAAATAATTCTTAGGTCTGAGAGCACAAAGCTCTTTGTTCACAGGTTCCCTTCTGCCTTCAGAATACGTGTTACATTAATTTATCGTTCTCCTCACTTCTTTCCTTCAGAATCCTAAACATCGTGTCTGCCCCAAACTGCACACCATTATGCATGTTTTTGCACACACACACTGAGCAACAAAGATAGCATATCACATCAGTCTATCCTACAATATCACATCAGAGTTTATCCTACAACAATTCATCTTTCTGCATTAACCATATGAATAAACTACGGATGAAAGAGGGGCCTTCTTTCCAGTCCTCTTATCTATGGATTGGTGTAACTATTATCAGGAAAATGGTGACCCACTTCCTTCAGTTTCCCATGATAACTTCATTGGATTTGTTTAAACAAACTTATGTCCCAGTCCTCTGATACACTAACATGTTTGTTGTTGAATCACTGCAGCTGTTGGTAGATCATGTATTTCACAAGAGGACCACTATCAAATGTTTTAGATCAGATTTAGGTCCGTGTCCCTGTCAGATTGAACAAGGATCACCTTGCCATGGTAATGAAGGAGGGCAAACTTCAAAGTAGGGAAAAAAATCTCTTGTGCGTGGATTTGCAACAGGAGGGAAAAGAAAGAGAGGCCCAATGTGATCTCAACACAGTTTTTTAAAAGCTGAAAGTCACCAGTCCTGCCCCTCCTTTCCCTTTTCCTCCCCAGACTCCAGAGGACTTTTTCCCTTGCTGCTCTTATCAGTTCCCAGGCTCCACCCGGCTGAGATGGAGGGACAGTTTTCTTAGAGAGAGTGCATTTTCAAAATGAAAATCTCCTTGCAGCTCCCCATGACTCACAGGCTGTGCCTCCGTGGTGCTGAGGCCTGGGCTTTCCATGAAGGGCGATGGAAATATTCTTTCACAGAACACAGCTCCTTTTAGAGCCCTGCTTAATTTACTGGTGAGACATTTCACCAGAAGCAGCCATGCTTGTCTCTCCTGTGATTTGCTAAACAGTATGAACTACGTTAAAACCCAAAGCCCTGCAAATACCTGAAAAGCCCTTGTTGGGGCATTCTTGACCAATTATTTCATTGGAAGTGGCTCATGTTAACGAAGCAATTAATGGAAACTTAAAGAAAACAAGAAATCTGGAAAAAGCAAACATTGAATAGACGGCAGTCAAGTGAATGTTGATTCTTTTCTACTCACAGGCAATTTTAATTCCAATTTTGTGCACTTAGTCAAACACTAAATCTAGGTATCCTGTCAATCTACTTTTTAAAATTCTGGCTAATTTACAGTTTCTCACTGAACAATTTATAAATAATATGTGCTGACCTGTTTTTATAAAGCTGTCGAAAGCTGGTGCCTGCCCCTCTTTTGGTACTCGGTGTGGAAACTGAGAGGAGGAAAGAGCAGTAAAATGACTGCAGAAAATAAAAATTCACTAACATAACACCCTTCCTCTCAAGACAACAAAGTGGGAGTGGAGAACCCTTTTCACTATCTTAACTCTGGAGCTAGGAAGTATTCAGATAGCCATAATCTTTAGCAGAAATTGTGCTCAGACCTTTCCCGGGGTGCAGCGAGCTGGAATCACAGCCTCAGCCTCTTAGGAAACGCTGAGCCTGTATCTGGTTTTTGTGCAGAGATTTATTTCTCTGTGGGACTTGGCTGGATGGTGCTGGAGATGAGCCTGTTGGGTTGACTCCCACTGTCCTTTTAACCTGTGCATCGATGCAGCACCTCCCTCTCAGGCAATTGGAGAAGAGATAATCTGTGCTTATCAGCTAAAACTGGTCACTTCTTCCTATGAAAGTGAACAGGATATCTTGCCCAATATTGGTCTAAAACACACCCTCCTTGCCACCACTGAAAGCTATGAAAAATGGACAATGCCTGAAAGCTGTGAAGCTTTGATTTTTATTTTATTAGTTGTGTCTGCTGTACACCTGTGACCTATTGTAAAATTCTACTGGAGGTGGAATGTGTCCCTGTGAGTTCCCACAGGCAGAGTAGCATATAAAAAAATAAGACTCTCTTGGGCTTTTGCCAAAATAATTGGAAATCTCAATTTATAAGAGTTTTAAAGCATGGTACCAGCTGGCAGCTACTGTTTGTAGGGGATTCATTTTGGTTATGGTAATAAATATATTCTTTTGAGACAATAAAAAATTCTAGTTTCAAGTTGAAATCCAATAAGGTAAAACAACCTTGCACCAAAATACCTGCTACTACAGCATCTTGGGAAGAAAGGTAACTATTCCTACATGATTGTTCCTAAACCAACACTGTGGAAGGAACCAGCATGCCTGGAGTTTGCAACTTTTACAGTTAAATGTCATTAAGTAAAACTATCTTATAAATGCAGCAGAAAATTAAGTGTGCTCTGCCAGAGCTTTATATTTAAAATGAAACTTTAACTCTTGTCCATCAATGCCAATGGCAGAGATTAATATTCTGTACAACAGAAAATTTGCATAAAGAAAATATTGTCCCAAGATCACTGGATATGGCAGAAATGAAAGAGTGTGAAAGCATGAAATAAAGAACTGAAATTATGGGATGAAGCTTAAAATGCCACATCAGCATTTTTCAGAGAAAGCCTCTTACCCTTTCCCAGGCTGAACTCCCCTCTCTGCTGTGTGAGTCACTCGGTCCTGACTGCCCCTCCAGCATTAATATATGTGAGAAATTGTGGTATCAAGTGAAACCACTGTCAGGATGACCAGCAGCAAAACCCCCAGCAGGCGAATGTCACCATCAAGCCTTCCTGAGTCACTAAAAATTTTTTCTTTGTGGCTTTGCATCACTTGTATAAAATGATCTGGAAGATGTCTGAAATAATACCTAGTTTTCCCCAGAGTCAGTGATTCTGAGGGAAAAGTAAACTGTATGAATCACTGCATGAATGCGTTTGACTCCTCCCTGGACCTCAGGAGGAGTTGGGAGCCTGAATAAGGTAAAATACTGGCACACAGATCACCTGCCTTTTTTTACCAGGGCTGGACATGAGCCTGATGAGAAAACAAGGGGATCAGCCCCAATGTCCTGAGTATGGATGGCTGCAAAACATGTCATTCCAAGAACTGGGGAGACCGAATACAAATGACAAGATTTACATCAGCTCAAAGAGTAGGGAGAAATAGAAATAAAGTACTGCGGCTGCCTGTTCTTCAAACTTAGACTAAGAGATGGGAAGAGGAAAAGGACAGAGAAAGCATAGCTGTCACAGTGCCACTGGGCCAGGAAAGCAGGGGACTGTGAAGCTCTTCTGTGAGGAACATCAATTCAGGAGCACAGGACTCATGGGTGCACTGACCATTTGCTGGTCATTCAGCATAGCATCACTCAGTTCATGTGCTTAAGAAGGAAGAGTGTATAAGCTGCTGAGGCTTCTAAAGAGGAGTTTAACCTCAGAAAATGGGTTTGGGATCCAGTTTAGGGAACCTGAGTTCCAGAGTGGAATCATATTAAGAGTATCACCCTCTTAATATTCTTAACACTCTCTGTATCTGTAGGCAATCTCTTGCTGACCATTAAAGGGTTTTTGTGAACCCAGTTTAAATTAATCCCTATGGTGGCTTTTATGCTCTACTTTAGGACCATAATTAATCATTTTCTTGGACCAAATTCTTGATACTTCGCTAAATATATGCCCTGGAACTTGGAAACAATATCACTAACAACTGTGGGTACTAAGATAAATATTTCATCAACTACATCAAAGATTAAAGACCTTTTCAGAGTATTTGCCTGTCTCTCTAATAAATCAAAATGGACACAGCACAGGCATATGTATCTCTGCATCAAACACGAGGTTTAAAAGTCAGCAAACTAATACTCCCAGGGTCGAAATTTCAAGGGACCCTACAGTCACCAAAGAAACTCTTTACTTCACCTCTTTGTCGTGGAGTAGATATTTTCCACATGAAACAGGGCCACGAGCCACCATAACGCTAAATAAAGCTGTGGGTGCTGTAGGAAATCTGGGAAGCAGATTGCAAGGAAAACGTTCTCAGACTTCCACAGAAGAGGACTGAGTGCTCAGCTGAGTGCTGTCTCCCTGAGATTCCGCAATCACAACATGAAACCTTTCACCTTTTGTTGCAGTAAATGGGCTACACCTGCCAGGCAGAATGAGTTCTGACAAGAAGAGATGATTTGAGGAAATGCATTATTTGTTGTCATTGACGTTTTAATAAAACCAGTTTTGTCCACTTTACAAAGACCATGTGTTGAAATAGAGACAATACATCATGAAAAGACCCTGAAAGCTATTGTTTATTATCTCTTCATACTAAAACACAGTTTGCTATGCTCCTCAAGCTGTTCCTGTCTTTTCCTTGTTTGGCTTTGTTTTCTGAGTGCCTTGTCTGAGACTTGCCATTTAACTTTCATCAGGAAATCTTGTAGAGTAGAGCTTTCACAAAACTCTTGCAACTGTGAACTTGAAATCTTTAATGAAATTAAATTGAAAGCACGAAAAGAAGCTAATGCTCCTGTAACATTTTGTGAATTGTAAGAATCCTACAATCAAACATGCCTGGCACAAAGGACATCAGCAAACCTGGAAGAATTGGCAGGCCTCTGGTGGTGGGTTAACACCGGGCAGAGCTGTATGCCCAAGAGGAGACAAAGAAATAGAACAATGAGAGAAGAAGGAGCCTCGCTGACTGAAGCAGCAATGAAGATTCTTGGTTCTTTTTCTCTTTATTTGCATTTACCCCAGGGATATGTCATCATGGACATATAATCCCATGTTTTTAAAAGAAAAAGGCTGTTCTATGACCTCATGTTGACTACCCATCCTGGGGCTAAATGCTTTTTACTTGATCATTTGGAGACTCTTCACAAGAAGAGGCAGCACACACACCAGAATCACTGGGATAACTTACTTGTGGGTAACACTCAGAGCCACATTTCACAGGGTCCTGGGTCCATACTGGTAAATGCGTGTGACTGTGGCAGAAATTTCTGACAGGACTTTTGTCTCAGATTTGGAGAAGGTAAAAGGTTTTGTGGCATCCCAGGGATGAGACTGAAAAAAATGATTGTTTTTCTTTTATTTCTGTGTTATTGTTTTAATTAGGAAACCACGAAAGTTATTGTAATGAACTGAACATCTGAAAGAAAAAGGTAAAATTAAATCTAAATGTCCTTGATAGGAGTGCTTTGATGTAATGTTTAGTTTAGCTGAGAGATAGAAGTGCAGAAAAGAGGGGTAGGATGGCTTATGTCTGTCAAGTCTCCTGCCATAGCTGAAAAGAATGATCTGAACAGTCTGTTGTTAAAATGTCTGAGGCAGATGTTACTTTTACCACCACAGTCAAAGCAAGGGTCTTCAGTGTTTGACTTTCAAAATCCCCTCTAAGTTTCTTACAGAGACATAAAATGGTTTGTTTATTAAATCTGTAATTTTACGAAACTTGTGAGGTCCAGAATGAAATGCCTGATTCAGTGCAATCTCTGGTGGGACATATATTTCCATAATCTCTTTAAGAACACACCTCCTTCAGTTCACACCAAGTACCACACTGATAATCTAAGAAGACTCTACATAATATTTTTTCTCTCATTATAATTTCTGCTATATTCATCTTTAATACTTACCAATTTAGCCATTTTATTCTTGTGAACACATGCTGAAACTCCATGTCAATTTCCAATGCCTGAATATATTCATGCTTACTTGCTGCTTTTTTCTCTCAAAAGATTTCAAAGGTGTTTTCAAACCTCATATACAAAAGATTCATTTTACCACCCACAAAAGGTTGATCATTGCTCAGCAGCAGAGTGCAGTAAAGCTAAACACTGAGGAAGAGCTCATGTCAAGGAATACAAGTGGAAGCTTTCCTGAAATCTATGTTCAATTAGGATATTTTTGTTTCCTCAGCAGTCTGATCAGGCAGCTGCCTCTTTGCATACCAGAAATCGAAAATGGAATAACAGCCCAGTGACAACACTGGGAAACAATGCAGCTAGATGGGTCTACTCTCTGCATTTAAATTTCTTCATAGCTGGAAAATAGTGATTAATTCACATCAAACTCTGAGCGACAGAATACAGGCAGAATTCAGGCAGGAAAAGGAGCTATGGCTCCAAAAGTGTGTAGGATATATCTCCTAATGCCAAACAGCATTTAAAAGTAATGGAGGAGGCTCTAAACCCCCTGAAGCCGGACAGAGCTTCAGCTTTTTTTGGCTGTGTTGCAATCACCCACAGTTCCACATCTAATGTCCCACAGGAGTTTAAAGACATGCGCAGCAGCGCCACAAACGCCCAGTGCTCACCCAGGAGCTGCCCCGATCCCCGGAACCGCAGCACTCATCAGCCAGCCCCGAATGTTTAGGATTGCTGCGACTAATTGGGATCAGGACCTGAACTCTGAAGAAGGGTCTGAGAGGACCAACAGACGAGAAACGCGTTAGGAAGGCATTGTCCAGTTGCCATCGATCCACAAACGCCGCCGGAATGTCGCACTCTGATTGCCCAAATCTGACACGGGACTGACATAAACCAAACTGCCCACGGGACAAAAGTGTGGCAGCCTGCCCTGGGAGGCGAGCTGGGAAGGGTAGGGAAGGGAAACGGAGGGCATGAAGTAGGGATGAGGAGTCATATTGCCTAGGCAGGAGGGGTCTGGTCTTCTTCCCCAAAAAAAAAGAAACAGAAAACACAAGTAAAATAAGGCAAATGGCATAAGATACAGAAAAGAAAGGAAAATATTGTTGAGTAAATTTCAAAACGTTTCCTCCTTGACCCTGAGACATTGGTTACTACTCAAAGACATGGAGTTTACTATTACTCCTGGGAAAAGGAAACAGTAATGGACCTCCTCAGGATGGGAATTTTGTTTCTTTCCAAATATTGTACGTATTTTTATATGTCTTGATAGAATTTGTATGCAGGTGTGCAAAGAAATCAGTACACAGATGCCTGAGTTGATGCTCTCAACATGTTTATACAGCAACAAGCAGATTCAGACATAGAAACAGGAGGCAGAGTGGCTCCCCAATATCAAGGCTTCCCCAGAAATATTCTTTCACCACTGATGATTTCCCACAGTATATAAATACAAATATATATATACGTAAAAGTATATAAATATAAATAGGAATACCTGCTATGAAATACCAGTACACTGTACATCCCTGACTTCTTAAAAACCAATACAAAGGGAAAGCTTCTCTGCTGATTCTAGGAATAAAAAGACATTGATAACAAGAACAGAAATCTCGTAGTGATGTAAGCAAAAACTACGTTTAATGAGAACAATCAGTAATTCTATGTATAAATACCCTATGACTTGCATCTAAGTGAGGAAAACTGTAAGAAGAGGTACATGCTTCGTTTGTTGCACCAACCGGGAACAAGCGCAACCTCAGGCGGCATAAACTATTCCTGAACACCTTTAAGGAGTGGATTAAACCCCTTGAATCAATTCCCTGAAATCAGCGGAATGAGCTGTTGCCTCTAGTCACACCTCGTGGCCTTTGTGGTCGAAACAGAAAGTTGCCTTTTATGTGTTACAGCAAAGCCAGAGAATCAAATCACATCCAAAATAAAGTGAAATCTCTCTTTGATAAATACCATTACCTTTTACTCAAGGAACCCTGAGGTTAGTCTTAAAACACTGCATGATACTTTACTTTTAACATATATTTCCTGAATTCTTTCCAGATTATTTTGTCTATCTTCATCACACTTCAAAACTGAGACATCATTTCTAGATTATTCAGCTTTTTTTTTTTTCTTTTTAATTGTGTATTATTTTCAGAGGAAAAATGCATTATGCCTGCTGTCTATTTTATTTGGACTAAAACAGCCAGAAACAGTTTGGTGCTGGTGTAACCAGTCAGATCCATTTAAGTGCAATTGACTACAATGACCAGTGGAGATAAGCAGGAGGTTTTGTAAACAACTTTAGTGTTTCCAAACCAGCCACCCTGCGATTCCATTGCCCACATGAGAAGCCAGGTCCTGGTGTGCAGTGAGCTTATTAGGAGCACCCTGCAGCCAAAAGTGGAGCTGAAGTCAAAGGTGAGCTTTACAGCAAGACAGCTCAGGCCTTCTGGCGCCCTATCCATCCCTGTGGTGATTTGAAAGGAAAGGAAGAAATAAGGGAAGGGTAGGGAAAAAGGAAAAGGGAAAAAGGAAAAGGGAAAGAAGAAATGCTTCTGTGAACCAATTCTCATAGCCTCTGGTCAAATTAAACTAAATTTTCAAAAGTGCACCAGGTGAACTCAGCAGGGTATCATGAAGTCCTTTGAGAGGCTCATCCTGTGCAAGTGCCAGCAGAGGCACAGAGAAGTTTTGCTGCTGGTACCTCTGCTAATTTTATCCCATGCTTTCTCTAGCTCCTCGTGTTTCTGCCTTCTGCTGGTCTCCCAGTGCTGCTGCTGGAGACCTTCTCCAGGAGGCTGAAGCAGTGAGAGCAAGGATAACAGCACTAAGGTTCCCACTTTTCCTGCTGTGGGGAACCATCCTGAGGGGTCTGAAGAGTAGCAGTCCTTGAAAACATTTGCCAATATGTTGTTCTCTCTCTTTCTGTACAGTTCTTACTAATATCTGGCCACAAAATGTTGTACTTGCACACTAGTTGATATTATTTCAGTCTTCATAAAATATATTTGTTTGGGGTTGTATGAAAAGCCAAACATCGCATGCTTAAGAAAGGGTGTGTAGACAAGTCAAGTGTGCTGTGGCAGTTCCTCAGAAAGCCCATTCCATTTCCTACCCTCTGGTCCTTTATCTGCTGCGTTCTGCAGAGAGCAATGTCCCTGCTGAAGACAAGCCATAATTCTTGATGGCGACCTCCAAACTTTCCTAGCAAGAAGGATGTAACACCAGTAGAAAGTGGTTCTTTGGAACACAGGGTTGGAACTCAATGCTATGAGGAGCTTAGACACGTCGTAGTGCTCTTTCTCCCCAGCTGGCAGAATTTCAGTAGAAGCTTAACAGAGGTTATCACACCAAATGAGAAGAAACCCCAAAACTGCATTTCTGTGCCCCTCTAACCAAAGTATGTGAAACGTGAGAGGAGGTGTGGGGGTTTGAAAAATAACATGGCTTTACAATAGTTGTTATCCCTTTAGGTAGACTATAAGCAAGACATAAAAATTTTCACATTCAGCTCTAACCATGACACTTTCTGGTCCCGTTCCAAATACATTTTACTCCTCTAGATGCGAAGAGCTTTATTTCCACTAGTCTCAGCAAACAGAGGAGCTCAGAAAACATCACAGAGGAACCTACTGTTGACGGAATCACAGCAATTTTTATGGCTGAGCTTACATTTACAAGCAGGAGTATCAGCGGGGTCACAGCCCTGCTTCATGTCATGTGACAACTGAGCAAAGTTGAACACACACAGTCAGACATTTAGGTGGCCAGCTGGCACAGGAGGTAAGCACGGCAGTATCACTTTGCCCACCCACATAGACAGTGTTTTAAAACCAGTAAATAGAAATGCAACAGTAGTTTTATAGAAAGGCCGGACCATAAATAATTAATCCATGGGATAAATATGCTTACATCAGACAGAAAGGCAGAACTCACCAGCCAAACTTTACCTTATATAAAATTTTCTGGAGCACGTACTGTCGTCAAATGTCATTAATGTAAAAAATACAGCTCTGAAGTTGTCCAAACTTTTTGTTGTTTCATGCAACCAGCTACACTAGTAGAAGCCTTCCTTGAGAGAAATGCTATATTTTAGTACACAACTACCTCTGCACCATGGAAACAACTCTGATGTCTGTCACATAGACAGTTTCCCTCAGGACTCAACTCATTCTGCAGCTATTTCATTAAAGTGATGATGATTACAATCATATTAGTGAATATGAAAGCTGCCTGCATTACAAAGTTATCCCTGGCAACTAAGCATTGAAGAGAATTTAGAACACAATGCAGGTAAAGTGTTAGGAAGTGTGCTCTTCTCTCTTTTATTCTCAAGAATTTCTCTCTGCAGCTGTATCAGTTGGAAAAAGCAATACAATTCTTCTTCATTATTAAATGAAAAATAATCTTAATTTTATGTTTTAAAAGTAACATAGATTTATCATTTGTATTAACCTAACTGTGACCTAAAGTACCATTAAGGCTGTCAAAGTTTTAAGTTAAAAAAAGCTAATAAAAATTATGTTAAAAGTGGGGTTTGCCACTTAATCATAAAAGTAATGCTCCAGCTTAATATTATTGAGGACAATTATGAGAGGTTTAATGCTTTAAAATATTGGAGAGCTATCCAACAATACATTCACTTTCTTAGCAAGAAAAAACATAATTTCAGTAATTTGTGTACAAAGGCCATGTCTCTTTCCTACATTACTACTACGTTAATGCTACATAACTGCAATATTTCACTACGATGGCATTAAAGGTAAGGAGCAGCCAAGGAGAGCTGATTTTTCTCCTATACTGTGGTCCGAGATGAAATACCAAACATTTTAACTAAATTTTCCTCAATAAGCTGGAGTGACATAATCAAACTCCTGCTCTTCTAATTCCTTCCGAGGAAAGCTACAAATGGTGTTCTGGGCCACCATGAGCCCCAGGAGGAGACGAGCAAAGAAACAAACTGGAATTAGAGAATCAAATTTCAACACCTAACCAATAAATCTGTGTTTTTCTGTGTTTCGAGGTTGATACATCAAAAATACAACCCATAGTATAGAATTTCCTCAGCAATTCCCCTATGTGCTTCCATAACATTTTTCTTAGCTATTTTCCTACAGATCGTAAAAGAGCAAAATCAACCAAAACCCCAATATCTACTCTTTTTTTTTTTTTTTAAATCAAACTGTTTTGGAGACAGGACTTTATTAGACTGCCCATATGATGTAGATTTACACACAAAAGTAAACACTCTTTAAAGCAGTGCACAACTAGTGTTTATTTGCAGCCAGATAGCATCAAAACTAAGAATTTAAGAGCATTCCAGAAAAGACTGGAGAGTTAAAAGATACCAAGAGTCACCTTCATAATGAATGAGAAAAACCAAATTTGGCTAGAGCTGTAAAAGAAACTATAAGCCTCAGAACATGATCCAACCTGTACCACATCAGGGAATCAGGGAACTCTTAGTCTCACATGAGAACTAGTATTGGCTTTTACAGAATACTTCTTTTCCTACTGATGCAAGTCAATGGGCAAGATTTGATCCTGGCCAGATTGATGCACTAGGCACCCACACAGCTGATCCAAGTACAAAATGAGCTCTGCATGTTATGTGTGCTGGGGATACCAGGCTCACCAAGCCTGCAGTGTGCTTTTCTGCAGCTGCTCCATGAATCCTGCACATCAGATTTGCTGCATATTCCACAAGGGATTCTAAAATAACTGCACAAAAAACCGAAGTTTAACTCTCCCAATTCCCAGGCTGAATCAGGAAGACTACCACTTCCTTGTGATTCTGATTGGAAAATAACAGAGCTAGTAAGGGGGGGGGGCACAGAGTATTCTTCCACATACCTCTGCTCTTGAGAGAGAAGAAATACATTTTCATGCGCCTCAACGTTTCAAGTTTAGGCACAATTTAGTTCTCATTTCATTTTTTCTTAGTTTTCACCTGGTTTTACTGGAATTCCTGAAGCTTTACTTCATGCATTTGCTCCCTTGCACTTTATCTCTCTGAGATCGCAGGTAGGGTTTCACTCCTGGCACGCCGCGTGTGGCTACCGGAGCGTGTTAGCAATTAGGGCAGCCCACGGGCTGGCTGCAAGGAGCGGGAGCTGCAGGTCTCCACGTGGGATGAGAACAGAGCACCGTTGTAGCTGACACCTGGCTCTCCAGTACCGTTTTTTCACCGGGTATTTTGTCATAAGAAAGAAAATCCTCTGCAGAAGCACGAGACTGTCGCTGATGGCAGTCACGGGTCCATGAAAACCATGAAATCACTGTCAGCTTCAAAAAGGGCTTTGAAGTAAAGGGACACATATACCAATAACAATCAGATAACATCTTTCACTTTCCCTTCCTGAGTTCCCTCCTGGGCCCTTTCCCTCACCTTTTTTCTCTTTCTCTCACTCCATTCCTCACCAAAGCCTCAGACTTATGGTTGGACTCAATGATCTTAGAGGTCTTTTCCAACCTTAACAATTTCGTGATTCTATGATTTTTACCACTGCTCTGCTTTCCTCCCTACTTAATGCCACACATGTGAAAAACCCATGGCTCCACCTGCTTTACAGTTAGATTATGCATTTCTTTCTCATTAGTACACATCAGATATAATCATGGTTTTCAACAGAATGGAAAAATAATGTGATGGGGATCCACATATAAAATAAAGCTCAATGTTTTGTTTACATAGTTCATGAATTAAGACGCTTTTCCATCCTCAGCTGCTGGCAGGTTGTGTAGATAATCATCATGCACGATAGCTACTATTTGTTGTATATTCTATTAAATTATCACACGTGCAATCAAATTGGTGGCTTTCTCTGCAAGAGATATACATCACAGGAAAAGAATATTTGTTAAATCTCTCCATTTTCATGAAGGCAACAAAAGTATCTGACTATAATTCCACCTGTAATACTAATGAACTGAGAATAATGAAAAATCTGAACCCTCTACAGTGACATGATTTTCAATATTAACCTCTTCACAGATGTATGGTAGGCTGAGTAACACAAGAAGACCATCAGGAATAGAAAATCTTGAGACAATATGTTTAAAGAAGGATGTTTACAATTCATATTTCAACATGAGTAGAAACTTCACCAAATAGCACTTTTTACTATTAGAGCATATCCAGGTTTTCCCTTCAAATTTAGGTGTTTAATGATTAAAATAAATGCCTGTTTAGTATCTACCTAATAAAAAACCTGAAGAGTCAAAAACACTATTAGATCATAGAGAAAAACTAATGATGAATATTATCTTGCTTTACTTTTTAGAATTCTTTATTATAAAAAATTTTCTGATTTTTGTCCTGATAGTGAAACGCATTTTGAATTAGGCATCTGATACCAAGTAAAGGCTCTTACACTACACATAGCTGAAGACATATTTGGTGAAAAAGTGTTTTAGTAGTTAAAATACACCTTGATGTCTGGGTTGTCTTACACTTTATGTCATACAAAATTATTTCAAGTTCAACACCTTCATTGTTTGCAGCAATCCTTTCAATTTTTGGCATGGAGAGAGTCAACAGGTCACAAAAGTGCCTTTCCCTTCTACTGTGAAATTTCATTTGGGTATGAAAAAAAGGCCCTGACCTCATGGGGCTGTGACCTCAGTCAGGAAATCCACAATTTCTAGTGTTCATCAGCAGGAGGGCAATGAGCTCCTCGGTCTCATGGCCAACCTCAGCAACAGTCACATCCCTTGAGACTGAGCTTTAGAAAGGGCAGCTTGACAGCTCAGTTGGTTAACATCTATGTAAAAATTCTTCACAGCCAAATCCCTCACAGTGCTGTGTAGTGACATTGTTACATTTGCAGGTAATGGCATTTTGTTCAGACTGAGTTGCTTTTTTTTTCTCCTGAAAAACACACACACCTCTAAATAGATGCTGCTTCGTCCCAGGAAATGAAGATCAGTCCTGAATTTAAGATACTCTGCCCTCTAAGCTTCTTCTCTTTCTCTCTTTTATTTTTTTTCAGCCAGGTTAAATCTGCCTTGATATCATTAAACACCTCTCCCCTCTCTTAAAGGTCTCCCTCTGTACGATGGAAATAGCAGCCCTGTATGTCAAAAGGAGATAAATGCCTTAATATTCTCCAGGTACTTTGCTGGTACATTGATGGATGTCCTAAATGAAGCTAAAAGTAAATGTACAATTCCCCATTTAATTCCAGCCTTAAAGACAGAAAGGACCCTTCAGAGAATAATGAAAAGAAAGATGAAAGTAGGAAACTATCTAGAGTACGTGTGAACATGTAATTAAAGACTGCACCTTAATGCAAAAGGCAGATGAATTAGAACTGCAAATCCACTTAGTGTTAACACTCCTTGCTTCATAGAACTTCACAGATTAATGTTCTTTTAATGTATTTATGAGCAATGATGTACAAACTTATATATATTTAAGCATTGAATGAGCGATGGATCAAGTCTGACTCAGGAGAGAATCACTGTGCAAAAACTACAGAAAATAAAATCTGGATAAGAAATGTCATTTGTACTGGAAATTAATTTCAAAACAGTCATCAATCTACTCATGGAGCTCTAACAAAAAGGATAAATTTTGCTTTTCAAGTTAAAATTAGAAAAGTCATTATAAAAAAAAATCTCACCATTACCTTAAACCCATTTTAACCAGCTAAGTCCAAACATCAATTTATTACAAACTGTAGCTTTGCAGTCATCGTTATTTCCCCACTATTGTGATAATTTACACAGCTGCCATCCCACACCATGCATTCCCTTTGGGTTCATCTCCCTTTTCCTCCCGGTGGTCTCCTGCTGCCACAGTTCAGATTTGGTCCACCCACTACCCACCCTGCACAGTGATGCACATTTGAGTCCTGCTCTCAGGCTCACTGCAGGCAGGGTTGAGGCCAGGCTGAAGAAATCCTTGGGGAAGGGAAAACCACTTGATTTTTGTGTTTTTATGGAGTGTGGCTATGACCCCACCATCTCTGCTAATACCTTATTTGATGGCTTGCTTGCCTTCCCTGAAAGTGTGGTACCCTGGCTCACCCTCCTACCCACACCAAAAGTGAGACTTCCCCCTGGGGGGAAAAAAGGTGAAAAGGAGACAAACACAGGCCAAACATGAGAGTGTGCACAGCCATAGTCTCAGTACACACTGACTCTTCTCTCTGAAAGGCTTCCTCAGAAGCTCCCCACCCTGCCCCTTCGCTCTCCCCACAGACCCATAACAGGATTCACATTAGGACTGCTCTTCAGCTGATGTTAATTCAGCTCAGTTTAGTTTGACTCAAAGCTCAAACGAAGGGAGAGAACAAAGGGTAAAATAAATAAAAATAATGAAGCAATTGCTCAGTCAGTGTAATTGCATAGGCTTCAATAGGACTACGCTAATTTCCAGCAGCTGGAGTTCTGGCTCTATATTTTTATTTACTTTACCTCCTGTACTTAATTTCCTACCCTCCCATTTGTTTGTTATTTTCATGTCCTATGGTGGCTTCAATTGGAGTGTAAATTTCTTGAGGAATCGTGAGGGGGGGCATTTTAAACAACCACCCAAGTCTAGGACACAAAACAAATGCATTCCACTAAAAGATGGGTAGGAGAGATGTGGTAGGTATTGAGACAGTATAGAACTGGAGTGAAAAATTATATCCAGCTCCACAAAATTTTCCACCTTGGACAAGATCTTATTTCATGCACAATATTCATTGTTCCATTTTACAATTCATAACTTAGGAATAATATTTTCTTGGTCAGGTTTTATATGAAATAGTCTGCATATGTTTTTGGACAGACATGCTTTGGTTCCTTGAAAATATGAAAATTTAACAGATATGTTTCTTAATGAGCATCATATAAATTGACTCTATAAACCACTTCCCCACCAACTATTTGAGAAAGAGTGGGGTGGATGACATACAAAGTGATGTTTGGAAAGTATCACAGGCCTCTCTGCTGCCTAAGCTACTGCCAGTGAGCAGACAGACCTAAAAACACAACAATGCGATGTATCTCCCACTTTCAAAGCTTTATCCTACTTCTCAAAAGAAGGAGCATTGAGAGAACTGGTGGCTATGTTTCAGCTGGTGCAACTTCTTTTGGTGGTCTTTTCTTCTTGTATTTGTATCCCTACCAAAGCAACCAAAGGTCTAAATCAGCCGAATTCTGTATTTTGGTGAGAACTTTTTACAGAGAACACCCTAATTCTAGGTCTCAGAAGTTTAAATTTGTTGAGCCACTAACCAGCAAAGAACAAGACTAATGACACAAACAGATACAGAGATGCACCGAAATGCAGTATAATACCCTCACTTTAGTGATAGATCCCCAGAGGCCTTGCTGTTGTTGACAAGAAAAAAAAAATATTGCTGAGGATTATTTTGTGACAAAAGTCCTCAAAATGTTTATGTTAATAAATTGAACTTTGCTTCAAAGTTCTTTCTGAACAGTCAAGGTGAGGCCGGTAAAAATACTTTTATTTGTGTTCTCATTTTTTTCTTAGTAATTATAATACCTTAGATAGAAGAGATTTAGGTATCATTAAGTATTGTATAACTATCACTGCAAATTACCAGCTTATTTAATATTTATTTAATATTTATTTAATATTTAATAAATTACACGGAATCAGTTGTATCAGTGTGTGGGGGGAAAAAAAAATCCATAAAACAGTAACAATTTCTAATCATATATTTCTCTTGGTACCAGCTGCACAAAATGCTTTGGACTAGGACTGAAAGGACATAAACCCTGCAATCCTGTAATGAAAATGTGATTAGACCTTGACTGTTCCCAAGGGGAGGAAAGGCTTTTCTAAAACAAAGCGTCCCTGTACACGTGCAGCGGGGGCTGGGAGTCAGCCTGTGCTGTTACTGCATGGAAATATGAAGTTTAATGTTATTTCATGTTGATGATTATCTTTATGCAGATAGACACACAGGTTACATACACAGCTCTTGCTTTTCGCTCTCACTCTTTCTGGCAATTTTTCAGTTATATTCCTCAGATCTACCTATCAGCACCTGATATTGACATATGTTAATGTATAACACAAAGCAGTGTTTTACTCACCGCTTGCTTCCATCCTCTCTGTACTCCCACTAGTAAAAAAGAAACTTCTGGCCACAATCTGTGAAGATATTTTTAAGATATAAGTTTTTACCTTGGAATTCTACTATGTAGCCAACCTAATGATATAAAACATCATGTCTTTATTTCCTAACAGTGGATAGGGATGAGGTCTTGAACAACCATTCAAGTCAAAGTAATCTGGTTTCACGGTTTCTGTAGCAATAGCTACAATAATTTCCTACATGCCAGATCTACTATCAAAGTCCAGTTTGTCAGTACTAAAAAATTTGAAATAAAAATAAAAAAGCATTTTTACATTTTAGTCCTAAACCTGGACTTCTTAGGCAAACCTGCTCCTAACTTTCACATAACATTCAAAATAACATATTTTCCATTAGCTGGAAATATCAATGCATTGATTTAGAAAAAAAAAAAGTATTTAAATTGAGTGTAAATCATTCTGTCACCCAGGCTCAAAGATTTTGTTTACAGTTATTTTTGCATACCATTTTCATATAAATATGCCATAAATATTTTCCCATTAGGTTTCCATTTCCTAAGGTACAAATGCCATTCTGAGACGTAATTTACAGAATATCATCATGATAACTTGCACTGGTGTGGCAGTGTAGGTGGAGGCAAGCATAAAAGAAATTGGTTTGTTTAAGAAGGACTGATTGCCAAGGAATCTGGTGCTACAGTGTTTTAATAAGAGAATTCTTATGTCAGAAACCAGGTTATTTAAGTAGTGGGTATGAATCAGATTTTTGACAGAAGAGTATTACTGTTATTTTCCCAGGAATCTGTTGTTTCCAAGATTTTGCATTAATACTTGTGGATGATGTAAGGTTCATAAAATAATGCAAAACTCACCCCATCTCCCCAAGCTCAAAAGTCCCAGTATTCCCCCGGAAATGAGGCCAGCACTCATGGAAGGATTTAACAAGGACAGTGGGTCAAACGCTGAGCTGAAGAACGGAAGTTGAAATGGAAGTTGTAAAATTTGGTCTGGGGACTATTACAGAGCCAGTAGTTAATGAGTTTACTCCAGCAGTAAATCAGGAAAGGTCTAACAGTGAAGGGACTAAAGAGCTCAGCGGTGTCTGTGGTGTTTTTCTTATATTTCAAGAGATTTCACTTTCAGAATCGTTACACGAGATGAATTTGTTCAAACAAAGCCTCAAGGGATTTGCTCTATTAGTCCTAGACGGGAAGAAGAGTCTAATTTCCTTAGTACAGACTTTATCCCGTTTGTGATTCCTCTGAAATGTCTTTGCACACACATATTTATATCTATTTACTGTTAGAAACCTTTCCGTGAGAAAAAATATACACAGCTTTTACCAGTAATTCATTGCAATTTATAATATCTTTATCCTGTAAATATCTGTATTAAATGGATCCTAAAAGTAAATGATCTTATTACTGGCATAAAAATGACTCTCAGTTTTTGGAAGTTACTGCTCTTATCTCAGCTATTTTGCGCTGCCTGCGTGCACTTCTAATGCTAGCACTCATAAACATCTTAAAGTCCCTGGTGAGAAAGACATTTTCTTGGGATGAAGCTCACCTAAATGAGAACAGCAGGAGACTAGGAACCTAGAAGTTAAGGATTTTATAAGGTTTGTTTTGCTCATCTTCTGTTTTTGTGTTAAACCTTTCAAATATTCCATCTTACTAGTCATCCCAAAAAGCTCAGTTACAGGTTCATCTCAGCACAGCCTGCACAAGACCTCTAAGTGAAGTTTACTATATGGAACAGTTTTATCCTATTTCATATTTATTTTTAGTTTTTTATCAGACAAAAACAAATCATAAATAAGCTTGAAGCTGCTGAAATCATACTAAATTCAAAAATGTGCAATTTTTTTTCTTCTTTTCAACTTAACAACTTGGCTTTTACATCAGTAACAAACTGAACTATATTGACTAAAATTTATGGATGACTTTTCAGCTTAAGCACATGTTTATTTCATTTTTAGTTTAAAATAAATATATGTTAATATTCCATTATAAGTATAATCAGATTCAAACACAGTCCAATTTAACTAGGGACTAAAGAGTTTATTCATAAGTTATTTATCCCATTGTCAGCAGCATTTGTCCTATAACGCACTTATTTTTGCTGTTCCTGTCTGTGAAATAAAAACAGAAAAAAAATTAAAGAAATCATTTCCCCTAGATGATTTATCATGATATAAATTTCATGTATCACATGTATAAACCCTGGAAGTACCGTTTAAAATTTATATTAACCAATTATTAATTGTTGCTGTCATCATGAATTATTTCATCCTGTCAGGTAAGAACTGAAGTTATCAATTAAGGTAAAATGAGAACTCATCCCATTCTACTCAGTCTGGTCACATAATTAGCAGTCATTTATAGACTCTCCCATTCACGGTGTCACTCCATTAACAGACTACAATAGTGAGGGAAGATGAACGTCCCAAATTGTTTAAGGCTGATATAATGTGCAAATTGCACTTCCAAGTATAGTGATAATGTCATTTATGGGACAATTCTGTGGGAAAATAAAATTGTTATTAACTATGACACATATTTTTATAAACCTTTCCACGGCAAGTAGAGTCAAGGCAAGAGTCTTTGGATATTGAACCTTTTCCAATTTTAGGAAATAATTATTTTCCTGTAATGATAAAATTGAGGGAACCCAGAGTGCTCCTTTAGAACCAGTCAAATATGTTTTAAATGCCACAAAATACAGACTGTAAGGTAAATATTACATTACTGTAGCCCACACCATTTTTCCTCGTCCTGCTAAAAGCTGAAAATAGATCCCTCACAGCGGGGCTTATGTGTAAATTCTCACTGCTCAATGACACCAAAAGACAGAATCACTAAAATTTTTAGATCTTTTTTCTGCCTTTGTCAAATGTAAAGACCTTTTCTGTGGCTTTTTCCATGGCTTTTTCCATATAGATTGGATTCCATATACACTCACTCAGCACTGCATGAATTTTGGCCCATTTCAGAGGACAGGGATGGTATAAATATATATAAATATCAATTTGCTTTTAAATGTCTTTTAGTTTTCTCAGAGAGTGAAAAAAGAATAGAAGTAGATTGCTGAACTTCAACAGGTAGATTTTGCCATATGTTGGCATTTCAAAAAGTTAATTAAAAATATGTTCTGCTAAAGAGACTGATCTGAACAAATATTTAAAACTTCAGAATTTTGAAACTCAAGCTCATAGTCCTTATGTTTATACACTAAATGTAGCATAAGTGGCATTTTATCAAAGATCAATTTATGTTTAAAAAAGAGATAAATGAAGAAAATTTTTTTAAAAAATTGAAAGGAGAAATATATTTATGAACTCTGAATTGTATTTTTTTAAAAGTTCAGAGTTTTGACTGTAAGACTATGATATAATTTCTAAAAACAAACAGGGAAACATCCAAAAATATGTATTTTTCTTCCCCTTCAGATGGTGTGGGAAATCCCTTCAACAAATACTTGTCAGCATTTGCACAACAGTTTCAAATTACGAACTGCATTCTCTAGCTTTTACAGGAAACCACTGTGCTTGGTGGCAGTATTAAGTTATTTTTTTATTGGCCTAGGATGTGTACTGGTTAAAGCAGAACTACTTGGTCAACCACACATACAGGACTGTTTACCCACAACTAATACAGCACACATCAATCACGTGTGAGCAGGACGTGCAGACAGACACGGGGCTGACTGGAAGCCCCAAGTTTACCTCCACGATCTGTAAATTTTCTCCAGTCAACCACACAAACGTTTCCTCCAAGCACAAAGAGATGGAAGGGCAGATGAACTCTCAATACTAAAGAACCAGCACCCCAGATTTTAAGCTGTTTTTGACACCTTCTCCTCCCCAGCTGTGTTGGTCTTACTTCTGCCTGAGTGGGCCAAAGGATGCAAACTCTTCTGCGTTCATTTAGTGACTACGTAAAGCAGAAGAATCTTGGCACCATAATCTCAAAGCACTCTGGAAAAACTACCAGTTACATTTAATTCTAAATCAATAGACCTTCCAAATTATTGTTGAAAGCCTATGAAAAACCACAAAAAAGAGAAATTTTTAGGAAACTGGAAAAAAAGGTGGGCAGACGTTTTATGCATTATGCACCCAAATATCCTTTTTCTCCTCCTGTCTGCCACAGAGTCAGGAGCTGGATGGAAATGAGTCTACAGTGTTAGAGAAAGAAACCCTCCACTGATTGAAGTAACTGCTGCAAAGTGGAGGGGACAATTTACACATGACCCTGGGAGCACATCTCCACCCAGTTCTGCAGGCACCACTGTTTTGTTGCTGTTACTGTTCTCCGTGGAAAAAGAATGCAAAGGCTTTCAACGTCCAACATGCCCTTACATGAAATTTATCAATATGTACATATTTGTCCTTGGGTTCTCTCAGACAGTAATTCTTAATTTAAGGGTCATATTCAGAGAAAAAATACTGTAAATAGCAACAGTTTTTATTTGTTACAACAGTTTGCATCACCACAGTCCTTGACAGTTTTAAGGTAAAACAGAATCTGTGACGTAGGATACTCCAAAGCCTGAAATTGGTGCAGTGATAAAATAGCCCAAAACAAGGGAAATACTGGATGTACTGTGTTATCTGGCAGCAATTAAAGAATGTGGAATGGCTGATATATCCTATAAGGCTGCCTGGAACACCTGCAGTGGGTTAATTCTGTGTGGAATCCTACTTTGCATTTCTCACACGAATTTCCACAACATCTTAGGAAATCCTTTTTGCTGTTTGGAAACTTTGCTCTACTGGCAGATTGTAAGGGACAAGCAAATTTTTCTAAGCACCCTGAATGCTAAATTCTAGATGTGGCACTTTGAAACAGCTCATTAAAAGCCATCTTATTTCAAATTCAAGATATAAAAGCTTTCATTTCTGCAATGCCTGGGAAACTCTCCAAATAAAACCCAAGGCTGTACCATCCACATTTTGCAAATGTTACCCAATGTTCTATTCTTTTTTCCACAAGTATGGCAGCCAAATAATTCCTCTACAAATTAGCAACAGCCACTCATCCAGAAAAATAAAGCTAATGTTTTGACATGTCACAGCTTCCCTTAAGTGTGGAGCTTGGATCATTTCTGGGTTTTTTTTATCCCACTTCCTTGTCCTCTAAGGTACCAACCAGTCAGGCTTTTGAGCAACCTTGTGTGTGTTTGAGTCACATAAAAAGAAAATTAGACCCTCTGCTATTCATCTTACTGAGAGCTTGGGACTGTAGTCCATGATGTTAATATTGGCATTCCAGGATGTACAACTATTGTTCTCCTTTGAATTTTTCTTATTATTAGCCAGGGCAACCGGTATTTGGACTTCTCTGTGGACTTTAAAATGAATAGTCCCAGGCTCGTTCCCATTCTCATTCAAGCTAACAAAACATTTGCCATGACTTCAGTAGAGTGTCAGGCCCCCAAGGAGGACTTTCTCAACATTCAGCTTCAGCTTTTAAAGTTCCACATGGCTCAACCCAAAAGCTGACTCACTTGGGAGGAGCAATTTCTTGAATTCTTTGCACACTGAAATACACATTCCAAAACTTGAAGAGGCCAGTTTAAAATAGAAATATTTTTGCCAAACGTGCCATGCTTTTCCCTTCCTTTTTCCCATGTGCTTCACTGCGACGCCAGCAAATTCAGGTGTAACTTGCTGTTATCACAAGAAGATGCATTTAAGGAAGTGTGGATGGGGATTTATGTTGTCTGGAGAAGCCACTTTCGGGCAAAAGTAATTTGTGCAACCATTTCCACTTCAGTGTACGAACAGGCTGATGTCCTCCCATGATGCCAAGGAAGAGTATGGCTGCTGTGGCAAGGGTGAAACAGCTTTCCCAGGGGAAGCTGACCTGTTGTTTCTTTTGCAAAAACCTTCAGAACTTTCTGAAAAGGGACACAGTACTTGGTGAAGCATTATGGACTTTTTCGGAAAACATGCTTTGCTTCGTAAGAAGTTACTCAGAATGAGGTTCAAAATGTGTTTTTCTAACTGAAGAGAAACGTGTGGTGCATATGAAAAAATACAGAAACCCATGAAAGATATCTTTGTTAAATGTCAGTGATATGTGTCTGTTATTTTTCTGTCTTGCAAGCTAATAAACTTAAGACCAGTTGCTTTACAGATGGGGTAGTTATTAACTCTCAGTAGAAAATAATGTACCACAGGGAATTTACAGTATAAGAAAAATGCTCTTAAATATTTGGGGCCATCTGAGCCACCCAGGTTAAGTGTTTTCTGGCAGTAGAGGTGTTATTGTTGTCATAGCCCTGCCACATGATGTTATTCTCCCAAGCAAAATGTAGTTCTCCTATTAAAGACCTCTTCTTAAGTCCATGATTTCCTTCTCATACCCAAGATGGAAGAGAGGTTTTTGAGGATTGTGCAAAAAAGCAAAAAGAATGAAATTGCTATCAGTATTTTAAAAAAAGCCCATGGACTCCAATAAAAAAGCATTTAATTTCTGGCTGCTGTCACAGAAACTAGAATCATTAAAGGACTACATTATTGAGTACAGTGACTGTGCACTTGTTGCTTCTGTCTTTCAGGAAGAGCAGAAGACACCCAAACCCAAAAATAAGACACTACAAAAAGAGCTCTGTGGGAAGGTATCTAACCCTAATGGTTTTATTTTCATGGAACCTCTTTTTTTCTGTTAGACATCTTCTGTTTTTTCTTAATTGTAACTTGAATCTAATTAATGAAGATCCAGACTGGCAATAAGATGAGCTACCGTTGCAAACCCAACAGCCAGACTTGTGGTGGTTGTCAGGATTATCAACCAGCTTCCAGACAGAAAAATAAACATGAAATTGTATTTTCAAACCCCTCAAACAATGTCTGGCTATACACATTCCTGGCCTTATACTCTGCTTTCAGTAATGTAAATATAAAATTATTCTGCATTAAAACTTGACAAAATTGCTTCATCCCTTATTCCAGGGCACCTATAGCAAAGCTGAGGTTTCATGAGTGTAAGTAGATTAGACCTGCAATGTTATTTTTAGTCGTGTATTTATTCATGAGCAAAGGGGTTTTTAGATACAAACCAGGTGCAGACCAGCTGCTTTGTGTATCTGTGAAAAGTGACCTCAAACTGAACAAAAACATTGCAGATACCTATCTTTGAATAACAGCATTTCTGTGTCACACAATTCCTCCACATTATTCTTGTGCAACATTTTTCCATAACTAAATAATTGGTGTGCTCCTCAGCTGAGGCCAAAGCTATGCCATATCTGCCTAAGCAGAGCCTCCAAAGGGCACCCTCATGGCCTCACTGGGAAGGAAGAGAGAGCAGACTGCTCCTTCCCGCATCCATGGACCATCCTGGGATAGAAGGAGCCCCCTCCCAGCCCCTGCTACGTGCTGAAGAGCCATACAATAGCAGCAATGATAGAAAAACAGCAAATGTGCCAAACAGGCTGTTTGAGACAAAGACTGTAAACCCCAGTGGAGTTCAGTGTCTCCTTGACCGCAAACAAACCATAATGATTAATATAAACATGTAAATTTGTGTGGGGAAGGGAAGAGATGCCTTAAGGAAAGCTATGATGCTCAGCAATAACCTAAACTTCATTTCACATATCTCATAGTGATTTGCACTTAGCTTCTGAATAAAGGCCGGAAGCAGTGTTTGATTGGAAAAATATTATGCAGCCAGAAAGCAAGAGCTGAGAGAAAGGAGCCTACAGCACTTGAGACTAGGGGCTGAAAGTTCCATCTGATAGAAAAATGAATGCCTGTTGATCTGGAGCAAACATAATGTGAAACATGTTTGCTGAGTGAGAAAAATGTTGGTTGGGCAATATCAAAAGCAGCTGTGGTGTGACAGTCGAAAACCAATTAAGTAAATGTGACATGGCAGCAAAAGAGTCCGTGCGGATTTGGGCCTGTGACGTTACTAGAGGGGACAGTGGTGTAGAAGTGTCTCACTAAGCTGTAACTGTGACGACAGCACAGGGGACCTGCCAAGGGTGGGGCAGAAATATGTGTATCACTTAGATTTTATGTATCTTTATTTTATAATTATTATAATTATTCATTAAATCTCTCCGATTTCCAGTTGATCAGACACATCTCATGCTATGGTGAGGGTAAATTAACAACACAAGCAGCCACGCTCATCTGATATTTACCTAACATTCTCCATTCCCTGGATTTCTTCTTA
Source organism: Lycocorax pyrrhopterus obiensis (assembly GCA_014706295.1). Lineage (NCBI taxonomy): Eukaryota > Metazoa > Chordata > Aves > Passeriformes > Paradisaeidae > Lycocorax > Lycocorax pyrrhopterus. The sequence continues at coordinate 56,855,475 of JACSVZ010000006.1, forward strand.
TTCTTCTCTACACCAATCCTGAAAATAAGCAAACAATCAAACCACATAACCAAAAAAAATAATCAAAACCCACCAATATGCAATTTATTCTGCCAGACAAGGAACGTGTTAGATTGACTGTGCTGTGATTTTCAAATCTGCAAGAATATAATAAAATATCTATAAATTTTTACTATCAAGAGCAGATCTACAGCCACCATTCTTCTCCTTTGCAGGAATATGCAGTGCCTGCAATGGAATGGGTTTCACTGCTTTCTGAGGTATTGCTAAAAGAAAAGATCACTGGTTTGTACAAAAAGATCTGATATTGACACACTGATCAAAGACTGGGTGGGAAAGATATACGGTATATCAATATTTTGTAATGTGGCATGGGATGAGAAACTGCTTTTTGTACTTGAAAACACTGGAAAGCCAAAATTCAAACACAGATAACAAGGCTCATGTCCTTTTCGTCTCTTTTTGTGGGTTTCTTCTTGGACAAAGAAACTAGTATTCCATTTTTCTGGTTATTTGAATCACATAAGATATTTCACCAATGAGTCACTGTCAAGAGACCAGATGAAAAAACTTTATCATCAAGAGATAATGTAAAAAAGCAATGCAAGTTTACGTTACAGATTATTATGCAGGAGTTTCAACACACTAGGATTCTCGTTTTCAATGTCTGCTTGCAATAATTCAGTCACACATGGGCTGTTCTATGCCCCAAATTGTGTTAGCAGTTCTTTTTCCTGAAGCTTTCCACATTTCCATAGAACTGGAGCAACTTTCTTTCAAGCATCCCCGACATACCTTTTCCTTAAGGGAGCACTTCAGGATGAATGGATGGTTTAGTCTCTGTGACCCCCTCACTCGGTGGTGCCACTGTGGCTGCCAAGAAGTGACTGACATTGGCTTTAAGTGCCAGGCAAAGGCCAGGAGTAGCCAGACAGACACCAGTGATTCACCCCGCGCTTAATGCTCATTTCTGCTGCTGTTAATCTGCCTGAATCAGTGACCTACAGCTAATGGATCCAATAGGCTTTCTGCTTAAGTCTGACCAAGCTATTACTAACACAGCTGGGCAAAAAAAGTACAAAAAACACTTTGAATATGAATATGATCTTTTAATGACCTTCTCTATTCCTAATGCTTTCAAGCCCACTTGCTTCCAGGTCAGACTAACGTCTAAAGCAATCAGCCCAAGCAGGAATGGGTTATCTTTGGTGCCTACAAGCCTCTCCACTTGGTGAGCTTCCCCTTTTTTTTCCAACAGCAGCTGGGAAAGTAATTGCTGGTGGAAACACATGGATACAGTGAGCTTCAGCACCGCCAGGTCTCCATTAGACCATGTGGTTAACTTGAACTGCATGCGTTTGGATTCCCTGCCTTAATTCTGAACCCACAACATAAGGGGAGCATATTTCCCTGCTCCCACATCATTAATTGCAATCACTGTTATCCAAATAATCTGGTTCATAGATAAAAATTGTTTCAAAAAACGCTGGGAGAAAGACAATAGATCAGCTAACAATAGACTGGCTAATCATTTAGGAAAACTAATAAAATAATGGTGACATATTAATAAACCATTCCGACTCCTGGCTCATCCAGTATTTGGTCTATAAAGTACAACAAATACAAAATCCATCTGCTAAATTCTACTGACACTGAAATCTATAGGAACTCTTGGTTCTTGTGCAGGGTGATGGGTCAGCTCAGTGAGTTCAGCCAAGCACTAAGGTCTGAATTGGCTTTAGGAATTCTGACATGCCTCCACCTCCAAGGGATTGCAAAGGTTTACCAAGTGCTGTAAATAGCCCAAACACAAGGCTCCAAGTGAGCAAACGACACAAGAAGCAGCTGCGTTAGGTTTTAGCAATAAAACCGTTGTTACCTTCTGCCTTACATAGATTTTCTACGTGACAAACATCAGAATTAAACAGTTGCAATATTCAGCACATTTTTATCCAGATAAATATTGAAAACATATATAATGCAATATTGAAGGGATTACAGAATTCAGAAAAGGGAAAGTCTGACTAATGCTGCAGCTGTGCAGCATTCCAGTGAATCCAAGCCATTGCCAGCATTTATTAGCCACTCAGCCTTTGACAATAAACAATCTCCAGCTCATGATCATATATCCAGACAGATAGATGTACAGTATTGCCTACACAGACACATTAACACTGTCCTGTCTACATGAATATTCTCCAGCATTAACTTTAGTTCAGTGAGCCTCCTTCAAAAGGTGCAGTTCGATTTTGATTTTATTTTCTTTAATGATTGTAAACAATTACAGTATAACATGTCTTGTTGTGCATTTGCATTTGTTTTCTGGAACAGTTACAGCGGTCCAAAGTATGTGAAGACTGTTTATTCCTGACATTAAAATGAAGACTTTAGCCATTTTACAAAATCAAGTTTTAGGTTGGAAAAATGCTTTTACCCATAATATTAGGAAACAAACTACTTAAAATTATAATAGTAAATACAATAGGGAGCAGTTATTCATCCTCTGGAGTAAGTGTACTTTAAGAAAGGAAACACCAGTGGAAATGTCTAGGCTTGCACTTCTCAGGGAAAAGTACCGTATTAGAAATATCAAAGAAATAATCATGATGCTATCCCATTAAATCAGACGAAGAAAAAACTCAGGGATTGTTCCCCACCCTTTTGCAGAACAAGTAACATAAGTTTTGTGAAGTCTCTTCCATTTCAGCATGCATTCCACATTCGATTCAGATAACCAGGCACACGCAGGATGGACTCAAAGCTGCCTCTCTTATCTTTGGCCACCACCACATTATAAACTTCAGCTAAGAGCTTTATTTATGTTTGGTGTCTGGTGAAGGTTCAGAAGAGGAAGCAAAGAGAGGATTGTCATTAACTAAACAGAACTTTGCACCGTGAAAGGGTTTTGGTTTCTTGAAATACCTGCTTTGCCAAGGACATGCTCAAGAGTTTATATCATAAAAACCAGGACACTTGTCTTGAAATACAGCATTAAAACTGGACTAATACCAGCCAAGACGAATCTCCAATCTGAGAGACTGCTCTGAGAATGGTCTAAACAAGAAAACAAGAATGCTTTGCAAAGGAAAAGCCAGGGAAACGATTCAATGCTTCTGATAATATAAAGCAGAAAGCCACACGAGAGAGCCTCTCATATAAAAATACGTATTGTTTCAATACACAAGATAAAATAATTACTTGGCCCCTTTCTCTTCTGTTACTTTTAGTAAATGAAGAATGAAATGTCACCAATATTATTCAGTTATAGTCTTGTCAAAGTTCAACATATCAGAGAAAATCTCCAATAATACTGAGAAAGAGATTGTTGTCAGCTGGAGAGTATTTTATTGTGGTACCTTTATATGATAGTTTTATAAATACAGTCCAAGAACAAGTGGAAAAAGCAACAGATTCCTTGCAACATAGGGAAGGATTAGGGTAAGAATAATATATCTATTTTCATTTTTCCTCTAGTGCTGAACGTTCCAACTCTAAGTACAATGAGAAAGTATTTTAGAAACATATTTTTCATTAACATGAAATTTTCCCTTCAGCACAACCATCTCCAGAGTTGCACTTAAATTTATCACATAAAATGAGCCTTGGGTAGTGAGGATGCAAACCAGCAGTAGTAGGACCAAGCACCCAGGTGGGGACCCAACTAAAAACAATTCATTCCTGACCCCACCACATTGGTCTAAGCTGCCAGACATGCAGATTCCAAAATTGTTGCAGTTTGTAGTGCGTTTTAGGACAAATATTTGGAGGCAAAACAAACTGGCCAAAGTTTCACACTGCACCTTATAGCTGGAGTAGACAAGCAGCTCAAACAGGTATAACTCATGAGTAGGATAGGCAGGTCTAACTAATAATTTCATCAGTCATCCTAAATTGCCAATATTTGTCAGTCATTACATTTCAAAACCTCTCTCCTGGAAAAAAGATGGACCCATATATCCCGGTCCATATCCCGGATTTACAAAAATTGCAGTTGTATGGGCTTTGATCCTCTGACCACTCAGCCAGCAGAGCAGGGATCTCAGGGAACTGCCCCAGGGAGACAATTCTGATCACACCGAGCCATTGCTGAACTGCCCTTGAAGCTCAGCTAGGGAGCAAGAGTTCTGAGCTTGGAACTGGATCCAGCTGGCATGAGACAATTAAACGCCATGGTTGTTACACTGTTCTTAGATATTTTTAGTAAAATAAGCATTGTCAAGATACGACTTCAACCCAGACTTGCTCAGTGGCAGAAAGTTGTCAGGTGGTCAACCAAAAATGGTCAACCTTATGGAGTCATAAATTTTTCCATTGATAGCCCTTGCACCCTCTTTCATTAATGAATGAAGAAATCAGGAGAATCACTGAACGTTAATTAGTTTTGGAAGTCCCAGCACAGCTAATAATTCACATTTACTAGAATTTCACTATTTCAAATAGAATTCCACCCCAAAGGAGCGGGATATCACCCCTGAGTTCACGTCAAGTTCAACTTGCAAGGCACCACGGTGCAGTATGTGCTGCTGGATATAACAAAATAAAGAAAATGACTGCAGCTAAACTGAGATTATTGAACCTGAGAGAGTTGCTGGAATCAATGATCTCCAGCTGAAAGCCTACCACGGTGGTCTGATCCAGAGGACATTTATTACTGTATAAGGAGCACTAGCCCAAGAGACTAGACAAAACTCAATAAATACATTTTTCATTTATGAGCGCGGTGATAACCTCGACAGTCAACGAAGATCCTTTAACAACAACAAAAAAATCACTCATTTCTCTGGCCTTTTGTTAAATCTTTTTGATGCTTCACAGAGGTTTAGGAGAAGCTGTGGTCAGGGATCAGGAGCTCAGATGCAACTGCCTGCAGGTGATAGTCGTATGAAAGATAAAAGGGCTATAATACCATATGGCATCCAAGCAATCAAAAAGAACACTGGCAGAGAAGAAAAGTAAGGAAAAAAGGCCTGAGGTACACAATTCAAGTTGTAAGTCTCCTTTAAAAAGAGATACAGAATAAATCCAACTTCTTTACCATTAGAAATTACTTTTCCTTTTAAATATCATGTGAAATTATTTCAATTAAGGTAACATCTACAGGTCAAAATGAAACAGCAACAGCTTCTAGGTTGTCGTCTCCAGAAAATAAAAAGGATAATATTTGCAACTAATACTTTGAGTAGAATCTGCCTAAAAAGTTGCATTCTAAATAAATGCTATTATCATGAAACATTATTGGGTTCTTTCCACTCCTGAAATCAAGCCAAGTATTTAAGCATATAATACAGTTTTATCATAGCCATTATAAAAACCCAATTCTTTGCATTAGGCTTTTCTTAATGAAATGCTGCTGAGATTCTCAGCTTGATCTTCTAATTATTTGGTTATGAGCAGAGTTCATTGTGGTTTAAAGATCAATATTAGTTTAAATTAAAATTCTGTCAGATTCTCAGGATAGGCCTTAATTATTGAATGAAGGAACTAAAGGTTGACCAGGACTGTTGCCAGCAGCTGATATTTTGTCATATATTTCTCCATGATCATTTCAACTCTTTGTAGTATCTCCAGGATAGCACACTTTGGTAATCCCACGACAATAAACCATTTGAGGACTCATGGCTGCATTTGTATATAATATGAGACAAGGTTAGCGCAGACTTTATGCCTCCTTCTTACCACCTCAGATTAGGCAGCTGCATTGCAAGACAAAGCCACTCCAAGCACTTTCTTACGGTGATTGAGACAACTTGTATTTCAAGGCCTTTTAGAACCTCCTGCATCTTTCCAATTTATAGGCTTCAAGCTGTTTCATCCCAGGTCAATGGTCTGGCTAAAATCAGATAGAATTAAACAAGCCAAAGGGCTGGATACCAAAAAAAGTCTTGCCTTTATTTAAAAAGTAGCCTAATATTAAGATTCTATCTCTTTCTCATCTTCCTTCTTAACTGAGATGGAAATTCTTCTCTAGCTACCAGAATTAATTATTTGGATAATTTCTTTTGTGGTTTAAAACCATGTCTTTCAGAAAACAAGCAGGTAGGTAGGAATGTACTACCAGTCATCAGCTGACATTTTCTGTGAAACTCAGTTCATTGGGAAAAATGCCCTGCTTGAATTTTGAGCACCTCACAGGATTTGGAGCAAGTTTGAAGACCAAAACCAAGATACAAATAGCAATGAATTTCTTATTTTGTTATAACACTTTGCCTCGCTACAATACTTTGTGTATTTTCTTGATACAGAAATCTTCCTAGATTGGAAGAAGAAAATAGTCATAAACCAAGAACCAAAAGGCCCAGACACAGAAGTGGGTATCCTAACACAATCAGGAACATTAAGCTTATATCTGACTTGGTAACAGTGGAAAATTTAAACAACATTGCTTTTTGAATGTCTCTTTCTAGCTCCGAGGGAAGCTAGAAATATTATTACTGATCAAATAAAATAATGTGATGTACACAATTTGGTGCCTACAAAATGGATGCCAAATTGAAAGACTGTATTTTTTTCTGATTTAGCCATTAATTTCTTTATTAAATAAAAGCTGAGGAGGCATCGCACTTCTATAGCCACATTCCATTAGAAAGAATTATTTCTAGATCATGGGATTCCTTCCTATCACCAGTTTTAAAGTAATATAAAGGCACATTAAATGAATAGCATTAAATAATACTTCAAACAGAAGATTACTTACTTATGGAAATGCCAATCAGAGGTAAATGCAGGGGAAAGATGTCATCTGGGGTAGCTGATAAAGATGTCATCTGGGGTAGCTGATAGAGTCACTTCAACAGTCTGTGTCACCGCAATCAAAAGGGAATTCTAGAAAATCCTGCTGCTCCAGACAATTTCTCCACAGGTTACACGGCTAAGTCCTGAGCAAGCACTCATCTCAATACAATGTGGGAATCTTTGAACCAAATCATGTCTGTGGTATTAATTCCTTCGGGGGAAAAAAAACCCATTTTGTCTGCAAAATAAAGAATCATGTCTGTGGTATTAATGCTTTAGGGAAAAATAGCTACTTTGTCTGCAAAGCATTGAGCCATGCTGAAATGTTGCATCAAATACAAGTGATTTCTGTCAAGTTAAACACTGCAGGAGACATTTCCAAAGACTCATAAGGACCACAGATAACCCCTTCCCATTAATGGGCTTTAAGGCATCCAGACCCCACGTTAGCTTTGAAAATTTCAGAGTCAATGAGGGGTATTTGTTCAAATTCCTGTTTCATGTTTGGAGGGTCTCTTCTGCTACAGTTGAGTAAAAACAGATTTTGTGTTCACTTCAGCAGGATTAGCTTCCTTCGTGAGAGGGGACTAACCAGGATTCGTGTCTTCTTATTGTTCTCTGTTCAAAATTTACCAAAAAGTGTAACCCCTGAGTACTGACACCTGATGTGTTCAAAACAGGGAGACATACTGTGCTGCTCTGACCTCGTCACATTCTGCTGAGAACCACCAGGTTAATCCAGGCAAAGTGAGACTCTGATGTTTAGAGCAGGTCTGGTTTACAGCAGAATATTCATCTCTAAAAGGAATGGGAAGAAGTGTCCAGAAGCATTATTTATAAATGAAGATAAGAGCTGGCTGACTTTCCTGCCTTATGCTTATATCATCTAATTACTTTGGCACAGTGTTTCACTCTTTCATGTTCCAAGTCTGGTTTGTGCTCTAGCAATTCACATCGCTCTCCTTCCTATCTCTTAAATTTTCTTTCCCCTCCCTTTAGATACACCATTAACAATCCTAAGTAAACTGATCTTCAGGGGTTTGTATGCTCAGTGTTACATAATTTCTGCTCCCAGTTTCCAAACAGTAATTTCTTTTGGCTGCAAGATATTATGATCTGATGGGCACGCTTTTAATGGGATCTCCCAGATCCTCATGTGAATCTAAAAGCACCCCAAAACCAGTGAGACCTATGAATCTCAATGCCTAAATTCTATAACCTGGGGAGAGGGCCATCTAGAACCATTAAATTCTTTAAACAACGAAGAAAGCCAAGTGAGGTAAGTAAGTCCTAAGATACAGGACTTACCTGGCATGTCTAAGTGTTCTCTTTTACAGCACATTAAGCTCAATGTTCAAACTGCAACTCGGTTTATGGCTTGCATGTGCTGCTGGAAAGGTTTGTATGTGACACAGCCCTCTCAGTCTCTTACATGTGCAAACCTGAAGCCAAACAGGACTTTTAAATCCCTCTTCTCTTTGATCTTCCTAACACAAGCAAACAATTCTTTCAACCTCACTACCTATATCTCCTGCTTTTTCGAGTTATCTCTGAGTTTTAACAACCTGGTAAATTTTCATCAGTGTATCTTACATAAAGGGCATTTCTTGATCCCAAATTGAGGTAATGAAAAATAATTCCTCACTCAAATTGTCTAATTACAGAATATTAGAAAATGACAAATCACTCTCTTCAAGAATTAAAACATCAGCAGGTATCTGGCAGAATAAATAATGTTTAATTATAAATATTTGCACTCCACTGTTAATAACATGATTTAGGAAGTAGATTAAAAATGTAATATAAATCTTTTTTGCGTCCATTTTTTAAACAAATCTTTAGTTCTTCTATACACATATGCATATCTTGTCCTAGCACTAATTTGTAGAAACTATATCAGTACCAGGGGAATTTTTGATCTGCAAAATTATCAATTACATAATTAAAATCAGAAGAGTGGAGATGCTTTGAAAATTTATTAGTAACTTAATTTATTCTCAGTTATTAATTTTCATTGCCTAAGATTGAAAAACATGAAACAACAAAGTGTGCGTGTTGGCTCTGTAGTGGTCTTTGAACTAACAAGCCTCCTATGAGTTCCAAGAAATATATTTTGGGTTATTTAATAATATACTCCTTGTGTTCCTAGGAAAATATCAGCACAGTCTATGAGGGGTGGATTTGTGTTTTGTAGCAAGTATTTATATCTATATTTGAGATTTTATGAAAAAATAGGTAAGTTCTTGAAGACTTTAATGACATTTTCTCTTCAAATTCACTCTAAAAATGCTTTTTACCTGAAGTAAGAACAGGGTGGATACTGTCATTCGAGTCCAGTCATTTTCTTCACTACAATCCTTTGCATTGAGGGGAATTAAATATAAAACATCACCAAGTCAGATCATCTTATGACAACACACAGTAGCCTACTGTTCAAAATGCAATCACAGCACCTCAACCTTTCTTACATGGAATAAAGATTTTTAAACTTACGAAGTTTACTTGTATTTGCCAAAGATGCTACACTCATGTGCCAGACAATTTTCTTCCAGTTAGGCAAAGTGATTACTCTAGAATTGCTCCTTCTGTGCAGCTGAGTAATATCAATTAACCAAGTGGTTACTTGGAAACTCAAAGATCTGAGGAAATCTCTGAAATAGCTGAAGTGGAGTAATCACCAGAAAAACAAAGATCCAGGTGGTAAAAAATATACTGTTTAGCGAAATAGCTACAAGCCAAAACAAAACACTCAGATCCATAAAAGACACTTTGGATATGAATAATACCAAGAAACACCAGGTTTTGAGGGTAAAGTTTTTTTAAGAAAAGATACTGTGCAAGTCAAAGCAATGGAGATGGATATTGCATCTGCAGACTGCAAACTCCAGAAGGAGGTAAAAAATTTTCAGTTCAGAAATCATGTTCTGGATTTTAGAATAAACCAACTTATTTGAGGGAGTTTGAGAAGGAAAAGAAGGAAGCATGCCAAAGCATTTCTGCAGCAAGGCCCCAGCCTGATACCAACAGACTGATTTTAATCATTTAAATATCATAGAAAACTACCAGAAACAGAACTATGCATCATACCAGCCACATAAATCTACCTCCTTAAGGAAGGATTTGAAGATTTTTATCTTTCAAGATCTGTTTGTGAGCCTGAAGGCTCATGTCAAGTATTCTGCTCATTCACCTCATGTACGCAAACAGCGAGATGGCTTTTGTAACTATTACATACAAAGAGAACAAGAAAAAAAGCAACAGAAGTTCAGGGGACCAGACTTCTGCCTCCAAGCCCACAGTCTTTGTGTAGTTTCACTATATGCATGTAATTTTGATTTATGTATAAAGGGTGAGTAATTGAAGATGAAATCCCAGAAGTTACTCTACTCAGCCGCATACATCTGCAGTGATTTCTTCTAGGAATCAGGCTTTCCAACACCACCTCATACACGTGATATTTTTAGCATTTCCTGGTTTCAGTTAGGAGAGAAATCACAGAAACACAGCTTTTTAAATGTATTTTCCCATGTATTTCTCTTGCCATTGTACCTTAGAAGTAAACCATAGCAGAGAAACAGAGCACAGCAGTATAATAAGCATCTGGACCGTAAACAAGGGTGAGTTACTTCTTCCATTCCAATGAGTATTTATGTAAATGTAACTTTAATCAGATGTGATCACCATGCTTTTTTTTTAATGCTAAATGCAAAACCCCAGCCCAGAGAACTGTTATTGCAAATGGGAAATAGCATCAGCTCTGTCAGAAGCTCTTTCTGATGCCATGGAGCTGAGTGAAGACAGAGTTATAACTTCTATTTAAAGCTCTCTGATACAACCAGATAAATGGCACAATCTCTGGCATTGACCTGCATTTTGCTAAGTTAATTAAATGGTTTTTACCACAATATGGATCGCTCATTGTTCAGAGGAATCAGACACTGTGCCAAACAAGCAACATCATGAGCTATCCCTCTCCACCCTAATTCGTTTAAACAAAGCCTACAGTATCCTCCTTTTCATTTTATAATTAATGTTCTGAAAGGATGTGCACACTACTGTGTCCTTCCTTGGGAGGAAGGTGTGGAAGACCCTGGCAGCAGCAAGTCACTGCCTCGGCCTTTATTCTATGGCTGGCCACTGGCTTGGCCACCACTGCAGACAAAGAGAAGAGCTTTGTCTCATATTCACGTCCTACACCGTGTATTTCCCACACTGCTTCTGCACAGCAGCAGAGCCAGCAAGTTCTCAACAGAGGAATTTTCATGATAAAGGAAATTTCACTGCTTTAAAGCTAAATAAAACAGTTTTAATTTGGTCAAGGGTTTGCTTGACAGCTCAATTTTCACTCCAATCTTTCCATTTCAGAACGTAGCCTGATCACTAAAAAAAATGCGGGAAATGTACCTCGAATTTGAATATAGTTACTCTGAATGACTTTCCAAAGATTCAGAATACAAAGCAGCCTTTCCAGTGATTTGTGCCATTCTGATAACTTGGAATAACCAGGAACTGAGTTCATGGCTGCTTTATGTTCCCAAAGTGACATAAAACAAATGGGTTGTACCAGGGAATTCATCCTTTCTAAAGTACTCTTCTTACTTCTCTATATCCCTAATCCACAAAAACCCCCCAAAAAATCCAAAACTGAAGAAATAAGACAGTCATACAGAAAAGTTGCAGTGTTGCTTCACTACCCATCCACTTACACAGAAGCTCAGCAGAGAGGGAAGAGCTCAGAGTCCTAGGAGAGAAAATGGGAGTAACAGTTTCCTGAGGACCTCTAAGCCAGCACACCATTAAATGCACTGTCTAACATTGTTCTATTCTTCCACTCTTGCAGCTACCACATGTGATGGACAAAATCCAAGTTAAACACTCTCACCAGAGCATGCTCCAAGACAGACGACCAGGCCTCGCCAAAACAATGCAGTTCTATTCCCTGTTTATTTTTGTAGTTCAAAGACCTGGCAGTAGCCCATTTGATGCCTGCCATAAGGACCAGAGAGCTCCTGATTACTGCCATGAGATTTCCAAGCCCACAGACGGCATGTATTCCATCCTATGCCAGTCACCAAGATGGACTATGTACAAACAGCAGCGGGATCCTCTGAAAGAAAGAAAAAAGCCAGCTCCCATTTCCACTTTGAACCCACCCATGATAGGCTGCCAACTTGAGGACCTTGCTTTAATCACAGAAACCACATGAAAGGGTTTATTCTGTTTATCTTGGTTCATTTAGGAAACCAGTGATAAGTCTGCCATGAAGAAAATTCCATCATCTCCTGGAAGCTGGCATACTTGTCCCAAGACACAGGCTTCGATTTCATTTTAAGCGTGGTTATTTAGAGCCATATCACTGAGAGCATGAGTTTTCTCATTCTACCAGATGACTTTTTTTCCCCAATAAGCAAGCTGTGAAAGCTCCAAAATCCTTCTCAAGTAGCATGGCATTTCTGAGGGGAAGTGGTGGGAAAAGGGCAGCAGATCCTCCTAAAGCCACGTGCACGGTGCGCAGGCTGCATCCTTGATGCGTGCAGCCAGCCAGGAGGGAAGAGGTGATGGAAGAAGAGCTGTGGCCCACACATGGAAGGGGGTGAGACATGCGATGAGACCAGCCCTTCCTTCTTGCACTGAGTTTTCTGAAGAAAACAGGACAAATGCAGTCTTAAACAAGGATATGAGACTGGGCCCAACTACTGAACATGAAGATGGACTAAAAAACAACTGACATCGAGGCTAATTGAAGATAAAGCCATATAGCCCTCTTCTGCACGGGCTAGATGTAAGTTTCTTGCCTGTGGAGCATTATGGATAACCAGACAGGTTCTCTTGTCCTTGTAAACCAGAGCAGTGTATCTATAATATAGTTTAACCTTGCCATAGACTTCTGGCTGTCCCCAGTGGTGTTGGTGCTGTAGCCAGATGCTGCTGCATTGGTTTTCCGGGCTCACCAGCTACCTCAAACGGCTGAAGGGTCAATGGACATGGTTCTCTCTTTGGACACAGATGGTAGCAGTCTGCTGTAACCAACTGAAAGACATTTCTGGACATGTTGGATTCCTGGAAGCTACATGAAGCCTCAGCATCTGGCAAAGGCATAAATGAGAATGGACAGCAAAACTCGTCTCATACTTGTAGAAAGGTGCATAATTTTCAAAATCTGCGGGATCATTATCTTCAGGGAGACCATTTTCCCTCTTAAGATGTAGGTTATATTACTACACTTACTTCTGGCTTCTCAGCCCTTGGCACCTATAATTCAATTTCCCCATTTAAAAAATTGCTGAGGTCTCTATGCTGATATCTCAGCAAACACAGTATTTCATTTCTAACTTCACTCTGTTAAGCCTGGTTTTGTTCGTGTTCACAAGCAGTAGATTTGAAATACAGCCTTGAAGAATAATCAGTAATAAACATATAAAAGTGACAGGCAATAATTTCATAGTTTTCATGTGAGATAACATATGATATTTTGCAAAACTCTGCTGTATTGTGTGATTGTGCCAATTTACCTCTCACAGTAAGACAGAGTTACTCGTATTGCGAGATATTAGGAGATGCTACTATAAATCTTGCAGTATCTTGCAAATGGTGCAATTACTCTTTGCAAGTGCCCAGATGGGGATTATATCTCATTACATCAAGTGCTATGCAAAAAACATGTCTGGCTGTAATTAATGGGGTTGGAAACTTCAAGAAGAACAGATCTGCTGATGAAAAAAACACAAACGTTCAGAGTTTCAGCTTGAATAACAACTGAAGTGACTGTATGTTTATGTTAACATTGTCCAAAGTACGTAATCACCCTGAGAATGAAAAACCGGACTGAATCTCAGGAGTGACCTTCCTTGTAAGCTTTCCACTGCTTCCTTTATCTGTGTGTCTATGCTTTAGAAGTATGTCCAAAATTTTTCTTTTCTGATGCTACAGTAGCATTTAGATTTCTGATATTTTTTTTTCAGAAACAGAAATAACAGACCCCTGAAGAAAAAAAAAAAGAAAAAAACCCCAGTTTTATAAAGCATTGAGGTTAGAAAAAGGCCCATTTTGTTGGAAGCTCAAATGTGTTCCTATTTCATGTGAGAACTGATTCACTCCATCACCTAGATTGTGGTTTGCTCATAGAGGTGTAACACGGTGTTGCCAAATTCCCAATTACAAGCCCAAGCCAAATTTTCCAGCACAAAACACTCCCATTCCTCCTGCCTGGAACCTTAAAACATGTCTCTGAATTCTTAGCTCCCTTCATGTAACATCTGTAAATAGACAACATCCCTGGATTGTCCTGCTCAAGAAATGCTTGTGGCCAACCCACACACTCTGCAGGATTTCAATTTCCTTTGCCCCAAAAAACAGATTTCCCCAAAGCACCATCTTTGGATGGTCTCATGTGCAAGTCAGAGACCGTCATCCTGGGGTTTCCCCTGAAGTTTTCTGTAACATTATTAGCTGAGCAGGCTCTCCTGAGTATGTATTCAGATACACTTCTATTAAAATTGACTTTTAATATTAGTCATGAACAGATCTTCATACTTTTGCACATTTTTTCCCTTAGCGCTAACGTAGTTAAAGAAAACTGCATCTGAATAAAGTTATCCTGAATAAAGTTATTCTCATTGTCTAATAAATATTCTGATTAAGCACACCAAGTGTGGATCCACCTCTAAAATATTTTTTAATGCTTTGAGATGTGAGTTTTCAGTTTTCTCTAAAAATAACATATTACACCTATTCCAAAGGAAGCATGGGACAAGTCAGATCAGATTTTTAAGCTGAAAAGTGAAAACAGCTGAAATTTTTCATTCAAGAAAAATGAACTTTCTGAAATGAAGGCTTTGAATTTACAGTTCTACGAAGAAAAACTGAAAATTATTCCTTTTCCTTGCTATTCTAATAGGAGTCAAAAAGCAGGGATGGGTGAATTTCACTTACCTACATCGAATTTCACTTTAACAGTGTCATTTGTCAGTCAGAACCAATGTCAGGATTGCACACTTTTAAACTGAGCTCTTTTTACTGAATCCTTGCAACTCTTGCTACTGTGCAAACTATGAAACATGAAAGTTCACATTTATTTTGAGTTCAGTGTGCAGAACAAAAAACCAGGACAACCACCTCCCTTCCCTTTCCCTCCAGCTCCCAAAGCCTGTCTTGAAAATGTTCACTGATCTCAGGCCTGCAAAACCGTGGTGCAAATGGATGCAGCTTTTTAAACACACTGTCATAAACACATGACGAACAAGGGGAACTGTAATGGCTATTTTTACATGGATGGCACCAATTTCAGATAAAACTCATTTTTTTAAGACTTTTGGACCACCATATCTTACATGCAGGAAGATCAATTTACCTCAGCTTCCTGTACAAGAACAAAAATAAACCAGTAAGTGATGTCCAGCATCACTCCTGGGCTTTCTGCTGGATGGAGAGGAAACATCCTGCTGGCTCCACGGACCAGCAGCTCTCACGTAGCAAGGACTTGGCTGACTGTAGGAAACTACAACCCACACATTTATTCTCCTGGCTTACCAACTCGCTCTTCTGACTTCTCCTTGCAGTTTCTTCCATCCAGTTTGTGCATAATCAACTCTTTCAGCGCTTAGGATGTGAGCCTCAGGTTTTCTTCTTGCTAGAATTCCTTCTTCCTTAATCCCACTCGCTGTAATTGTGTACTTGTTATATCTGTCTAACGCTGTGCTCTGACTAGAGAACTGGTATGCTTGCAGTAATTGGCCCTGAAAGTTGCCCTTGAAGGACCACTGCTGTTTTATGTTTGGAAATACCAACCCTGACAAGACATGCCAACACTTAATTTGTACTTGAACCATTTAGTAGGTGAATTGACTTTGATCACTGTAACAGTTAAAAGAACCCAAAAAACCAACCTAAAGAAAATAATATACAATGGGAATAAATATGCTGAAATATCTTGAACTCTCTTGGTCTCTTTTTCTGATCTGTGCAACACTGAGCAGTGTAAGAGTCTATTTATATGTAGCCTGCTCAGGAGAATCTCCCTGCAGCTGGGAGATCACGACAGTGTGCACTTACCACAAAATACACAATACTGAAAGGCTGCTCTGAATTTTTTATGGATAGGGGGTTAACAAGGCAGAGCTCTGCCCACAGACTAACTAAGAAAGTGTTACCTGGATCTAATGATATGCTCTTGCTTTCAGTAAAATAGGATAATGCAAACCAGAATAAAACTCTGGCTGTATATCCACAAAATATAATTTTTTCCACCAGAAACTAGAATAGTTTAATGTGTTGATTTTTACATCCTGCTACAGTCCTTTAATAAAATCAGCCTGGAGTTTGGAGGGTTCAGACATTGTATTTAAAATGCATTATTGTCCAGATTGCAAAGTTGACCATTTCTCCTTCTCTTCTGCCCATAACAATATTCCAACAAAAAGGAAAGAACCAAACTGTGCTTGTTAACATACTTTCACAATTTTCATCCTAATAAATTCATGAGTTTATGTGTTCTGCTAATTTTTCTCACAAAGGCAGAAGAATTTATTTCTAGCAGTTAACTGAGGGTTCTAATCCAACAAAACACTTAAATACATACTGAATTTTAAGCATCCGAGTTGATGCCTTGACATCAACTGAAATACCACAGAGCAGAACTAGTTAGAAACACTAACCATAGACTAAAGAATGGTTTGGGTTAGAATGGACCTTTAAAGGCCATCTAGTCCAACCTCCTGCCATGACCAGGGACATCTTCACCTGGATCAGGTTGTTTAGAGCCCTATCCCACCTGACCTCCAATGGTTTTAGGGATGAGGCATCTATTCCCTGCCTGAAACATCCCAAAACCCACCAAAACCCAAGAACACCTTTCCTCCACAGGAGAAAACCCCCTAAACTAAACGTCTAAGAAATTAATCCCAAATCTGTACTCCCAGAAACCCCAAAAATATTTATTTTTTCATTGCAATGAGAAACAAACAGAAAGTTCTGGCCTTCTGAATGTGTGCCAGGAAAGCTCCTGTCTTCTGCCAGAAAGCGAACTTACAGCAGGAGAAAAGGTGGCTTCAATAAGCCCAAGAAGGGAGCAATAAAAGCAACAAAATTATTATAAACAGGCTGGTAGGTAGTAATTGCAGCCATAAAACTGTTGCTATTTACTCACTTGTTTTTTTTTATAGCTATTGTGGAAAAAGAAACGGGAAAATGTTGATGAGATGGTTTTGAGAAGCTTTAATAGTTGGAGAAGCTCACAATGTTCAAAAGAACTGTTAAGAATGAAATCCAAAAAGGTTCAGAAAATTCGATAAATGGGACATCTCCGTGTCTCCTCTGGTTTTTGAGGACACCTGATAAAGACAATTTTATGCATGGGGGGTGGGGAAAAGTCAGTGTAACTTTTTTGGAGTGATGAATTTAAAGATACTTCTTGATGAATAAAAACATCAGTAACTATGTGGGAGTTGCACAACTGAACTCCATATTTGTATTAACATTTTAGATGTGCCATTGCTAATGCCTGATAAACACTTTGCTGCAAGTATCTTCACTGGGGTGGGGTAGAAAAAATATCTTAACATTTATAATGGAAAGGTAGCCATAAATTTTGTTTGATCCTGCATTACAGAAACTATAAAACTGAAGATCAAATTTATAAATGCAGGTTTTGAAATCTAAACAAGTGCCCAGGGACCTCAAGGCTTCTGCTTGGTGCATCACCTTTACTTGACATAACTGACATACTGACTTAGATGAAAAAAACGTAGTTTCTTGTTTCAGAAGGCCATTTTAAAGACCTGTTGTGGTTTATGCTCAGAGGCGCTGGGAAAAAGAAGGATTAACATTTTCCAAAGGAGGAGAAAGTAAAATTTGTGCAAATAGTATACATTTGTAATGCATTTGGTTGAAAAACTAATTGAAGTTTCAAGGTTTAAAAAAAAAATTAAAGGCAAAATATGTACTTGACTATCTGATTTGATACAAGTAATCCTTTCATTCTTCTTGTTGCAATGTCACTTTAGAATTCAATGCCACAATGAAGTAGCCATAACAGCCGTATCCATCTTCAGGAGCTTTCCGTGACATAGTGGAAGACTGGGTTGTGCTTGAGTGCTTTGCCAGTGGGAGCAAAGATGGAGATCAAGGAAAATGGCACCTTCAAAGTCTATGCCGAGGACTTCTGTTAGCACTTTTCCTATATTTTTTATCATCACCAGCTAGATAGTGACAGGAGAAATTATTCCTTATTAGTTTAACTATGAATTAGTCAAGAAACAAAAGCCAGCCTTGTTCAGCAGTGACATTAATACCCAATAACTAGGTCACATTATCCACAAATACTATAGAGACTATAGAGTTCCTTGTGGAAAACAACTTCCTATAGTATCACAGGAGATGAATAAAATCTGGGATGCATCTAGTTCAATAATGGACTCAGCCAAGCAGAAAATTAACCAACACATGGTCTAACCACTAATCCCATAGCTCTAAAATTCCTGCAGGATGTTAGGTATCTGTTTCAATCAAACCAATAGTGAGAAAAAGTCCAGAGTTGTCTCATAGAATGTTCTCAGGAGAGAGAATTTTGTTCAGAAGTGAAAGACTGGATGCTTTAACCTACTGAGCAGTACTTGGTGCAGCAGGTAGGTGGGAAGGACAATGGGGACACTTGGCTCTAATGATCCTTCAGCTAAGAGTGGATTTGCTATGTGTGCCTCATGCCCATTTGCTGGGCACATCCTCCAAAATAGTTCCTCAACCTGGTACAGGCAGTCTTGGCAATTAGCAGAGGAGCTCTTGCTGGCAAGGAATTCTGCATGTGGGTTAAGCAAATTTAAGAAAATCCAGATCACAGAATTCCTTGTTATCTCAAACGTCTTCCAGCTGTTTTCTGTCAATCACAGTACTTCTGTATGCTCAAAAGTACCATGTTGCTGAGGACATCTGCTAATGCAAAATATTGTCAGATGATGAACAGCAAGAAACTCTCAGAAAGGATAAATACTCTTACCTCCTAAGGAAAACTCGACACCAAGGCTACGCCTAATCTGTCTAATCTGCACACAGAGGGTGTTAAGGTCCTGATCTCACAAATTTCCAGCATGTTCCAAGCCTACTCTACTGCTTTGAGGAGTGTTCTGCTTAGCATGGAGAAGTATGAAGAAAGCTAACATTGCCTCGTTCCCCTCTGTGGTTATAAGGGGACAAGATGATGTCATAGGAAAGGACATGGGGCAATGGCTTTAAACTGAAAAGGGGTAGGTTTAGATTGGATGTTAGGAAGAAATTCTTTATTGTGAGGGTGGTGAGGCACTGGCGGAGGCTGCCCAGAGAAGCTGCGGCTGCCCCATCTTTGGAAGCGTCAAAGGCCAGGTTGGATGGAGCTCTGAGCAACCTGATCCAATGGAAGGTGCCCCTGCCCATGGTAGGGGCCTGGAACATGGTCTTCGTGAAGATGGTCTTCAAGGTCCCCTCCAACCCAAACTATTCTATGATTCTGTGATAAGTAACCAGTCCCACAGTTCAGATATAGTTAAGGATGACTGTAAGGCCCCCAAAACTCACTCAATTAAGCTCTTAAAAGGGCTTATGATTGCTCATGTACTCTGAGTTAGATGCACAGGAGAAATACCAACAAGATATTCCCAAGAGGTCAAAATAAACAAAATAAAAGACTTTACTGGCAACTTTAGAAAATCAGAGCTTTGGCAAAAGGTTTAGTGCAACATTCTATCAACATAAAATGCTTCTGAAAGCATTAATTTAGCCCATGCAGCTTAACAAAATCTAAGTCTCTTCAATTTTACGTTACTCAAAAATTCTGAGAAAAGGAAATTAGGACAAGAAAAAAGAGATGAGAGAGAGACAGAAGCACACATACAGCTACCAACTCCTGGTCTCCAGCAGTGTTCAGTTAACAGAAATTCCAAGTGGAGGTAGGGTCAAGGGATGTGCTTGCCTTGTGTTCAGCCCCTTGGCCTTCCTGAGCCCTTCCCCCAGGTGGGACTTCTGGTCATTTCAGGAGCTGGGTTAGGGCTCCAGCGGTGGGTGTAGAGCATTGCCTCCAGTGTGCCAGGGATTGGCAGCAGGCTGGGATACAGGCTCTAGAGATGGGGGGTGTGGAGCAGGGCATTGCCTCACCAGGGCAAGGCCTGACCCGCCCCTTCCCCTCACACACGTACCCAAAGTGTTTCAAGACATTAGTCTTTCCAGTTTCTCACAATGACTTCCCTGAAATGAAGGTATGGACAGGTACAGGTTAATCTAAGAAGCTGACACAGGAGCCTCAGGTGCCATATCCTTAAATTCCAGCTAACTACATGGTAATCGACAGCAAAAGAGAGACAATCGTATCAATTTTTGTCACATGAAGAGAAGAAAAAATAACAAAAATATCCAAAGCCAGCCACCAGCCAGGGACCAGTGAGTGCAGACAACATAGCACACGTAGCTTTCCCTGATTTATGCAGTAGATAAGGCACCAACTTTTCCCTCAGTGTGAATTACTTACTTTTTTACACTAAATTAAGGTGCTAATCAGCTTTGAGAAATGCTCCTTTCCTTTTTAAAGTATGTTAGCCCAACCTTTAAAAAGAATTGTAAGGAACAAAAACAAAGCAAACAAAAAGCATAACTGAAATTTTTCATCTTTAACCAATTTATTGATTTCTTTTCAAGGCCTGGACTAGCCATTTTAAAGTGCCCCACTATGATATATGTGATCTGACATTAGCATGCCTGCTCAGTATTTCTGGGAGATTATGTGGTTTTACACCAGACAAATGTCAAGGTCCTTAAATTTTCACCGAGGTACATTCCCTGCGGTTTCATTGCAGAGGTCAAGATTTTAATTCCCAGGGACAATTATATTTCTAAGGTGGGATTATGTATTTATAAGGTTTTCCATTGCGGGCTACTCTTTCTTGTAATAAGAATCGTTAAGAGCTCTAGCAATGTATGATTTATTAAAAATAGGAAGTTTTTTCCTCAGTCATCTTTGAAAATGTGTTCTGTTTTGTTACTATATCTTGCCTTCATAAAGTGACTGCAAGTAAGAATGATATGCATCAAGAGCCTTTGAGAAAAAAAGTTTTCAAAACTGCTTCCCTCATACTAAGAGTTCGAGAGAGGTGTAGTGTTCAATTTGCATGGTAAAAATGCAGAAACCAATTGGAAGGCAGTCACTGCCAGGAACATTTGGTGTCAATTACAGCAGGGCTGAAGAAAAAAAAAAATATATATATATATATATAATTTGGGGGCAGCGGTTCTTGGATTTTTCAGAAGTGAGAATTTCCTGCATTTTCTATTCCACCAAAAGGCAGTTTGTCCCAGCAAAAATGTCAAGATGTCTTTACCTAAGTAATTGCCCCACTTGCATTCTCAGTAGACCAGAAAGTTGTACTATTTTCATGAGTAATAATGAGAATACTAGAATGTGATTATTAAATGCAGACATCTGAGGGACAGGAATTGTAAAAATGGAGGACAATTTTCCACTTATTTAAATGGCTCCCACTATTATTCCTGGAACTGTCCCATGACTGCTGCTATTGGTGGCCACATACCTCAGAGACCAGGTCTGTCTCTATGCCATGAGTAACTTACCCCATGAGTAGTCCCACTGATTTCATTCCCTACCCTTCCAGTGGGACAGAATCAGGCCCTTTTGATCTAACAGAAAAGTTCTCAGAGTGGATATGTAGAGGTGCTGTACTTCTCTGAAAAGCCCTTTTTAAGAAAATAATAAAATTCCATGCACCCTCGTTTTCAGTTCATAAAGAAAACTAGTGCTTTCTGGGTTGAAAAAAATGACCCCCAATGAATAATAACATCCCTGCTTGTGGCTTCAGAACTTAACACCCATAGGTTTTCCCTATTTTCATCCCACAATACAATTCCTTTGCCCATAAACTAAAGCTCCAGCCCACTTCAGTTTTATTACATACCTTTAAAATGTCATTTTAGCCCAAAAAAGTGCAAAATTAATTTTAAGTATGTTCTACCAATCATAAAAAAGCACATATAGACCTCCATAGACAATGTGCAGAAATTGTGTCACGCTGGGAAAGAAAAGAGCCGTGGCTGTTCACAGACTGGCGGCGAACCAGCAGCGAGTCGGTCAAGCTACTCTTGGTGCCTCCAAAGAAATCCTGGATTCTTCCTTTCATTCTTTGTGTCCCTAGCACATGGATGCTCCACTGCTGTGCCTACAGCCAAAACAACCACACCTGACCTCTGAGCATGCTGGGTCACCTGTCGTGATGAAGGTCTATGGCCTGGCATGAGCAAACCTAAGAGGACAACTTCTTGTTGAAAAAAGAAAAACAAAACAAAAATAAACCAAACCAAACCAAACAAACAAACAAAAAACCAAACCAAACCAAACAAAACAAAAATCAGATTTTTGAGCTGGCACGGTCTCTTGTGTGAGTTTTGCAATCTCGTATCTCACCAGAGCTATAAAAGGAGGCCCAGTACTTGATGTCATTTCCACCACATCTGGAATGATTCCACTGGAGTCGCTAAAATCCCTCTCGTGCCTCCAGAAGAAAAGGCCGTAATTACTTTAAAACCTGTTAGCCACGAGAAAGGGTGGTAGGAATTCTCCTGATCTAGGGGCACATTTGGCTGCAACATGCAAACCCATGCCCCATACCTTAGACTTCTACATCCTTGAGCAGGGCACCAGCTTTTTGAGTTGCTGTAGATCCCCATTTCACTTCACTGAAACTCAGACAATTTAATTTTTAGATGCCTCATGGCAGATTGCAAGGTACAATGTCGCTGAAGTTTTTAGCTCTTGCTTGCAGGCATAAGGTGATCAATATTGATGTCAAACTTTATTACAAATGAAAATCCACTGAAAGTATCTTGCATTTTTTCCTTCCCTCCCAGACAATACATTGGGTCCCATAGTGATGAGGGTAATTCACATTTATAAGTGCAGTGCAACAAAAATTACTTCAGAGTTGGGGGGTTTTTTTCAAAAGCCCCTAAAATTTTCCTTAGAGAAAAAGAGTATTCTCTGTAAATCTGTGTTAATTCTATTATTAAGCTTTCCACTCCTTTCAAAAGTAATTGCTGCATGTATTTGAGAGGATAGCTGCCAGGTTACATTCTCTCACAGTAATATTAGCATTAAAATTATAACAATATACTAGTCTGGTATCTTACTGTCACAAACCATGCACAACCAGTACAACTCACCATACAGCCATCTCAAAATCAAGGCCACTATTTATTCACACTTCTTTGTTTATGTGAGTTTCAAGAAAATCTTCACTTATTTCTCTGCACCAGACACATTTCTTAGTCTAATTAACATCCCTATTCGAGATTTTATCAGTAAGTGTGTGACAAAAACGTATTTTTGACTTTCATGTCTTAATTAAACAAAAGGTGTGAATTCCATTTATAGAGATGAGTATTCAACTTTAAGGGAACCGACATGGCAATTTCTCTTGTTACCCACCGCCAAGATTGTTTCTAATTTTACTTTGGTGAAACCTGGGAAATATGTTGTTAGCACTCCTCTATTTCCTAGCATTATCGGGGAAGAGTTGGCATAGTCTCATTTTATTTATTTCATTCAAAGACCTCCTCACCTTCCCTTGGCTTATTTTTTTCCCTTTCTCCTCCCACCCACCCCCAGTTATAAAGCTTTCTGCAAATTATGGTAAGCTTCACAGGTCCGTGGGTTTAGAAAAAACCCTCATAAAATAAAACCTTTTTTTTTTTAAAGCAGAACACATGCAGGGTGCTTAAGAGAGATGTGAAAACTCTCTCGTTTGACTACCCTCATTTGAGGGCAATTTTTGGCAAGCTACGAAATTCATAAAGAACACAAGGAATAAATTAGCAGGTCATCAACTTCCTTGCAGCCACAGAACATAAGGAGAAAGTTAATGAGGAATAATTAGGTTAGGTGAATCAATGGAAAAGTATATGTAAGAAAGAAAGACAAAAGGAACACTGTTTGTTTGATCCTCGTGAAATTATTATGTCGATTTGTTTTTCTTTTAATTTTACTTTTTTTTTGTCCCTACATCCCATTGCTGAATGCTTGGGTCTCTCAGACCCTGCTCTCAGGGCTGAATACTTACAGTTCCAAACAAAGTGCTGGGTCACAGCCTCGCAGTCAGGTCTGATACACCTCAAGCAGTCCCCCAATGCGTGTCACCCAGTGTTAGAGGAAACACTGGGAAATAACAGCCTAAGTACAGCACACTGTGTGAGCAAAAATAACATGAAACTTTTACCTTGCAACAATTCTATATGTAAACTAAGTATTTTACAAGCATTGTTATATCAGATTACCTAGATTACCTAGAAATGTGAAAAAAAGGGTTGTCCTTTGTTTGAGTAGAAAGGAATTTTTCCTCTTTTCAGCTATTTTCCTCTTACCAGATCTATTCTTGCTGCTCCAGAAACTAAGTGAATACATCAACAAAACAAGGGAAGATTTATTTACCTTAATAAGCTAAAGCAGTAGAAAGTAACCCATCTACAGTGTTCTCATGCCACAGCTGGCAGTTGAAAACAATTACACAGGAATATAGCACCTTGCTGATACAATTTAAACATTCAGAAATTCACCATATGCTTGACATATGCTGAAGGTCACAGACAGCAAATGGCAAAACATAAGAGAGTTTTCTAAATGTTATAAATTATCATCTTGCAGCTAAAAAGGCACGGAACCCAACACATAATAGATTTTAACACTGGAATGACCTGAAGTATGATTATCTTCTAGTCTGATCTTCTGCAGTAAGTATTTGGACTGCTTGTAACTGATAAAAGACGAATTACCCAGTTTTCCATATATCATCCACCCTCGGATAAACCAGCATCCCCTGTAAGAATACTATGGAGATAACCTCCAGATAACGTGCGAGTTAAAGCAGAGAGCATCTGGCTCCAGGCAGTGGGCAAGAGCTATGGCAGATTCCCTCTCTCTCAGCCTTCTCCACAGGACTATCTTCTCCACCCTCCACCCCACTCCCACACACTCTTCCCTTCCCCCTTCTCTCCCACCACTTACAGGTCCATAAATCAGCTCAGCACAGAGAGTCCTGATGGCTGCTGGAGGCACAAAGAAGTCAGGAGCACAGGAAGAGGGAGGAGGGTCTGGGAGAACACGAGGGGAGGCAGCATCAAACATCAACTGGGACAGCAAGATCCAAAGGAAAGGGAAAAGGCTTTTCCTTATAGGGCAACGCATGACATGTAGGAAAAATCACACTAACTTTTATTTGTATGGCTTGACAGCTCATTCTCCTTGCTGGGGTCAGGTTGGCATATGAAAGGAAACTGGAATTAAAAAAAAATTCCTTGATATTGTGCAGCAGAGTAATTCCTAAGTATGTTAAGTACATAGGCATGTGTGACCAAGTTAATTTACAAAAGTAAATGTCTATAAATATTGGAATTTCATGTAAAATGAAAGTTCACATTTCCATAATGAAGTAAATCCAAAATTGAGCCTTGATTTACTGTGCATTTGTGTGTAATAGTCTTCAGCCCTTGACCCCAATCCCAGTTCATTTTTTTTCACTGCATTTTTAGGTTTTCCCCCTTAATTTTATCCTTTCCATACACACGGATTGTTCTCTTTATTAATTAAAAAATGAATGAGAATTTTCTTACACTCCAAAATTGACCTGAAATTGCCAACCAGGTCATAGACAGACGAAGATATAGAGCCCAATAGCATCATAAAATGAGCTTTGTTTCCCCGAGCCCTCAGTTTATGCCCAATGCAAAAATACTGTCTTTCTGTTTTCTCTTTTTTCCTTTCAATCTTCAGATTATCTTTAATCTTTAGATTAATCTTTTAGAACTCATATCAGCCTTCCAGTGAGAAAAAGAAAAAACAAACCAAACCCAAAACATTTTGGCACGTGCTTTGGTCTTTGTGTCGATTTAGCTCATCCTCATTTTATGCAGCACCAAAGTCTGTTCCTGAAGTTATACCACAGATGTAGGATATGACTCCATGTATTATTGAACTTTAGAGCTCATGAAATGAGTCAAAGTGCATCAGGAGGTTTTTCTAATATATTTGTATGCAGAGTTTACTATGCTTTATAAAAGCAAGAGGTAGGAATAGATAAAAAAAATTAAGCCTGGCTTTGGCAACTGAATCAGTGAACTGAATTTAAGAAGAGATTTGTAAACACTTTAGCTACTGAAGACTGACTTAGCATTGTACGAGGAGAGAAATCTGGTTAGACTTTGACATGAAAGTCACTTACTGGGTGGGTTCCAGTTCCCCAATATACTGTCAGTAATTCTATTCAGCTTATCAATCAACGGACTATTAATCAATTACTACAGACCTGACCTTGGGCCGATAGAACACTACACATTATTGCCTTTCTTGTAATTGATTTTCACTCCCTAAAGCAATGGACTTCTCTTTGATGGCAATGGTTACCAAGCAAATGACATTTTCCCCCTTTCAACCTTTGGCAGCTCCAGCCAAAATACTGTTGGATAAAGCAGTGCACAGGAGGCTTTGCATTGCTTTGACAGAAAAAAAAGACTGTCCATCTAAAATCCTTAGAGTTTCAAGTCCTCCTTAGGATGAAAACGCTTATCTCTTGCTTTAGGGTGTAGCATCTTTTAACAAAACAATTCAGTGACAGATGGAACAGTCACTTTCAATTATCTGTTTTGTGGCAAGACCACGTCTTACATTAAACAGGATAGTGATACAAAAACTTTCAAGTCAGGTTTTTCGTGCTTTTTTTTCCCACAGAAAAAATTTTATTTACCAAATTTGAAAATCATACATGCCTTTGATTTTAAGTTGTTTTAGCAATTTTGAAAGGGAATCTTCGGAGCTTAAATGGAATACATTTATTTTCCCACCTCTTACTTTTCAGTAAGAGGGTAGAAAGAAGAAGAAAAACATATGAAGGAAATATTATTTTTTTTTTCCCAAAATTTCCAAATTTTTTTAGGAATTTTGAGCAACTACATCTTTGTGTTCCAGTAGATTTCTTAAACAATGTTTTTATCCTTGCAATCCAAATTGGAAGTGAGCTTATCTCTAAAATAACCTTCTAGAATTCTAAAAGAAGGATTTTCAAAAGAGATTGCTCATCTGCAGTTCAATTGTCTTTAATTATAGCCCAGAGTAAGAGATAACAATTTCTGGCTCTTTCCACTCTTTTGTGGGAAGATGGACTGAATTATTTACAGTTACGCTCAGCAAAATAATCAAGTCATTACAGCAAAATTGGGCCACCTGCATACAAACACATCAACAGCAAACCAAAACTCCTTTAGTTGCCATCTAGCACTGAAAATGTCTAAACTCTCCACTCACAGCCACATTTGACCAGAAAGCACTAAAAAAAAAGCTTGACATCTGCTCAAGCTCTGTGGGTTGACCTTTATCCACAAGGCACCCAAAAGATATTTTTCATAGTATAAAGACAAGATACAAGCGTCCACAAGTAAAATTTCTTGCTGATGCTGCCACACCAGAGTTGTAAAGCCAGGGCCTGGGGAGGTGGATGTTTCACAGTTTCAGTGCAATTGGAAGCTCAGGATGGGAAGGAGGGAGTGAAAGGATGAAGGAGAATGATGCAAAGGGATATCTCTGAGTACTCTCATTGATGATTTACCGTGTTGTGGCAAATCACTGAGAAAAGGAAAGAATACAGCTGTGATGGGGAATATCAGCTCAAAGACTATTTTTATACACAACCTAAAACCAGCTGGATACTAAACCCAGAAACAGACTTCAGTACAGCAGGGACTGTAACCTTCTCATCCCAAACTGGGTGCCACAACCACCAAGATACAGAGCTATGATCCCCACTGGATGCAGTTGCACAGAGCTGCATTCCCTTCTCTGCTCAAATAAAAACAAGGGGACCAACAGGGATTCCACTCTTTAAAAGTTAAATCAATACCTAAAAGCACACTCAACAGAATTCTAACTTTTGACAGAATTCTAGGTGTCTGAGCCCGAAGGGAAAGGTTCAGGGTCTTCATAGGCGCATGGAAATACCCCCACATCATCCAAAGAAGAAACCACAGGGATCCATGCCTAATTCTGCAGCATCCCACCAGCGTGATGGAGGGACACAGTCCTCAGGTCTGGTGCTCTGAGAGCTCTCCCTGCAATGACACCTGCACACCGAGCACCTCTTTACAGAGCTGCAGGCTCCTTTGGCACAGGCAGCTCATAGTTACTGCCCTGGGGCACCCAGCCATTGCTTTGCCTGGTGAATATCTGCAGCGGGGCTTATAAATCCCCAGCCACCTTTGCTTTCTCTTCAGATGCCAGCTCTGTTATTTACCTGCAAGAGAAATAAATATGGCACCCTCTGCCATCCAGTAAGATCCAAGCTACTTTTCAAAACAGTGAACATTTCTTTCAAAGAAACCTCATGCCAGAGCTCCCCAGAATGTGTCAGAACCACATTTCACATCATAGGCAAAATGTTTCTTATTTACTCTACTACACGTGCATTTACACAGTGCTGCCCACAAGGACCAGCTCTCTTACAGATCCCCTGGGATACTTCCTTACATGTGGCTTTCTGATTTTTTTTTATATTTATTTATGGTTTAGTGATTAAACTTCTTTCTACTTGATGTTGTTGCATTAATTTAACCTAATTATGATTTTAACATAACAAGAAGCAGCTCTCCAGGCTCTTTAGCCTATTCTTTATCTATCTACTTTTTAAAGATCAGTGTTATATTCTTCTACTCTAAGTAATCTCCCTTCTTTTGGTTTTACTTCTCAAAAGTAAATCAAAAGAAAGTAATTCAACATTTCCTGGTGTATTTCTAGAAAATGGGCATCTTTTCATCATCCAAAATGAAAAGGCAAAAAAATGCTTGTTATTTTATTTATATTAGGAGTATCTTCCCACCACCCACCCCCATTTTGACTTTTAGGTGGAGTTTTTATTGCTGCTGTTTTCTACAAATTAGAGTAAGTGCTTTAGCAGCACAATCAACCTTGTGTGTTATGGAGAGCAGCCTGGAATACTGCCAATTTGATACTTCACTACAAAAGCAAAAAGACTTGTACAAATACTTATCCCTCATGAAATCTGAAAATTAAACCCACAACAGCCTTTCAATACTAAATCCCATTTATTTCTCAATATAACTTGCTTAAGCTGAATACAGGCCACATTTTGGCATTATTTTCCTGTTTCGTTTCATTTCATCACATATGCAACAAGCAATCACCCAAAGCTATGAAATGGTCAAAGACAGATTACTGAAGCTTTTAAACAGTGGCTTTTAATACAGAAACAAATCAAACCTCCTTGTAAAACGCTACATTCGGTGAAGAATTGCATGGGAGATACTTCAGCAGCCAATAAACGACAATGAACTTAAAATCTACTGGTAATCTACTGCATCTCTCCCTTTTTGATCTTATTTTTTTGTAATCTCTATCACTGTCACATCCAGCTCTGTGTGTACTCTGCCAGGGATTAGGTCTGTCTGCTCCTCACATCGTGGAATCATTAGGCATTTTTCAGACTAGGAATGTGGTTATAGGTAATTTGCTCCTTTCCATAGGTGTACCCACATTTTTTCCCCCCGATAAAAACAGTCCAAGGCTAGATCAAACCTGTAATGGTGTTTTCCGAAGAAAACATGTTATTGCCTTAACTTTGCCCACCAAGGATGGTTGCTGTCCCATAAAGATCTTGCTAATTGACTCCCTTTTAGGCTGCCAATTACAGCATAGCTATTTCCTGGAGACAATTGATCAGAGCACAAAATCTTCATTAAGGCCTGTAAGAGTTCTCCAGATTTGCATGGGAAAAGTCTCCCAGCTGCAAGGCTCAGGTAATTGCAC
Source organism: Lycocorax pyrrhopterus obiensis (assembly GCA_014706295.1). Taxonomy (NCBI): domain Eukaryota; kingdom Metazoa; phylum Chordata; class Aves; order Passeriformes; family Paradisaeidae; genus Lycocorax; species Lycocorax pyrrhopterus. The sequence goes on from JACSVZ010000006.1 coordinate 56,885,035, forward strand.
TATTATGTCCCCAAAGTAGACAAAACAGAGCTTTATTTTTCAGTTAAATCCATACTAGCCTTTTGAAGGAAAAGACTGTATTCAGAGCCACACACATGCAGCACCCTCTCTGGAGTGCTCTCTCCAGCAGGTCACCAGAGCACAGAAATTGGAGTGGAGACTTACACTAGAAATAATACTGTACAAGTCCTTTTGTGGAAGCAAAAGTATAAATAAAATCTCAGATTCTCTTTCCCACTAGCCAGCACTCATTATGCTGCAACCTATTTTCATCTTCACTCTTATGAAGAAAATAACTTCTTAAAAAAATGCAGAATTACAGGTATTGCCAGTAGACCACTCAGTACATCAGGTTCACTTGTTTTTTAAAATGGAAGATGCTTTTTCCCCATCTTGCATATACCCTAATTATCATTACTACAATACTTCAAACTTTTACTTGGTTTCCATTGTTCTAAATCACTATTTGTATTTATTTTTGAAAGCTGCTTACAAGTTTTCAACCCTCAGAAATCTTTTTGACCACAATGATGTGGTGGAGGCATCCGTAAAGGATCTCTGTCTTCCACAAAGCAATTAATTACTCAACTTGGAGAAGAATTTTCTTATTCTATTTAAGAAGAAAGAAAATAGAAACCAAAAGGATGAGTATACCATGGCCCAGTGGACTAGTGTTGTTTACATAGCTGAATAAAATTCAAATCCATAATGTATCAGTATTTCTTTTTTCTTTTACCCTGAGGTAACTCAGTTCCACTGAGGCTGGGGGAATCATCCTTGATGTGCAGCACTGTCACAACAGGGCTGCTCTAACCCTGCATTATGCACAAGACTTATTAGCAATACGATTTTCCCCTCGTTCTCTTCAAACACTTCACAGTCATTAATTCTGTTTTCTAATCAAATAATGCTCTGCAAGGAAGTCTGAAAGTGCCAGGGGTCAGGTTTTCAGCTGGTATGAATGAAAGCAGATCTGCTGAAGCATCAGGGAGCCATGTCTACTTACACATCTGAAGTTGTGCCTTCTTTGTGGCTCCTCTCTCCCCAACACGTTCTGTGTCACTTAAATTTTGAAAGCATTTCAAGTCTCATAAACAGATATTGTTCTTTTACTTGGCACATTTAAATTTTTACTCCAGATTTAGCTCAGTTATCATTTTGCCTTTAGACAGCCTTGCTAGACGGACATTTTGGTGGGCATTGCAAAAGACATTCGTTATCAGAAACCTGTGTGGCTTTCTGTTTCCTAAACTAGATATTTATTATCTGTGAGAAGTTGATTCTGCATCATTAATTCGTGCCCTCACGGTTTCTTGCATTTGTTACTGTGGTCTTTCTTAACTCTTCTTCCAGGACTGTATTTTTGTTAGGGAAGATTACTAAAGTAGTAATCTAATCTAGGTTTGTCTTAATTGCATTCTGGATATGCTTTCTTCTACTGTTTCAATACAGAGGCATTCTTAGCAAAAAAAAATGTTGTAGGGGTTTTATCCTTACAATCCCTGGCTTATCAGTCAGTGCTGGTTGATAACCAGTTCTTCAAACAATTTGTTTCCCTTTGACTCACCACAACAACCAGAAAAAATAAAAACCAAACCTTACCACTTTATAAATTCAACTAAAGTTCATTTAACTGCTGAACAGCTGGTTTAGAATGTAACTCTTTCACAAAGTGAATGGTGGTTTATGTTATTTAGCATTAAATAATGGGCCTGCGTTAGATCAAATACATGCCTTAAAAACCTGAGTACAAAGAACTCATTTGATGCACAAGAAACCTTGGAAATCATACATAAGGTGAACTGTGCTTGTTTCTAGTTGAGAAGACTTCAAATACAAAGTGATATTCTAAGGTTTACAAAGCTCTTCTCTTAGCATCTGGTATTTACAGTAAGCAGCATGCTGTATATTCAAATAATGTAAACTTTAAACTGCAGCTACAAATATTTACTATAGATTAGATATATAAGGAGGATGATCCAGACATGTTAGCACAAACTCCTGCATTCATGTAGCACAGGGCACGAGCATAACCCCACAAGCGATGTCAGAGTTGCTGTCACTGCTTCTACACTGCTGTAACACAAAGGTTTCTTATCCACTGTGTTCATACAACACAGAAGGAATTATTGAGAGGTCATTTATCCTGACTGTCGCAACTGCTCACCTTTCCTTGCACCTTTCCCTTCCACTGATAAGCTCCAGCTGCAGCAAAATAAAAGCTTCAAGCTCAAGAAGAATTATACTCTTCTTGCAAGTTCTACTGCCCAAGTATGAAATACAGTACAACAGGAAAGAGGAAGACAGGAGCAGGAAAATTTACACAGACTTTAGAAATTCTCTTATTAATAGGACTGTCCATGCCAAATGACAGTCCTCTCCCCCCACCACCACCGCTTTCCAAAAGCTGTTTATAGCCATTTCCAAAGCTCCTTAATGGATTTCTTTTATCATGTCTACAATTACACTGCTCTTCCTAAATGGAAAGTTTGATTTTATACTTCTCCTGCTTTCATTTATTGGATTGTCTCATTTGTATAATCCAACTGCTCCTGTGCCTTGGAAAGTGTCCTGTTGTTTTTTAAATTTAATATATCTTGCTTTTGCCAGATCTTAGCTGGGACAAAAACTTGCAGCTGCATTTGAAACTAAAAATAAAAACCAATATATGCTGGAATAATTGTGGTACAGAGAAGTTTGGTCTTGTTCCTAGATGCTGTTCGAGACATTGACACATGAATTGCCATATCATGACACACACCTGCTCAGGGAAATTTTCATCCCTAGCTGCCAAAAATAACAAATATTGGACCACTCCAAAGCTTTCATTATGTCTGGTCTCACACCCTGACTATTCAAGTCAGACCAAAAATTAGACTCATAGGCCACAAGAGATCCTTGGGTGTGTATAAAAGCTTCTTAAAATTTTATCGAGAGACAAAGAATTCATCATGCAAATGGTTGGGTGGGGTTTTTTATTTTGCTCCATTCATTCTCATGCACACAAGAAAGCCTAGAAGTGAGCCTCGCTGCCTCTAAGGATGGGTTTATCTTTCTGAGTGCTTCTAGGTCTAGACTTTTTCGAGCAAGGCTGAGAGGAATGCAAGATTGGAAGAGGAACTTCCAGTGGCTGTTCATCCCTTTTTAAAATGGTTTCTGAATGAAGACAAAGTAGCCTCTAAAAGGTGCCTGTCGCTTGCCTTTGAGTAAAAAGCAAGATTTGATATACACCTTAAATAAAATAGCCATTTAGGTGGGTAAAAACGTGAAATGTACTGCAAATTAAAGCAATAATTTGGTTCTCTATGTGTGAGATAAAATCCATCCTTATGAAGCAAATATAGTTCTTACAATCCATTTACACACAAACATTTCAGGATTTCCTGGGTGATTTTTTTCTTATGCTATAACATCACATTATACCACTCCTTATACCGTGATATGCAAATAACTGTCCAAGAGTACCAGGAGAATTTATATAACAGAGAGATACTTTGACATAAATTTTACCAACAGAGTAATCACTATTCCATAAATTATTTCAGACCCATTGCAGGGCAACACTTTTACCCCACACCTGATCCACTGGGACATAGTTCTTTAGAAACTCCAGTAAAGCTTTTTATCTTGTATTCTAAAAATACACTGACTGCTTTCATAGACTGGACAGCAAAAAGCACTCCTTTCAAATCCCAACCCCAATTTAGAAGGGTGCAAAAGAGCAAAATGCAGTCCCATTTTACATAAACACATATCTTTGAAGTCTGTGAAGAATTTCCTCCTTTTTAGCAATTTCAAGCACAGTGCCAGCACTCATCTCTTGCACAGCTACTTCTCTGAAGTAGCTCCAGTTCCAGTAGATGTAACTTCCTCCATATATCTCTGCCTGGAAAATCCAACGAGGCTGTCAGCAGAAAACCTCAACAACCAAGGGTCCAGATCTGCATAGGTGGATAAGAGGGAGTAAGACATCTTAATAGGAATTGGGTGTTTTTGCAGATCTGTGTCTAATCTGTTTATTGTTTATAACAACCGCTTCCTGTGAAAACATCAAAGACTTTTTCACTGTCTATTTGTCCAGAGAGTCCCATCTCTGGAAGTGTTCAAAGCCAGGTTGGAGGGGGCCCTCAGTAACCTGATATAGTGAGTGGCATCCCTGCCCAGGACAGGGGACTTTTAATGTCCCTTCCAACCCTAATCATTCCATAACTCTGATTCTATTTCAAGTCACCTTTTACATCATTCAATGCTCATGTTACAAAAAACCTTTGTGAAGCATGACTAAAATAGTACGTTAAAATCAGGTTTGGTGATTTGCAACGTTTTTAGCAAGGAACCATTAATTAAATAAAGTGTTTAAGGTTTAAATTCTCGTATAAGAGCAGAAGGCTAAATTTCTCAACTTTGGTAGCTGGTCATGACATTTAGCAGGCAGAAGACAGGTAGAATTAATGAATCTCAGGCGTTAATATTTCCTATCCATAAATATGCCTGGAGAGGAGAGAGGAACTCAATTGCAGTTGTACAAGAGAAAATTCTGTCCCTGCCTGTCACCACTTTATATCTACCTTACATATTCACTGCATCGTTTCCTATGGATGAGGTCCCATATCTAAAGCAACATTATCAGGCACTTGAAGAACAGGCTGGTTTTAAATCATCCCTGAAGTTCTGAACTGAATTTTGGCACCTCCAGCAACAACAGCAATACTGATTTCCACACAATCTAAATTTCATTATATTAGAGAGTCCTTGTGCAAAAACCTCAGCAGATAGTTTTAAGAAAAAAAATGTAGAGGGTTGTGATGGTGGCAGGCATGTTGCATGTGCTTTCTTTCCAGGTTTTTGCAGAAGAATGTAGAAAATACTACTACAACATCTCCTACCACCTCAAGGGAACAAGCTTCTCCAGGAGCAGCTGCAACAGATCAAACAAGTAGTGGAAACCTCGAACTCCCATCCTTTTTGGAAAAGCTAAAAAGACAACTCCTGTCCCCCATCCTTGTAGTTTACAAATTAACTTCAGCAGAAAAAAAGGTTCTGAAGGGCCTTCCCCTCTGCCTTGCATAATTTAATTCTCACTTCAGATGTAAAGGATCTGTGGCAAAACTCCACACTTGTTTACAGAAGTTAAACTCCATGTTTACTCACTTATAACTAAATCAAAGTTTTCTGCCACAGCATTCTGTTTACTCGACTCACTTGGCTCCCTTCAGAGTGCCTTTAGTGACACATCCAAACGTTTTGTGGTTGGTAGCTGTTGTCTCCTAATCTTTAGTGACAGCTCAGCTCAATCTCTGGTGTTTTCCAGGCTTGGATAGATGACAAAAAATAAATAACTTTTTTTTTTATTATACACACTGACATTCTTTCCTCTTTTCTTTTCTTCTTCTTCTTTTTTTTTTCTTTACTAAAGGCTCTCTTCAACAGGGTCTTTCTGCTTTTCACTTTTAATGACTGAGCTTTCAAATTCTGAATTTTAATTGATCTTCTCTGAGGTCTGAGATGTTCCTCACCATTTACTCATGCTTAGGAAAAGAGGTTTCTACTGACAAAAACTTTAAATAAATTATTAATTTATTTGAAGTCTGATGTAGTAAAATTCCTGTATAAACAAAGAAGTAACTTTTTCCCCCTTGCTTTTCCTCATCTCCTTTGCTTTCCATTTTAGAAGGGAAAGTCAGCTGGAGACGAGGGGGCAACACTGAAAGAAAAACATGATGACGAGTGCTCTCAGAAGATGGTCTGTGAGAGAGAAAGCCAGTAGTTTTGAACAGCTCTGGTCACTTGTAATCATACAAGCGAGAAGAAAGGAAGAATTTATCAAGCCGACACTGTCTCCCTGCTCCAAGTGCAGAGACCGATCATGTTCTGTCTCTTGGCTAGTCTTTGTAATAAATATAGGCTTGGTGTGTAATGAAAACCAGCTGAGTGTTTCTCAAGGTACAGATGCTTTCTTTTCTTCTGATTCCAGCTAAGATTGTTCTTACTCTTCATAATCTCTCACAGCTGCCAAAAATCCATCTTATCGTTGCATGAGGTGAAGTTTCCATTAACAGCTATTATGGTAGCAGAGGTCAGGCGTCCAGCGTCAAATGAGCTGCTAAAGAGAAACACTGTGCTAGAAAATCCAGTACTAGGGAAGAAAACCTCAGCTGAGGTGTGTTTTATTATTAATTTGAATCGTTGTTATGTGCAGATGTGGCTGAGCCATGCTGCTGACAGACTGGCTTCTGATGTCCGGGAAAAAGACAGGGAAATTTGGGGTGTGGATGAAGAGGGAATACACATCCACTTGGCTGGCTGAAGCGGAATTTTAATAGTTTTGATGATGTTTATTCTGTCAGCCAACCAAACTGGCTGCTCCTTGGGCTGATGGGCTCTAATGAAGGAAGCTTTGGCCATAAACATCACTTGCCATTTCAGCACTCACGTTGCTGCAGGTGTGGTTCCTGACTCCCAGTCATGGCTGGGGAATAAAATAAAAGCAATAATGATAATAGCCCTTAGTTTCCAATCACCTAATGGAAAATGAGAAGTCTCCCTCAAAAAGAAACAGTGCCATCTCAAACATTTTAATTTTCCAATTACCTTCTCCTAGTTAAAGTGTCTGGGTTGAACATGTTCTTTGTTGATAGTGAATGACAATATTTTAATGCCTTTCTAGTATGGTGGCATAATTTTCTTTTGGAATTACCTGTCTGAAACACATATTGCCTGGAAGACATTTCGAATAGGAACACCCTGAATGTGTCTTTATACCTCTATTTACACGATAAATGTACCAAAGCTATAACCATACGGATGGATGCACTCTGCCATGCCAGACGTTAATTGCCAGTGTGCTACACACTGAACAAAGACAGTAATAAGCAATCAAAAAACAAGTTTCAATAAATTTAGGAATTGTTTTGCCAACTCCCTCAGTTCTAAAATAATGAAATGCACAGTTATTTGGAAAGGCCTCACCAAAATATTGACTAGCACAATGTATTTTAAAAATTACTTTTGGCATTTGAAAATATAAAGGAATATTCAATATTTGCTGAAAATACTGGCTATTTTTCAAAGAATCACAACATAATTCTTTCTGCAATACCTCCATATTGCAGGCCCTAAATTCTAAATACAGATTTTACCAAAAATGCTACAACTGTCAGACACTAACACTATTGCAATATCTCAGCAACATCCTGCTGAGACAAGGCCACCCTTCCTCTACCAAAAAGCCATCTTGTGAATGTATGTGTCAGGTTGTTTGGAGAATTACTCCTTTTGTCAGCCAGCAGCATTTCTATGTGACATGGAAAACCATTTCCCACACAGAGATGTGAAGACCCTGCGCTGAATTTAGTTCCATGTTTTGCTGCTTAAAAAAATTCCTGCTATAGTTAAATCATTACAAAGCTTTTACAAAATTACTCACAGCAAAGCAAATCAAACCCCATCTTTGCTGACCTGTTGGAGAAAGTCCAAGGAGGTAACCAAGATGATCAGAGGGATGGAGCACCTCTCCTGTGAGGAAAGGCTGGGAGAATTGAGGTTGTTCGGTCTGGAAAAGGGAAGGCTTTGGTGTGACCTAATTGCAGCCTTCCAGGACAAGGGAGCCTACAAGAAAGATGGAAAGACACTATTTACAAGGGCCTGGAGTGACAGGACAAGAGGGAATGCCTTCAAGCTGAAAGAGGGTAGACTTAGCTTAGATATTAGGAAGAAATTCTTTGCTGTGAGAGTGGTGAGACACTGGAACAGGGTGCCCAAAGAAGTTGTGGATGTACCATCCCTGGAAGCATTCCAGACCAGACTGGATGGGGATCTGAACACCCTGCTCAAGTGAAAAGTATCCCTGGCCATGACAGGGAGGTTGGAACAAGATGATCTTTAAGGTCCCTTCCAAGCCAAACGATTCCATGAGCTGCGCCTTTGGCAGTCTAGTCAAGCAAATCCAGCAGCCAAGACTCTACCACCAGAACCTGGGGAGCAGCTTACTCTCAGGAGGAAATACATAGGTGTTCAGTGGCAATGCCATCACCACAGCCACCTTGACTCCAGGGTCCCCAGGGCCCCACAGGGGCTAGCAGAGGGAGCAGCACAGGCTCGGGAGGACAACTGGGAAGCACAGAGCTTATCTGTAGTGTCTTCGCAGAGCCCCACAAACAAAGCTCTTAGTCTGTACCTTCTGTGATGAAGAAATGCTATAGGAGCAGAAGATCCAGTATGAGTAGCTTTTTCTACCCTCCTCATCCTCTGCTGCAAGCAGAGGTGGGCGTTTCAGCGATGAAGCCAAATGATCTGAAATAGTCTGCAGCCACTCCTTAGTTCACACACAGATATTCTCTCTTCCCTAGTGCTAAAATGTCCAGAAAGGCATTAAGTCATAGGTTTGAATCAAAAGGATGTTGAATAAAAAACCCACTATCTTTTAAATGGATTTATGAAAATGTTTTTCACTTGTCTCAACTACACAAAATCGTTTTTTATAGAACACATGCTTGACCTACAGATACCAAAGTGTTTTGGGTTTTTTGTTTTCCTAACTGGGAGAAGACTTACATCTATGTCATGATTTCTGGTGGAAATCTGGTCTGTTTCAAAGCACAGTGATAATAGGAATACCAGATTAATGGGCATCTCAGTTGGATTAATGGAAACAAGGCATGAAAGTGAAAATGTACAGTACTGAATAAAGAGGATATACTCTGCTATTTAGAATTGCATTTTGAGTAACTGTGTGTGACCAAGAGGTCACAAAGAACATTTCTAAGATGGTTTTTATGTTGAAACAAATCTTTCATAACCTGTGTTCTGCTCCTTAATGCTGGGGTCCTCCTTAAATATAAAACTGAGATTATACAAGGATAAAATGGTTAAACAGTTAAAACAGTAAAACAGATACAACAGTTGGACTTGATGATCCTAAAGGTCTTTTCCAACCTAAATGATTCTCTGATTCTACAATGTCAGCATTTCTATTGTCCTCTCAATATTACAAGCAAAAAGAGCAGTCTGCATGTGTGAATCTCTGACAAAATGATTTTCAGGGCTCCTGTAGTTTAGCATACCTCTGTCTTCCAAGTAAAATGGGAAGCTGAACCCAGCCTGAAAGCAGAACAAGGTAGGCTGGCTGAGGAAGGCTTCCACAGCCTTTGCCAGCCAGCCACATCTTGCTGTAGGGCTGGCAATCTTTTAAGCTTCCCCTTACATGCCAAACAGATAGAGACAGAGCTGCACTCCCCTCTCAGCCTCTACTTTCTCTCTTTTCTTCATAATGAAGGGAGGATTTTGCCACCCTACTTGCAAATACCTGCAGAGAAAGATATAGGAAACAACATCCAAGGTGAACTGTCACATAAATCACTGATGGACGAGATCAGCAACAATACAAGTATGATAAATTCGAGACAGGAACAGAAATTAAAAAAAAGTGAAAACAAACTAAAATCCATTTCTACCATCAAGGTGCAACTGTAGACATTAGTGCCACAAGAAGATGTGGAGACAAAACCTGAGAATAAGAAGTTATTGCAGGATACGTGAACATAAACAAATATAGATTTGAAAGTAATGTTAAAAATGTTTGGCTTTTATCAGCATCACACTCAATGTAGATCATGATTATTCTGCTTCCTTAGTATTACACATTTCTTTGTGGACTACCACCAAACAACAGCAGCTGTAATGACAGAGATGGGGCTGATTTAATGTAGCAGCTCCCTTACTCCCTCTGGTTCCTCTCTTCCTCATGGTAGGAATCCATCACATTTATATGCATCAGAGCAGAAATAACAGTATTTCCAGTTAAAACTCTAACACAAATTAAGCTCTGCTTTGTTGGTTACTATTAAGTCAGGAAATACATTCTTTTCCTGAGAATTGTTTTTATAAAAGTAAGATGTTTTCATCCATGTTTCTTAGCCAAATTCTTGATTTTATTAAAAATTGACTGTGTTAAAAATTAAAAGTATGACATTTGTTTAAAAAAAGTGGATTGCGAAAATATTACCAGAGTCATGGTACAAATGCCTTTTTTCACTGTATTATCCTCTCTTGACTAGGGTCCTCGATCAAGCAACTTCTTTTTTGATGCTTTACAATCCCTTCTTTTGTTTCATCTGGTGCTTCATGAGAGGTGGCTGAGCCCTAGTCCACAGGGGAACAGGGGTGCATAAAAAATCCAGTGTAGTTTTCACTAGTCATCATATTCACACTTCCAGACAGATTTTTCATTGGGGCACCTTCGGGTTTCGTTCCACAGATAATTGAATTTCCAAGTAAAACATGAAATGAACAGTTTTACATTAAAAAACTGCTTTGATATATAATTTTCAGCCTGTCCTGCTCATTATTCTACACTTAGTATTTCCATGTGTGCTGAGGAGATGATATTATACCTGGGTTAATCATACATGCACTGAAATACATAACTGCACCTTCAGCATCTGCAAGAGAGCTCTGACAGGCTGGCAAATAACCTAGGAGCTGCACCAGACCCTGTTCTCCAGTTTAGCAACTGGAAAATAAAATCGTCTGAGGCACCAGGGCAGCAGAGCAAAACAGTGTGCACTGGCAGGCTGAGCTGGTTTTACTCTCTGCATAAGAAGAATGGTGCATGGCTTATTTTTCTGTCAGTGAGCCAGAAGTTCAGAGGCAGTGAGGCTGAGTCGATCCAGAGGTAACTGGAGGGAATTTCACTCACACTCCGGCATTGTCCTCTCAGCACAATGCTGGCTACTTCCAGCAGTTGCTTTTTTCTCCCCTCCACCTCCTCTGCCCTTTTCGTTATTACTGCTACACTCAATAAGGTAGCAACATATGGGCTGTTTTTTCCCAGTCCAGCAACAGTAAGTGTTAAGTAGATGATACCTCCAAAATGCAACGTGTATATCATATTTTGTGACTAACACAATCTCCCAATCAGGACATTTTGATCTTCCAGTTATAGCTAGGGACTTTGGCAGGAAATGATCTTTTTACATGCTCTCATAAACTCTCAGAAAGTCTGGTTTTGTTTCCCTCTTTCTGCTAAAGAACACCAATAGTTTCTCTTTGGTTTCCCAGTGTATGTTTACCAGGCTGATAAGGACTGCAAGACGGATCGAAAGAAACACTTGGTTTATTTTCTTTTATTTTGGCAGTGATGAGAGTGTGGAATCCATTTTAAAACCAGGAGAAAAATAATTGGCATGTCCCAGTTATTTTTTATACGCAGGCACACATGAATGCATGCACACACAGATTTTAGGGTTTTTTATGGGTACCTTCTTGACTTGCAGCCAAGCCATGTCAATGCGAGCCAGCTCATGTATTTAATTGAATCAGAATATAATGGCAGACAGATTTTCTTCCTTTCTGTGCTGCAGCACGAGAAGCTTTCCTAGGAAACAGGAGAGTGCACGGTAAGGGAAGCAAACCCCTTGCTTGCATCGTCCAACGGAGATTGAAAACGCAGGCACATCTAGATGATAAACTGAAACACAGCATCGTGCCCTCTGTGTAACTTATGGAATCCATGCCTGAACTAATAAACGCCTCAGGGAATAGGTAGCGGTGAGAGGCAGCCTTAAGTGCAGTGGTTACACTAAAATCAGGCTAGACTAGCTAATGTTTTGCTTTTAGGTACAGGCAACAAAACAGAAGCTGCAGTCCAAAACTCAGAAAAATCTGCTGAACTTTCAGCCCTCTTTGTCTCTGTCTCCCTTTCCACAAACACACAACCCTCTCAGTAAATTCCAACCAGGAAATAACAAAGAAATGCTTGGCAAACACAGATATTACTGTTTTGTTATTATGGTCAACATTCACCAGAATATGCAAAAAAAACAAAAAAAAAATACACTTTATGCCTTTTAGGCTTAAAACTTACATTAGAGAATGAAAAAGACTGCAAGTTCTTTATCCAGTGTGTTGGGTTGAAGGTAAGGTCATTGCTTGCCAGCAGGCTGTGACTGACTCTAATTAAACATTTTTTATACCACTCATCTGCGGCTGGGGAACATGTCATTAAAACACAGGAAACATTAATCTACAGATTAATGTTATAAAAAGAAAACTTTTACACAATCTTTACTCAACAATTAAAAGAAGCTTGCAAAACATTAACCCTTAGAACACTACAACACCACCACCTAGTAAGAGCTCTAGGTGGATGCTACTCTGTTAGTTGCCTGTTTCTTCATTAAGTCACACCAGTTTTGCCCCAGTGTGAGTGTACTTATCCCAACACTGATCCAGTCTTTTGCCTCCATAGTCACAGACCTTAAATTAGGGCATTGGTTATGTGCATTTACTGTATTTTGACTGTTTGGAACAAACTTCAAATGCTTTTCAGAAAAATGGTGGGTGATCACTCTATAAATCCCTATGTTTCAGGCTAGTCAAGAGCCCAGCATATACTGTTATTTATTCATTATTTATTTATTTTTATCAAGCACTGTGGTCCATCTTGAAGCAATTGCATTGCTCTGTGAAGGCATCTCCATGCTAGCTCCATCTGCTTATGAAACCAAGTAATGTTTTGGACTGGGTTTTGGGGTAGGAGGGTAGAGACAGAGTGGGATTTATGGATGGGCACTGATTTCTATGCTCTTGTCTATTTACCAGAAGTATGCACAGTTTGCTGTTGCTTCTGAGGTGATATTTAGTTCTTGCACTGAATCCCCCCATTCATTCTCTTTCATTTATATTTAAGTTCAAACCCTTTAAGAAGGGGTTTACGGAGACGAGAAATACTTGTTTCAGATGGTGTAACAACTAACACTCATTTTGTCTTATATTTTATAACTCTATATACCTACAGAGAGCACAATCAGTACTGTTGTAGGTATGCAACTAAATTTGAGGACATCTTCTTTCTATTGGTACCTATATATGAATGTGTATAGACGAAGAAACAGAACATTTATATTTAACATTTCAATCTGCACTTTTAGAAATGTAGCCCATAGTTTCATCAGTAGCATATTATCACTGCTTTTACTTTTCAGGTTTTTTCATAATAAAAAGTCTGTCATCCAGTCCTCACTGTTACACAAGCATTAACTTAAACTAGTTAAACAAGTTCAGATTGTTGCTGGAACCACGGTGGAAATATTTACAGTAAAACTCACCTGGCTTCAAGTATTGTTCCAAAGTTGAAATTCAGCCCAGTCTTGAAAGTTCACAAAGGTTCATTAGCTTATTTGAGCAAAACCCAGGCTCGTTTTCAAGTAAACTTTGGCTGATATTTAGTTCTAGATAAAGGGCACAGTATGATAGTGATATGATTAAAATGGCTTGAATGAAAACCCTCTGTTCCCTCTTGTGAAGTGGAAGAGAAACATTACCGTTTTGGTTACCCATTCAACACGTAAAATCAGCCCCTCACTTTCAGAGGGAGGTTTACTGCTTATGCTCACAAATACCGTGCAGCCAAAGGATTTACACAGGCAGCTAAGAAAATGCAAAATGTGGGCAAGTGAAAGCATGGCTGGTTATTTAGGGAGTTAAAATGTCTCCAAAACTGGAATGAGCAAAGCGTGTTCTGCCTTAGCAAGAGACAGAAAGGGAAAACAGCATCCTCTAAATCCTTACAGACTTAAGACTCTATTCCACATCATTATCATCACTTGATGGATTTATAAATCAATTGTTTCTTATTGCCCATTAACCCAGTGACCCAGATTTTACTGCAGCTCAGATACGAACAAAAATCTTTCTAATCAGATGGGAATGGAAGATCCTTAATGAAGTTTAAGGACATACTGAAACCTGGTCTGTCCTACCATGCCATACTGCATGTTACTAATCGGCAGAGAGTTACAGCTAGTGTGTCAGGATTAAACAAGGGAGGAATGAGAAAGTATTATTACCTCCTCTGAGGCTTCAAATCAGTTTTCAGTCTGCTGTGATGACCCTGGCCACCTTCAAGGCTCCCCGGAGAAAGAAAGAAAGGAAATTAATAAATAGGGGTTCAAAAAGATGGCTGCAGCTCTACAGAGCATCCACTGCTCTCTTTTTTCATCCCATAGTGTTGTGAAGAAAGACTGCTTCAACCATATGAAAATATAATAAAATGCATATGTTACTTTTAAATATGGAAAAGGTATGTAATTAGTTTTAGTTTAAAATAAGAAAAAATGGAGACTGGATGAATGTATGCTCACTATAAAAGAGAAAAGAGCACTTTTTTTTTTTTTTTTTTAAGAAAGGCTCTTTTTAAAAATTCCTGGTAAAACAAGCAGATGGACTAATTTCACTCAAGCTAAAAATAATACACAAGTGGAAGAAGCCGAACTTGAGCTTCTCTTTGTAGGGAGTGTCAGGTATATATTTAGAAGGATCCACATTTTCCTTGGCAGCTTGGGACAGGAATCAAAGGCATACCTTTGCTGCTTAACAAATCATTATCTTTACCTTTACTGCTTAGGAAAAGAGGACCAGAAGTCTCTGTTGAGTATTGAACCTTCTGCTTGTCCACATAATTTTTAGTTCATTCCCTGGCTCTACTTTGGAGTCTTCCAGCCAGCTCTCTTCAAGATGAAAGTGGAACAGAGAATTTTAATCCTAAAGCAATCTGGATTCAAGGAGGGACTGCTCCATGACTCTGGATCTAGAAGCTCTTGCTTGGTTTGTGCTTAATGATAGAAATACAAATGAATGGATTTATCCAAGGCATAGTAATGTTTTCAAGAGGCAAGAAAGGCTTTTAGGAAATAGCCTTGCCCTGTGCCCTTATGGGATGTTAGCAAACCTGATGCAAGTTTAATTTGTATATATTCTGATGTGACCAAGTCCCAGTATTACTTCTCTATACTGTCCCTCTCTTTAACAGGTATGTCATGAGATCAAGGAAGTTTCACAAAATTCCAGGTTTGACTGTGGATACTGTTTGATGCAGTGCAAAAATAACAGACCTTCTACTTAAAGCATAGATCTGCTCTTTCTAAAAAAGTGGAATCCACCAGATTTGGGGCTTCTCCTAATCAGCTACTTGTAATTTTTCGACTTAAACAAGGCAATTTTCCTTCTTTCATCTCAGTCTGAGCTTTTCCTTATGTTTTCTCTCCCCTGACCAGCTGAGGAGGGGAGTGACAGAGCAGATTTGGTGGGCATCCAGTGTCCAGCTCAGGGTCAACCCACCACACCAAGCAAACAAAATCACGAGGTTAAGCATGAGGAGGAAGGGGAAGGAAAAAGGGAAAGGGCAAAGAGAGAAAGAGAAAGGGAGAAGTGGAAAAGGACATGCACCTTTTTGAGAGGTGGTAAAAATCGACTTAAAACAATCCTTTTACTTATAAAAACTAAACCAAAATTAAAACAAGCTCAAAAATATAGATCTTCCATATTTATACCAGGTTGCCCTTTGGAATACAATCACATTTTAAATCATGACTATGCAGAGTAAATAGTACCAGGTAGTCTAATTTGTATTTATAATTTAAAGTATTTCTGAAGTGAGGAAGCCCTGAGTGAAGAAAGAATGCAAACTCAGAATATGTGTTCAGTAACATTTGCTTAGTGAAAAAAAAAAAGTCTTTAGAGTTGCTACTGTTGCTCCGTATTAAATCTGAGTAGCTGGGTCTGAATGATTTATGTGCTAAGTTATTAAAAGTAAATCAAATAAACACATGGGAGCGCCAGTCATTCCGTTTGCTCTCGCTAAATCCCCCTCAGGTTATTTCTCATGTATCAGCAGCGTGGCCAAGCAGACTGCAGGACTGTTACAGTGTCATGCTAATATTTTGGCATCTCCAATAAGCAGTGACAAAGGGGAAGACTTTTGACACTCTCGAAAAGTGTTTTGGAAGTGTTTATTCGTGTAATTATGACAGGTTGTGTTAATTAATGCTGAAGGACCCTTCTCATGTGGCTTTCCTAAAATTACACTTATCTTAGTGTCTTGAGCATTTTCAGGACATATTTGAGACCCTATGAAATATATTTATGTACAGGAAACTTAAAATACATTTTCAGAGTTGCAATCCTGCAGTCTTACTCTATTTTCTGCTTCCAAGTTTCACAGCGATTAAATTTCAAAATCAGTTTTCTTAATGAGTCATAATATCTGAAAATGATTTTACTATAATTCATATTGAATCATAGAATGAATCACAGAATGGTTTGGGTTGGAAGGGACCTTAAAGATCAGCCAGCTCCAGGCTCCCTGCCATGGGCAGGGACACCTTCCTCTAGATCAGGTTTGCTCAAGTAGAATGTGTCCCTGACCATGACAGGGACAAATTAAAGTTAAGTTAACCAAGTTTAACAGATTTAAAATATATCTTTAGTCAAAAAGACTTACAGGCATCGTCTCAGGCGTTTTCCCAATGTGACTACTTTGTACAGAATATTGCAATCCATACATAAATTACATTCATTTTTATGAGGATACCTTTCAAATTATGTTCTCTGTTGTGGAAACTTTCCCATACACAAAGAACATCCATTATATTTTACTTTAATCCCAGTTATGCTTGTCAGGATTCACAAAAGCTCAGTGCTCTCATTCAAGTTGTGAGAGAACAGACTTTAGAGGACTGTGCCTTTTTGGACTGCTCTTTTTTCAGGTTCATCTAAGATGAAATAAATAGTTTGGGCCCATGTTGTTTCTCAAGGAGGATTACAAAGAAATTGTCCACATTTAGGATCTCAGCCAGTAAAAAATTTCCCTTTCATATTCTTTCTTACTGGAACACCAAGATGGAAAATTCATCATACTAGCTGAAGGAATAAAACATTGTTTTCTTGCATGAGCATGCTCCCCAATTAACCAGTTCCTGTGGCTGTCATAGACACACATAAATATCACTGGTTTATATCACTAGATATGCGTTCTGACCTGTAAGATTGTCACTATTTCTAAATTGGGATGTATCTGTGAAACTGCCTTTGAAGAAGTCTGCTCATCACTTCTGAAGACACATCTCACAGTGCTTTTCAGTGTGATCCACCTATCGTGCAAGACTTGAAAAAATGCACGATTAAAGTTATTTGTTTAGACATTGTATTCCTTCTCCTATCATCACTTCTCTCCAAAGTCACAGCTAACCTTCATGCTCTGAAACAGGTTATGAAGTTTCATAGAGTTGCTTCTGAGGACCAACATTGCCACACATTTCTATTTCCGGTTATTTATTAATAACAGCAGTTTCACATAAAAAGAATATTAGTACTCAGTGTTTTCCTGGTTGGTTTGTATTCCCAAGGATTAGGTTCTCACCTAGACTACAAAATACAGCTTACTGAGAACCTTCATGAGGGGGCCACCACTCATCTCTGAAGGCCAGAAAATGGCAGTACGTTTATGCCAGCACATGTAGCACAGACAATTCTCTTAAGGAATCCTCACATAAACTGCAGCCAAAAAAGAGATTGCAGCCAAAACTTTTCAGTATTTGGAGTGCCCCTAAATCAACAGACAATATAGAGGAAACATTTCTTATGCTGGGAAAAAATACCTATTTTTAAATAGCTTTCATTTTCCTATTAAACAGAATAGAATTTCCATAAAATAAAATACTCATATTGAGCCTTCTATACTGACCAACATGGAAAGAGAGAGCAATCAAATAGGAGATTATTCTTATTGATTCTTTTTTCATTACACCCGAGGAACAGTCAGCAGATACCATCTGCAGGTAAATCTTGGAATTAAATTGACACAAACTGCAGTCCAAGACCACCTCTGAGTTCAAAATTCAGTCCTATCCATTCCATTTTTTCCAAGCCATTTTCAAATTCAAGAAGAAATTTTAAAATCCTCAAAAAAATTTATTACTATGATGGCAAATAACAAATAACTATTTACTAGTGCTACACCTCATTCAGATGCCAGCATTCTGAAAAAGCTGACTTGCATGAAAAAAACCTGGAATTTTTACAAAAAATAAGTTACCATTGGGCATTACAAATGGTATACAGATAATTCCATAAGTCTTTAGAAGTTTGGAGGAAAAATACAAATATTTGTCTCAAAGTGCATGCTGTCTTTTTCCCTCCCCACAATCAAAAAAGGTTGAGCTGTTCTCTGAGCCACTTATTTTTGGGTCAGTGAAGTAAAAGCACTGCTAAAATGTAAGGTTTCATCTTTCAACAGGAAATGTCTGCCTGGAGTAAGATTTACTTTCGCAGCAGCCCCGAGTTTATGGTAGCAATCTATTACATTACAGGGAAAGTGAAGGAGAGAACATGTACCAAGTATTGTACACAAAACTTGTTGGAAAAGCTGAACAACATTTTGAAACAGGCTGTTTCCATTCCAGAGGGAAAGTGGTAGGTGTTCTCTGATGCTGCCTAATTTATTTACAGAAATGTGTAAGGCGTTCTTTTCCTGAGCACAAGTAAAATCAAGAAAAAAGAGACAGTTTTCTGCTCACTTTTCCAAACCTCTCTTAGTCCAAACACACTCCCAATAGCTGTTTCCTCAGGGACACCTTCTCCATGTTAGACCAAGAGCTGTCTCCTGTCCCTTTACCAGCTCCTACATCAGGTTCTTCTATCTTTTTCTTATCTCTCTCACAGACAGGCAAGCAATCAAAAAACAGAGGCTGGGAGAACTGTTCTTGCTTCCAGTTGCCTTTAGTGAGACTTTCTCATGTCCTGTGAGGAGACCCTGTATGAGTAGACTGCATGTCACCCTTTTGGGTGGCAGCAACAGCTTTACAACGGTTTCATTTCCTTTAGGGCCCTAAAATTGCATTGGTCCACTAATTCACTTAGGTTTTAGGGAAACTTAGTTTCAGCTGTAGAGATTATTTCTCTTATTTTCTTTCTTACATTTAAATAATCTTTACTGTATTTATTTTAAAAATGCATTTTAAAGCACTGATAGTCAATAAGAAGAGGATATTTCCCAGAAAGCAGGACTCTATGAAGTGAGCAGAATACCTAGAAAGCAACATTAGATTAATATCTATCACTTGTTAACAGGAAGAAAAAAAAAATTAACCAGAACGGCATGCTGTTATCTGAAAAATTCAGATGGCTGGCCAGGAAAAGCCAAGAACCTTTTCTGAGTCACTAAGACGAGTTGTAGATTTCTGAGGATCTGCCACTTTATCCTTTGATTTAGTGGTTTCTCAGGCTAACAAACCTCAGAGCATGAAAGATAAGGCTCTCATTTCATCAGTCACCTCCAAAGCACGGGTACAACTGGGGTCTGTATGGGCATATAAGAAAGTGAAACTACACCGTGGGTGACTTTCATGAGGCAGTGGTACCTTTTTTGTTTTTAGACCTAAAAGCAACCAGTAGTCTCAACTTTATGTGGATATCTCTAAGTTACAGCAGCAAAAATAGCATTAGATAACTCTGACACAAAAAAAGCTGAGGTGGAGGTACCTCCACTTCCAGGATGGAAGTCCTGTTTAAGCCCAGCTGGACTACCAGCTCATTCCAGGCTTGCTGCTGAATTTATATTGAGTGCTAATGATCTCCAGCTAATTCCAGATTGGAGTTAAGAGCTTACAACAGAAACTGACCTTTGCTGTCCCAGAGGAAAAGAGGGAGTGAAATGATTATCTGAGGCTATTTGTTAGGTCTGAAAACCCACTTAATGGATCAATAAATCAAACAGCGAATGAAGCTGGTTTAGAAAGCAGGTGTGTGGATTCTGGTACTGAATAGGTGTTTCATGTGAGAGAACAGTGTGGGTTATGTTAGACTGAATGAAATCAGCTGAACTGTACCCTGTAAATCCCCAAAGCAGAATGACATTTGTTCTAACTTTATTTTCCCTTCTTCTAAGAACACAGTAAAACACCCTTGGATGTGTAGCTTGCACAAAATGTGTCAACATAATGTGCATGTAGTATCTGGTAAGTTTTAATGCAGTACACTAGTAACAGATAAATGCATGGGTGTTTATAAAGGTAGAAGAGTCAAGGGATGCCAGGAAACATCAAAGACTGCTTAGTGCTCAGGTTTAGTATATTTTCTCATTTGAGACAGAAAAATATGTCACTGAACAGCCCTAGAAGAAAAATGATGGACAGGACAAAGGAGGACAAGCTTGCTTAGGAAAATTAAAAGGAAGTGAAGCCCTAAACCTCATCTTTCCTATACAGCCCATGGTATAGCATAAGGGCACTCCAGAGACAACTGCTTTTTCCAAGTGATATTCAGCTTACCAGCAGATGTAAACTACCACAGAAAATGCTGCAAGAGACACACACGTTATCCCAAGAGTGCTCCATTAATCCATCGGGAAATCAATGGTCTTCATTAAAAGAGTGATATGTAAGAGGCTACCAGAATATCTGTTCTGGAATATTTTAAGATGTTTTTGTCAGTTTAGGGTCTTTTAATTACTAAAATATGCCAGACTGGGGGTTTCTTATAAAAATGGTAGAAATAATAGAGAAAATAGGCTTGCTTTCTGACAATACATAATACTTTAGTTTATGTAAATTTGAAAGGCACTGCATGCTACAGTGTGCTGTAGTGTACCACAATGTTCAGAGTGCTCTCTCAGAAGAACGATTGTTCAGAAAAAATCACACTTTTTCCAACTCTTTTCATTACATGCTCGTGTATTACAGTGGAATAAGGCCAGAGTCTTATGCTATTCCATGTCAAATAAATAAACACAGCAGAACAAGTAGGTAGCATATGAACTTATTTTTCACATCACAGATCTCTTAAGACAGAGTACATAGGTATGTCCCCTTGCCCCTGGAAAACTTTGTAACAGCAGTCTGGAATATGATTCTTGAGGTAAAGCCAATTCCAAACCCATACCCGCTGATATTAGCAGTATAGCACCTTCCTCCCTACAAATTTGTCCCAGACAGCGCATTTTTGAGCTAAATCCAATATTCATCCCGAAATAGCATTTTCCAAATGTTTTCCAGTCCATAACAGTCAGTGTCTAGTAAAGCATTTAGTATAACCTCAGCAGAAGGAAACCTGTACTTCCAGTAAATCTTTCTAAGCATTCAGAAAATATTAAATTGGAACTGTTAGTCTGTTGGGATGTGATAAAAATCCAGTATGAACCTAGACAATTACAGAAGTTGCTTAGCATCAAACAAAGTCAGGTGCAAAATGCTTCGCTTAGATCAGGAAAATTGTATGCACAAAGCCAGAATGAAGAGTGATTAAGCAGCAGCTGCTAAGAAGTTTTAAGAAGAGCCATGGATCACAAACTGAACATAAACCAAAGCTGTGTTCTGTGGAAAGAGGCAGGCATCATATCAGGA
Organism: Lycocorax pyrrhopterus obiensis; assembly: GCA_014706295.1. Classification (NCBI taxonomy): domain Eukaryota; kingdom Metazoa; phylum Chordata; class Aves; order Passeriformes; family Paradisaeidae; genus Lycocorax; species Lycocorax pyrrhopterus. The sequence goes on from JACSVZ010000006.1 coordinate 56,906,211, forward strand.
TGTGTTTTACAGTACAGCCTGTGAAAGACTGGAGATGGAGCCCTTCCTGTGACGGTGCCAGGAGGCTTCTGGATGCCTGCCCTGGAAACACCAAACTGGGAACAAAGTTCACCATTTAGACAGAGTCTGAAAAGGGGTGGTCAGAATGAGAATAAGTGATACAACAAGGGGAAGGAGATGAGAAGACAGGGGAGGGTGAGAAAGGAAAGGCTGAAGCTCCTTAATTAAGAGAAAACAGGACGAAGGTGACAGTGGTGTTCAAATAACAGAAACAAGAACGGCTCTTAAAACATTTGGAGTTCCAGGAGTAAACAGACAGAAAGTTATGGAATTAAACTTCAACAGCAAAGATAAGTTATGCACTGGGGGGAGGCTAACAAAGCTATCAGGCAGGCCCAGGGAAAGCACAGGCCCTCCATCACTGGAAGCCCTGAAGACAAATGTGTTAAGAGACACAGACATACTTGATTCTCCCACTGGGGCTGGAGAGACCTCAGCAGGCACTTTCCAGCCTTACATTCAATTATCCTGTGATTCTACAAAACTATTTCCACCACAGTATTCTTCATCTCTTTAGAAACTATGCAGCCACTACAGGAATAAAATAAAGGGAGAAGAGGGGTGATGAGTTTTTTTAATAAGTTTCTTGTGATGGATGTGAGTCCCTGATAAGCTCCTGGGTGCCTATTAAGGAAACCTCCAGATGGATACAAGTCTAATATTTCCCATTTTGTCTTCTTTTTTACGCTCACTAAGATTATTTAGATTCCATTTTGTTTATACTAATCTTAGTGCATCACATCCTCCACAGCAATTTCAAACACATCCCCTCAGAATAGCCCAAGAGATCCCCTGCATGATAAAGGAGTGCCAGGAATCTTTTTCTTCTTTTTTTTTTTTAAATGAACATGTTTTTGAGTTAATAATATGCTGAGGGAGCAGCTGCACTCAGCAAAACTCCAGCTATAAAACCCTGAAAAGCTTGTGTTTCTTTCACATCATACTGCAGCCAAGCCAGCTGAGCCTACATCTGCCTCAAATCACTGGCAGGTAAAGTTTGTGTCTCACTACAGGGATGTAGTCCCACTGGGTTATTTTATTTATTTGAAGCAGAGCAAACTGAAACATTTGGTTTAGCTTGAATTCATGTTTCTCCCCAAAGTTCACATGGATTTCAACAGAGGGTTTTTTTTTTTTTTTTGCACTGTTTTGTTTTGATGTATCTGTTTTTACTGTGTGTGCTGCATGCTTGCAGCCACAAACAAAAGCCATAAAACTGATAAAGGATTGCTATGGCCATTTGTGCTGCCATGTGCTTCAAGGACCATGACAAAGGAAGGCGGTGCTTGCATTTGTAAATTCCACACAGAAACTCAAGGTGGGCACCACCAAGGCCAATTCGAGTTAACAAACTTTAAAACTGGTGGGGTACACATACATATAGCAGCAATTCAAATATCTCAGCTTTTCCCTTTCTCTAGCCCTGTTAGTTTTTATTAGTTTTGACCTTCCTGTTGCTATTTGCATCCACATTCCCTTAAATCATTTCTGTTCCCATAAATCCCTTCTGTCTTGCCAGCACTACACTGAGTTTGTCTTTACAGATTGTCATTCAAAACAAATGCTGTGAAAAATTGTTTTCCAAGCTCTTAAATCACGTGTGCACATACTACCCGACTGATCTGGGGAGCAGTGCTCGACCAAATCATAATAATTCAAGGCTAACAATGCCAGTTAAAGAAAACATTGACCATAGCTTGTAAGATCTGTATTTGTCTTACAAATCCTCCCTGCTCATCCTCGCTGACCTTCCTGCTACCACCTCCCCCTTTCACCTGCTCCTCCTCATGACTCAGGATCTTCAGTCACACAGATCTGAAGGTTGGCTTAAACAAGTTTTTTCCAGCATCTCTGCCCTCTCCAGCATCAATGACTCTCTCCTACCACAAGAGACATCAGATAAAACTGTTTAAGGATTATTCTGACCTGCTTATTTACAGTTTTGAAATTATACCTTGTGCTTAGCTTTCCACATGAGATTTCTACATTCTGGAGTCACAGACTCAGTGCATTTAGCCGGAAAAAATCATTTAACATAGGAATTTCAACAATTATCCTGGAGGAAATAACCATCAATAAGTTTGACCAGAACAGTTAACTAAAAATATCAAAAGACACTGATGGTAAATACTCAGTTGCTTCTTAATTGCTTTGAGAGGACAAAGAGGGAATTATTTGGGAAAAAGTTTGAAATGAATGAATCGGTTTCACTACATGAATGTAAGCAAGAAGTTAGTGCCCAAGCCCAGTGGAAAGACACAAATAAAACACTTGCACATGGAAAGCGAATTCATTTTGCTCGTGTTTATAAATAAAGTATGTAAGCAGTTGATTTTGGACTTTGTAACTCAGAGAAAATGTGAGTCAGAAAGTGTGAATTAATGTCACCAGATGTAGCCACTGACCTACTTAAATTAAAAAGGCAAATTTGACATGTTATCAAGAACAGCAGAGGTACAAATGAAAGCCAACAGAGAATGAATTTTCTACTCATTTTAAAGCACTCTTATGATCTCAGTTTTCAAAGCAGACCTCCTGCAGCTTTTATCTGACTTTCATGGCACAGTAATTTATGACACAGGAATGAATGACAGCTGCCAGTTCTGCTCAGAGCACTGACAGTGGTTACCAGTAGGCCAGTGCACCTGTGACCCTGCGGTCCAAATGTCACAGAGATCACAGCTCCACCTGCATTTGCTGCAGACATCAGTAGGAAAAATAAACAACACAGATACAACATGAACTGCATGTATAGTTTGGCAAACAGAAGCATAAAAGTGTCAGACGATCTTTCACTGCCATGGACTCACAGAAACGTCAAGGACTCAACCAGTCCTTTCCTTAGCTCAGGAATATTGTGAGCTGTACTTTGCTCATCCTTCACACACACTGATCCTCTGAAAAATCCCCAGTGGGTAAAATCCTGTAGTCTCTCATTATGGCTTGTTCAAAACCTTAATTATATGCATAGCTGTCCACAGAAATCCAGGTGGGAGATACTTTCCATCATTTGTCATCATCCATACATGTGGCTGACATTTTGGCTCTTCCCCTCTTGCTCCTCATTAATATCACTGCATTAACCATAGGGACACACTAATCTTTGCTGATAAAGTCAAGGAAAAGGTCTTATTACCCTACTCTGTATACCATCTTATTCCTTCAATAAGCATCTGCAAGAAATACTAGATCTGACTTTTTTTTTGTTACTTCCACTACCTCCAACTAACTTCTGATACATTTATAGACCCATTGCTTTATGCCATTTATATATGTTTTCCTGATTAACTGACTTATGCTAGGGCATCTGATTTTATTCCTATAACCCTGCACTTATACTTTTTCATGATTCCTTTTGGATTATCAGGACCACGATTTATTACAGGCACTTCCTCATTTTGTCACTTTTGTGACTCAGGCTTGCTTGCCAGAATGTTTGCCTTTTCTCCTCGTTTCATTTCCTTATTTTGCTTCCATACACCTGGAACATAGCAACCCTGATTTTGCTAAAATGGGTTTCCTTGAATCCCTGTCTGGTTCTGATGATTTACAATTTTTATGATGGGGATAAATACTTATTAAGGATGGGGGTGGGTATTCATTTTGCAAATAAAACATTTCCAATATGACACCCTGTCCTCTTTAGTGCAAAATGGTGACACATATCTCACCACCTGGTCCCTTGAGTTTGTAAAGCTTTCCTTTTTTCATGTTGTAACTCACATGTGCTGATATAAAAGACCAAACAAGCAAAGGCTGAGGATGTGTAAGAGACAGTTCTTAGAGATATAAAAGGAGAAAGGGGAAGGTAAATATTGCCTGACAAATCCTTCCCTGACTACCACCGGTGGATTCACAGTGTGAATTATAGAGCACTTGCTGTAGTTTGCTTCTGAACTTTCAAAGAAACTTCTTTTGAGATGCTCAAATTGACTGTACAAAAGGTTTATGGTATTTATTTGCCTTCATACACTGAAAATGTACAATTGCACAGATGGGCAGTTTCATGTGCTTTTCATTAACTTTTTTCTTTTTAAACACACCTTCTTTGCTCAAGCTAGTTTCTGCTGGTTTTGTTTTACGACATGATGGTTTATAAAATTTCTGTCAAACCGTGTTACTGTTTGATCATGTTAAGAACAATCAGGGTAAGTGTTGCCAGTTACAGTTTTCCATCCCAGCCAAGTCACAGTGTACATATGGTGCAAGATATAAAGGAACACAAAGACTGATTAGCGTGCAAAGTGCAACGCAGCGGTCTTTACTATTCATCATTACTGTCAGAGTGGATTTTCAGAATCAAGAGACTTCTCCCACAGCCATAGCAGCTTTGCAAATAACCACACAAAGGAAAGCCAACCAGAAATTATGCAACATGTGTGAGCATGGTCTTCAGCCATGAGCTCCTTTTGAGAAAGAAGAAGATTGTTCCTATCACATTTTCTTGCTAACTCCTCCTAAAGGTTCAGGAAACATATGTCAGAACAGCTTTCCTTAATTCAGAGCAGTGAACTTTCCCACGCATTTCCCGGAAAAGCTTCTCTTCCTGAAAATGCTGCAGCGTGTGCCCTAGAACACCTGAAGCCCTCTCTTTTAAGCTTGCCACTAAAAAGATGATCACTGTCATCTTTGGACTTCATGTAATAAATGGACATGGACTTTAAGGAAAAAAGAGAATTACAAAAAACCAAGGCTAGCAAACCAGTCTCCTGAAGATCCTAGAGACCTCCCAGTTCTCTTTTGTCGTCTGTGTTTCATAGCCAAATATCCAAGTGTTCTTTCTAATTTTAAGTGGCCAAAATCTAAATTCACACTAATCTCTACATTTAAGGACTTATTTGACACTCACCCTGGAAATTCTTTGTGTACTTAACCTGTTCTACACGTGCAGACATTAATGGAGCACGCATGTTCAATGGCCTAAAAGGCTTCTCTTCAGCAGGAAATTTTAGAACGTGAATCCTCATTAAATTACTCACAGAATGACAAATTTTAAATATCTTTCTTGCCAGGCAGAAATCTCATTTCAAGCAGCCAAAGCACTTGTATGCCTGACAGGAATGAGCAACAATTTGTAGCACATTGCCTGCTTCACTGGTTAATATAAGAAACTGACACTTAGACATGTCAGAACTCATACAGAGCCATGTCAACAGAGGAACTGTTTGGGGAGCACAGCAGCAGGCACGATTCCATCACAATCTACAAAAAGTATGCATATCCACCCCTTCCATAGGCAGTCAGCTCCCTGAAATCACTTAGAACACCCTCAAGAAGACCCACGACTTTTGGGGGGAGGTGGAAGGTCACAGGCAACAAATTAATAAAGAAGGCCCTCAAATGACTTCTCTGCCAGATTATATTCTTGAGGTGCCCGATGAACCATAGTCAGATATATGTGATTAACAGAAGGTGACTCCAAATATATGGACCCCAAATAGATACAGTGGCTTGTAGCCACGTCATTTTACCTCATGAACCAGTCAGACCTCCCAAGTCAGGCAGTGCTGAGCCAAGTCTGAATTTAAATAGGAGATCCTCCAAGGAAAACCGAGTACATGTGCTGAAGGAAATCGTGCTGGTAGTCCTTGTCTGTCTGAGTTACTACTGAACTAAGGCACTCGCATGATGCTAACAACAAGACTGAGGCTGTAGAAGAAACTCAAATCTTTGAATCCGAGCTCCTAGAGGTTATTAAAAGTCCCTCAACAGTATTTTGAAAACTAACGATGTCCATGTAGACAAATCTCATAGTAGATAATTATAATACAACAAATATCCTGGCAGTTTGAAGTGGATACAGCATTTTCTTTCATTTCCTCCCCATTAAGTTTCCTGCAGTATTACTGTAAGGAATTGCAAAGTTCTACTCAAGAGGTGATTTCACTCATGCTCCAGTGTTAAATAAAAAGATTATAGCATATTGTGCTGGAATCACATTAATCTTTTTTTTAAGCCCCGCGTCACTTCTTCTTTTTGATTTGTTTCTTACTCACAAAGAGCATAGTAAGCAAATCTCTTTGGAGGACTTTGTAATGCATGAAGCTAACTGAGTAACTCGTGATTCTTAGAGCAGTTTAATCTGGAAGGGTCCTCAGGAATTCATGTAGTCTAATCACCTGCTCAAACTAGAGCCAATGCCAAAGTTAGACCTGGGTGCCCAGGGCCTTGTTGTAATTTACGGGCACAAATCATACTCTCCCAATTTCACATGCCACGTAAAAAAAAAAGAAAAAAAAATAGCTAGGGAGAAATTTTTCTTCTTTACTTGTTTTGGGAAAACCCTGTGCTGTAGCATTCCACAAATTCCTATTCAAATGTTGCCCCATTTTGTTCACACTTGAAAGTTTTTGTGCATTCACAGCCTAATTCAGTGTGATGATAGTTATCATTAATGCCAGCAGCTCAGAATGTCCACTGGCATGAGTCTGTGAAATATACAGATAAATTAAGGAGAGAGAGATAAAGAAAACATAGAAAACACCCTAAATCTTTGAGGTATGGTCGTATTGTCAGGAATAGCAAACAAATTTTTCACACTCTTCTGAAAACTACTGGTAGTTGATCCCCATGACGTAGGTGTTAAGTAAATACATTCATTTTTCTGGTGCCAGGTGTAATGCCAATTACCAGTAGATTGAATTAAATCAGTAGATGTTCCTGCAAAGAAGAGGCAATTAGCAGCACCTCGGGCAAAAAAAGAAGACGTACGAAGAGAAAAAGGTGGGAGAGAATTTTGGATTTGTATACCAAACACAACCGGAATGACTTCTATTCAGTACATTTGTCCTCTACATAACTGCAATACATGGATTATTCATTTGCTCATCCTTTATTAGCCCTCAAAGTGTTCTCTTCACTGCAAAAGCACAGAGACAGTCTGGGCTGTAAGCTCTATCAGCCAGACTCTGAGGAGCCAGAACGCACCAGGAATCTGTGGGATGGGATCATTCAGACTGGTTTTGTGCACGGTTGCGTGCATTTGCTGCTTAATAGTTCTTCAGATTGCTGTTACCATGGGACAAAAGGAACTTTTTAAGGAGCACTTTGGGTGAGAAAAGGATGATTCCTTTGGCTATGACTAATGTATAATCATTAATACCTAGCCAGAACCATTTCCTGCCTTCGTCCTAGGGGAAAACCTAGGGTGCATCACCTCCCTGACCTTCCTGTCCTGGCTGCCATGGAAAGAAAGGGAGAAATGTAGGCCAGAAGGAGTGTGGATGACGGGAGACAAGGAGGGTATGGCATGCTACAAACAGCACTAGTCCGTACACAGAGTTTATGAGGACTGGGGCACTGATAGCCTTTCTGAACATGCAGCCTAACAAGAAAAATGAATGGAAATTAGTAAAAGTAAGTTACAACCAGCCCATGGCACAGACACTCAGGTAGTCCAGCTCTTCCCACTAACACAGATAACAGATAATGCAGCAGTGACCAAAGCGTGCCTGAATCCAAACTTACACAAGTAAACATATCTGATTCTAGTTCAACTTCCTCACACCTGTGTAATTAGACCTCTGCTTCACCTTGCTGAGTCTTTGAAGTGTTATTTGCATGAGCTCAGCAAATCTTTGAGGCACACCTTCCTGACAGCAGCCACAGCTGACCATTACGCCTGCCAAGTGATGACTGCCAATGCTTAATACTTCTTACCTTTTGTGCCATTTGGATCTGGTTCTCTTCTTCACTTCTGGTCTCCAACTCAAAGAAGTAACCTGTAATTCATCAGCTTTAGGGAAAATATGTGTGATCTCATGAATCCTGGATGTTGTAAAATATTGTTTTGTTGGTGAGGAGACAGAGGTCTGTACACCATTAAACTAGTAAAACTTGCAATTTTCCAGGGGTTTGCCAAGCAAGTCTTGAATGTCTCAAATCTTCCACAATCTGTTTGATATATCAGGAGGCAGAGACAGTAAACTATCCATGAGGGTAGCTAGTGCAGATCATAGCATCAAATGCATGACATTTATACACTATAAACTTACATTAAATACCCTGCTGCAACAAGTACTGTAACATTAGAGAGGGCAAAGTTGGAGAATACTGATTGTGACCATGTGTAGAACAAGGATAATTTATTTTTAGCACTGGATTTCTGTTCTAACGCAATTCTACCACCCAACACACATGCATATGGATTTCTAAAACATTAACTTCTATTTTAAAAAGCTGCCATAAGCAAGAGCCAGAAAATGAATAGGTGCATGTTTGGTTTACATCATGTTAGAAGTATAAAACTCACTGAGGGCGGGGAAAACTTATATTCCCTTCATGGATTCACATGGATTCATGTTTTCCTCTCCACCTCAAGGTGCAATTCCAAAATTTATTCCATAATAATAATGGGCTGCCAATACCTCTGTTTCAATATTGCAGAAATTGGCAGCCTTCAGAAAGAAACAATTAAATCACTGCCAGTACCATCAGAGGGCTTCCACTCTTTGCTGCTATGGCACTGAATAGTCTGAGGAAAAGAATGTTACAAGGATGGCAATGAGAAGGGAAAAAGACAACTTTCCCTTTCCACCTGAGTTTAGTCACATGTTATTTTATAGTTCTTCACTGATAAAAAGCCCTTGTGCAAGGGTTGTGTACTGTACTTGTGAAATATTTGAAAAGCAGAAGTGGGACATTCATCTTTAAATTCCTGCATTTGGTGTTTGCTTGCATCTTTGTAATTCCACTAAGAGAAGGGGCCTAGTGGGAAAGGAAACCCCACAATCATCTTCTGCTTAAACCTTTATGACAGAGATTCATAGTCCTTCTCATTCATCATGTACAGCTCCAACTAAAATCCCTGTCAAGGCAACCACAGCATGCTTTAATCCAAATTGACTGTGTCTTGTTCTGCTTCTTAAATCTATATGCAATTAGATTTTTCTATTCGAGTTACTAAGACCTTGGAGACCTTGTTATTTGGATGAGTTCAGCAAAACTCCAAGGCTCACATTCCTGAGAGCAGCCACAGTTGAATCTTACACCTATGAGAAAATGATGATTGACAACCTATGTAATGTCTGAAGCATAACTCTGCTGGTTGCACTTTCTCGCTCTGACTCACTCCAAATAGTTATGCAAATAAAATTTTTGAAAATAGTCTGAAGAGAAAATCTGAGCACAGCTGACTGCCTACTGCAGAAGCTACCTACCTTGTGAAAATCCTGCTCCAAATGCATCATTATATTGGTTATTTGGCATAGTGATTATACTAACACAGTGACACTTGCGCTTCCTGTGGAAAATTGCAAAGGCCTCCACGACATTCCTGAAAGGAAAAAAAAAAAAAATTCTGCATGATTTTCATCTTTTCTCTTCATTTATTTTTATCCCTGTCGTGGTTTAAGCCCAGCTGGCAACTAATTACCATGCAGTCACCTGCTCACTCCCACCCCTCCCCTGGTGTGATGGGGAGGACAATCAGAAAAAAGCAAAACCCACAGGCTGAGAAAAGCAAAGTTTAATAATTGCAATAGAGTTAATAATCATCATAATAATAGTAGTGAAAAGGGAGATAACAAAAAGAAAGAGGAACAAAACACAAGGCAGACAAGCAATTCACAATTCAATCGCTCACCACCTGCTGACTGATGTCCAGCCCATCCCCAAGCACTGATCAGCCACTCCCACCAAACTTCCCCAGTTTACATAGTGAGTGTGATGATCTATGGTATGGGAGAGCCTACGGAACAGCCCTATGACCAGCTCAGGTCATCTGTCCTGGCTATGCTCCCTCCCAAGCCCTTGTGTAGCTGCTGGCTGGCAGAGCAGGGGAAAAGTCCTTGACTTAGCAACAACCAAAACACCAATGTGCTACCAATGCCATTCTCATGCTAAATCCAAAACATAGAACTAAGAATAAAACTGACTCCATCCTACCCTAAACCAGGACAATCCTCTGAATTTTTGTTGTCAGGCCAGCCCTGGCACGCAGCATCAGCTCCAGCCACACTGAAAATGTGCACAAAAAGGACTGTTAAAAAGGTGGGAGGAGAGCAGATTCTGTCCAGCAATATGTTCATCAAAATGCTGAACTTCTACTCTAAGAAAATGTCATGGGATCTCTAATCACGAGGCAGATGTTTACATGTTTCCTTACCTTCTGAACAAGGAAGAGCAGAGTCAGTGTTGCCAGGAACTGATCTTTGAGTCCAGATATGGCATGGATTCCAAATTTGATGACTCGGTCTCTGAATTATTCCCTCTGGGTTTAGATTTTAAAAGGCCACAGTGGTCTCTGCCAGCTGGTAATGTCAGAAACAACAATATTGCTGTTAGTGTTTAACAGGTAATACCGCTTATTTCATGGAGTGGGTTTCGTTCCAGATAGGGATTGAAATTTATTTGTTTTAATGATTTAACTTGTTGACAAATAAACATTTGATAAAATATGTATAATATAATCCTGGCAAACCACACCGTGCCTTTTCAGCTATTTATTACCTCACCCTTTGCCAGAATTGGGCAGTAAACTACTTTCATATTCAGAAGAATGTTTCCATTTAAAATTTACATTTAAAATTGCAATAAGATGCTGGATCTCATTCTTTTTGAGGAAACTGTATTGCATTACATTAGCTACATTGCTAGAGAAATGCTTTCTGCTTCCTGTATCAGTTTCAATTATCTGGGTGCATTACTCACCCATTTTTATCATGGAACGTTAAAGTTAGTGTAATTCCAAGTGTCACAAACCACAGCTACAAAATAAATTGGTTAGCTGTTAATTATTTAAATACTGCATCCTGTGCATAATGAATTTCTTACCTACAGTCATGATGTATTATTGACAGTCTGGAAGACTAAATCTATTGCTGCCCAGCATAATTCTGAAATATAATTTATAGTGGTTATTTGGAGAACTATATCGAGTACATTAAAGCCATATGGTGCTGTGGTTTCATCCCCAAGAGATGCCTCATCAGCTAAGAGAAGCATTATGATCAATATGTATATTACTCATTTTTAATAGAGTGTACTAAGCTGTAGAAGATTATTGTTCCTGCCAGTTACTTGAAAATATGAGGTGCAACAATTATTTTAAGATTGTTGGAGAGTTACAGTATTCTCAAGATATAGAAAATATGCCTTTGTTTTGTTATGCTTAAAACCTGAAACATTCTCTAGCAGCTGAAATCCCCTAGAAAACAGTCTGCCTAACTAGAAAAGCTAAAACCTATAAAAGGTAAAAAACTTATTTGAGATGTAATGCTCAAAAAATTTGCTAAATATGGCTTCTCAGAAGGGAAAAAACATGAGAGAGAGAGAAAAAGATGAGAACATTGTTTGTCATTTGTCTTGGCAAAAGGATGTAGCATCTACCACAACTATGTCTATTTCACTGTTAAAAATAAAAAGTGGCAAGTATTAAAATGATTGTTGCAGCCTTAGCAATCAGAGAATTTCGGAATTTTTTAAGATTCATGTTACATATTCCTCAGTACCCTGAGAAAAATACCACATGAATACCAAGTATTCCATTAACCTCTGACCTGGTGGAAGCCTTTGCAGCTGCAGACAAAGAGGAAACTGCACTGCCTAGCTGAGGGTGCAAAGCCACAGGCATGGAAGATGAACATAAATTAAAAAACCCCACAAAGCCAAATTTCAGTTATTCAAACAGAAACAGCAGAACTGCAAACGTTACAAAACTGAGTGTGAAGAAGATGAGACAAGGCTACATCAGGGGCTGGGGGCAGAGACAGGGGGAATAAGGAGTGGGAAAATCTGTGGACACTGATGACCCAGAAGGCAAATACTCAGAGCACGGTACAGGGCAATTCCCCCAAGTCTGAAGACATGGCTAAGGAACAGGATTAGGGGGATTTCAGGTGGAACAGGAAGCTAAGGACTAGATGGAGAGTTTAGACTTAAAGCTATGTCAAGGAATGCATTTGCATGGTGTTCCACCCAAACTAATAAATCCTCAAGTGACAGTTCAGGTCCAGCTCTTTGAATATCATCTGGAACTTTCACTTCTTTCTGCTTTAAAATCGGATTCAATTAAAAAACTGAGTTACTTTACCTTGAAGTGGGGAGGATTCAACCCAGCTCCGCAGTCAGTTATGCTTAACCAACTTTAAACATCCTTTCTAACAGAAGTAGTCCTGTACAATTAGACGTGACTGCATGCTCATAGATTTATCTGTATTTTGTTCCAAGCAATTTTTACTGGTTTTTTGAATACTTTCTTCACTATTTTCTAAAAACTAGCTACTTGAAAAGAAAACAACTTTCGTTCCGAAATATTATCACAGAAGTATGGTATCAGGATACTGAAAACACACCACAGAAGCACCATGATAGAAACCCTCACGTCCTCTTTATCCTGTTAAAGGCCTCAGCTGGATTTCAGGTCTCATGATGCATGATGGCCCCCAGGTTTTTCCCATTTGTGTGTTCCTCACCAAAAAGTTCAGCAGTCAGTGATGTGCTTTATGAGTCACTCACCTGCTCACTGATAACCTGGGGATGCCACAACCCCCTGGGAAGTTCAGCGGACACAAAGGACAGGGCTGTTGGATCACAAATATGACTGCACTTGTGAGGATGGCTGTAGTTTTTCTGAGGTATCCCTTTTATAGAGAAAAGCCTTCTCTGAGCCATCCTATTTAGATGTCCCAGAAACCCATTAAAAAAATGGAAAACCACCCTTACAGACAGTGGGAACTAAAGCTAAGCAGAGTTTCTAAGCACGCGTGTATTTTTCCAGCAAATTTACATGTCCTTCCATAATCCTCAGTTTTATTTATTTCCAAAACTTCTCTCCCATCTCTTCTCTTCTGCATGATCTATATTTTATCTTATACAATTTATCCCTAGCACATTTTTTTGCTTCCCCTCTCAGTTTCAGTTACATTAATGATGCCAATATTTTTCGTGTATCCCTAATCTCTTTGTTTCTTTTGTCATTCGTCTTGCATTCATACAGGCACTTTCAAATACTTATCAATCCCCTTTACCCTCCCACAACAATCCTATTTTTTTGTTCCTTTTTCACAAATGTTCTCTCTTAATAATTTTTCTTTTCTTTTTTCCTCCTTTAGAGAGACTGCCAGTTTTACTGTTGAATCCCAGTTCTTCTGGGACAGGTCCTTCCTTCCTTCCTTCCTTCCTTCCTTCCTTTCCTTCCTTCCCTCCCTCCTTCCTTCCATTTGGCTTTGTTTTTATTCCTCAACATTTATTTCTGTGCCAGAGTTAGAGGTTCTTTATCAAGATCTACCTCCTGAGACAGTTTAATGCATTAGTGCTTCTTTTCTTTTCTTGCAATGCTGTGTGTCCTGTGAACTATTCATTAAACAAGCTTAATTAACTGTTGCATTAATTGCCTCTGTAAACTATTTTGAAACACTTCAGGTTTTAATCTACCTCATGTCCCTGGTACCAAGTTTTGCTTGTGACACTAGAAGTGTTCCTGCAAAAAATGTTTCTGTTATTATTTTTCAACATTAATTCAGGAGTAGGGATATATTTTGGATTGGAACAAGTCCAGTACTGTTATTTTTGATGACGGACAACACTATCTTCCTCTGGGAGATAAAACAGTCAAATTATAACAAGCTGTTTTGCCTTGCTGCTTCAGGCTGCCTCTGGTCCAAAAGATGAAATCATAACAAAGCAAATGCCTCAACTAACTAAATAATCAAGCACATCATTACTTAGAGAGAGGAGAAGAAAGCTGCAGGGCTGAAGAATCAGAAAGCTTGCAAAAATCAGCCTGTGTACATATGGCAATAAGTCTTCCTGAAGTTTCACTCTCAGTTTAAAAGAGAAGCAACAAGTCAGTACTACAGACAAACAAAACCTGATGTACAAAACACACTGCAGACACCCATTTGGAGAGACTTATGGGAAAAGACAAAATTGTCATGAATAAACAAACAAAGGACCATAGAGAGAAACTTCATACTGGCCCTGGGCTCTCACCATTTCAGGGACTCTAAACTGCGAACCCCTTTTCCCAAATCTTTCAGTGGAGGCAACATTTCACTCTGTAGAGAGAGATAGCCATGAGAAACATAGCTTCTAAACCTAAAGGAAAGCCTTTGCATTGTTACACAGGAGAAAAAGGAAGAGATGGAATAGGCACAGTTGCCCAACAATGCCAACAGTGCAGCTCAATTGCATTTTGCTAACAGAGGATTATAATCGAGTATGAGATATTTAGTGAGTGCTCAGAGTCCAAATAAAGTGTTGAAATACACAGTTATAACACAAAATTAAGAAATCTGCATAGAACTTAAGAATGAAAGGGCATACCCCAAACACCACCTATACTTACTGTGATACATCTAGTCAAATTTCAAACTATAATTGAAATATTTTATGCTACCAAATACAAGAAGGAATATCACTACAATTGAACAGATGGCATGGATGTATCCCCCAGCATTCCTAGTCCAACAGCTGTGAATGCTGACAGGAGAGACATGTTCTTCAGATGCTCACATGACCATCCTGAACAGAATTTCTTTCTCCATTTACGTGATCTAACAATGCCCTTCTTGCATTTTTACATGTTTTAAGAGAATTAAAATCAAATGAGCATCCATAGTGATAAAGTTGAATACATGAGTAGTAGCGACAAGGCTATGCTCAAAAAATTCCTCTTTATCAGCTGGTCTGAATTAGCAAGTCAAAAGAATTACAGCACATGCATAGGGCAGAGGAGAGCTGCTAAACCTGACAAAGCCAAAAATAGACTTTTGGAGGCCAAAAGCAATATCACAAGCCTGATATTAGAATATGAAGTTCCCAAAGGTCTGTGTCTGAAGTATAAGACCTGGAATCATTCACCATCTCCTGGTCCCAGATGTATCCTGACTCCACTCTGCCCAGGATCCATGTCAGGATGAGAGCTGAGCACAAGCCACCCGCCAGCTAACATGATTTCCATGGGAAAAATAATTAACAAACCTTGCCTCAAGACTACATACAGATCATGTTTGCCGCTTCACCTAGACAGGGCCTTTAAGTTCTTTTAGTAACGAGCCAGTTAATTAAATCAGCACAGAGCCCTTTCTTTGCTGTTAACCAGCCCAGACTACTAGCACAGGCTCATTTTCCAACATGAGCCAACCCATGTCCCGGCTCCTGGCTGCTCTGAAATAAGAAAGATCCTGGGAGTCTATAATTAATATTTTATCTCTGTTGCACTTGCATGAATCTGGAGTAAATTCAGGGAAGAAAATGGAGATATTTCTGATTCTGAGCCATATAATTCAGGTGAGGGTCTGACCACCCAATATGTCTGTAGAGAAACTCTTATGCCCACTTAGGCATGAGTCGCATTCAGTTAGGCAGCCAGCTCGCACCTGGCTGGTCTACAATTTCTACCATTTCCTTTTTTCCCCTGTCAAGTCTTCCTACCCTCAATAGATGCAATTCATGTTCTTTTGATGGATGGCAAAGAGTAGGTTAAATTCTTGCCCTGGTTTTGTGTATAGAGTTGCTAAGCATCAGAAAGGAGACTGGCCAAAAAAGCACTGCATATCATTCTGCAGATCATTAACTGGAAACGTAATCTGCCCCACTCTAGGTGTCACATCCAAGAAAAGACCACAGAATTAGAAGCACAGTGCTCTGAGCAGGGGAGTACTCCGTGTTCCTCTCCTTGCCTCGTGTGCAAGCATCGCAGTCAGCAGCCAAGCACAAATCAGCATTTTACACAAGACGTCTCAGAACCTGATAGCAGATCCAAACAGCCACTCAGCCTCATGCACTCTGAAGTGGTCATGTAATTTATGTATTATGATAATCTGGTTTTCATCTAACCTACTAATTCAACCGTTGTTTCATTTAAATAATTGGCAATCTGACTCCCCACCCATGTTGAGGAACATGCCCAACGCTCTCTTGCAAGGGTACCATCAACCTGGACAAAATGTCACGAAAAAAGAACAAAGATAAATTTCCAAGGAAAAGAAACAGTATTCACTTTCACAGGAGCTTATCTCTCATTGTATATTTTAAAATAGGTAAAGTTTTGAACATTTAGAAGGAGAAATTATTTCTAATGTTGTTTGAAGGATCACTTTAAACACTTTATTTTAGTAAGGGTTTGAGTTTTGTTTTCTGGATTTTGTTTGGGTTTTTAAAAGTATCTAGAGTATATCTAGAGTAATGAATCACTTTCCTAAATGTCTTACATATTGCTCTGGTTAGACCCCACCTGGAGCACTGAGTACAGGTCTGGTGTCTCCAACATAAGAAGGACACAGAACAATTGGAGCAAGTCCAAATGAGGGCCACAAGGTTGATGAGGACTGGAGCACCTGCCCTGTGAGGACAGGCTGAGAAAGCTGGAACTGTTCAGCCTGGAGAAGATTGAATGGAGACCTCAGAGTAACCTTCCAGTATCTGATGGGAGCCTAAAGCAAAGTGGGAGAAGGACTCTTCATCAGGAAGTGTAGTGATGGGACAAGAAGGAATGGGTACAAACTGAAAGAGAGGAAATACAGGTTAGATATACAGAAGCTGTTTACTGTGAGGGTGGTGAGGCACTGGCATAGGTCGCCCAGAGAAGTTGCCCCATCCCTGGAAGTGTTAAAGCCAGGTTGAATGGAGCTCTGAGTAACCTGGTCTTGCGAAAGGTGCCCATGGCAGGGGGTGGGGCTAGAATTAGATGATATTTAAGGCTCCTTCCAACCCAAAATATTCCATGAATCTATGATAATCAGTCTAGCAGTGGCTATTGAACATCTAGCATGGGACTTTCAAATCAGCAAAGGCCACAATAAAGACAGCAGGAATCACAAGGCCACACAACACCGCTAGGGATATTTCTTCTGTCAAATATTCCTTGACCTGGCTCTGCAAGGCTGTGTCCAGTCTTGTCTTTAACCACTGCTCTTTCACAAAGAGTGCTGTGCAAGCAGCATTCAGCACTTGCTCATTTTAGCCATGGTTTGCCTGTCTGCTCTAAGGCTGGGGCAAGCCTCCTGTGTACCGAAACACCCCCAGCTCCAGGTTGCCTCATTATCATTGTACCAGTGAGGTTACAACATGCAAACAGCCAATGCTTTCAGCTTGGACAGTCATTTACACAGAGGGGACACAACCCCTTACACTTTTACAGCATTTCACACAGTCAGCAAGAGCAAGACAGTGAAGAACCCCATCCACAAAATGCTATTAGCCATTTTTACCCTAATTATGAAGACTATGGGGTTTCTTTCAGTTTTCCAATTCAGTTTGGAGTAGTCAGCCTCACAGTATTACAAATAGCATAAAGAAAACTCTGTCCCTTTCAACACATGAACTAGAGGGTATAAATTGCAATTAAAAGGTATACTCAAACCATTCTCCACTTCTCTTGTTCTATACCAGTGCACAGTTATTCTGTGTTGGTCCTCACCAAGAGATGCAGTGCTATGAAAGGAAGCAAGAGAAGTTAGTAATGACAAGTTCCTCATTTAGATAGTCTATTAAGAATATTAAAAAAATGCACATGTTGCAAGAAATTATTGATCAGTTTAATAGGCAAGGGTATTGAATATGCCTGTTGTACTTTTTCTTTATGCATTAATTAAAAGTTTTTTAAAGTCGGAAGAAGAATGGAATGAAAAGAGAAATAAATTAGGTCTTATTCTAGCAAAAAAACCAAAAACGCAGCCTGGATTTCCTAACTGTTTATTTAGCATAGTGCTATTTTCACAGCTCATTTCAAATTTTGCAAATGGTCTTTTTCATCACAAATTTTCAGGCCAATTCTGTTAAACACAATAACTGAAAAGTTTCCATAGACTGACAAATCTTAAGAAGTTTTTCTTTTCCTCATCAAAATTTTCTCTTTTCCCCTTATTTCCTTTCCATCATGTAATTTAAACCAATGGGTGGAAGTTCTACTCCTAAATAAATCTTTTTCCCCTCTTACTTCCAATACCACGTACATTTTCTATATAGTTGAGCTATTCACATTTTAGATGGGTTTGTGAGGTTTTTCTTCAACTTAGATGTTACTTTCTTCAGCCTTCTCATCATTTTAGGCTTCCTCTCTTGTCTCAGGCTCAGATCTAAACACACTTATAAGCCAAGTTGACTCTTCAGAACTCTCTGAGTCTCAGATGTGAATAGTGAAGTACATTGGGCTGAGTCATAGAAGACTGAAAACAGGACAGCACAAGAGGCTGAATTTTGTTAATCGTTTTAGCAGGACTTCAGTTAAACTTGGCACTTATTGGAAGAGAGCCTTAAACTCAAAGGTGGTAGGTACACACAAACTCCGCTGGTGTGGAAAGTAGTTCCTTTCTTGACAAAGAAAGTAGAAAATACTTTCAGTACAGGAGTTGGGTGCCAACACTGAAAACGTTTTGCTCCTGAAGTAGCCAAGCTGCTATGTTTGGGCACAGAAGGAAATTCTTTATCATGCTCCTTTGTAAATGCATGGCAGTGGGATCTGGGTGTAGAGAGTGTAGATTAAGCAATGGGGAAAACTGTGTGGACCTGCCTGAGCTGACAGTGCCAGTTGTCAAAAATCAGACCCAAAGAGCCTTCCCTGAGGAATTTTCTGACATGAAAACTGCAAGAACTTAAGGGCACATGGACTGAGACTGAGCTGAGGTTACCATGGAAAGCACTGTGAAACACAAGCGCCAAGCCTGCAGGAGCACCATGGGCTTTGATGTCTCCTGGCATAGTCATTTCGGGATTGACATAGCCCGAGTGCTTTTGGCTTGCTTTTTGTGATGGTCCCCAACTGTTCTGTAGCCTTTCCATGGGGACTTCAACTTCCAGTGCCCTCATGGTTTATCTTGCACTGATTTCAAGCCTTCAAAATCCACCAGATGTGAATACTGAGAAACAAACCCATTTATCTTGGGAAGACAAACCAAAAGCAAACATGAAAATAACCCTGCATATTGGCTAAAAGTTCCCTCTGGCATCTCTCTTTGGAAATAAGAAATGCAAGACAGAAATTCTTCTTTCTTATTCTTACAAGCTAAGCTAATTTTTCTCAGTCACATTGAAAGGAGTTGAACAAGCTATCAGTATAACTTAATAACACTGTCAACTCTTTGCTTTCTGCTGCAGCAGTTGGGATGAAAAACTGGTTCTTTCTTATCACATAGATCTGCCTACAGCTTTTTGTTTGCTTTCCCCTCTTCAACACAACAGCTTATTACTGTGGGGGTATGTCAAATAAGCACATATTATTTCTTAGTCCCTCGATTCTGAGCCCTCCACATCCTCTGGCTGGGCTTGGTCCTGAACCACGACTGACAATTTCTGTAGAGCTGCAAAGGCACTCATCTTGTTTACTCAGCTCCTACTCTCCCACTTCCTGAGCAAAAAAAGTCAGTGCCCAAGAGCTTAAATTCCTGATAGCTGTTCACCTGCAAGATACCAAGAGAGAAAGCATAAACAGTACTTGTTCTACCAACCACCATACACGGCAAACTACACACTGCAACTATGTCATTAATAGGATTTGTTAAGGTTGGAGAGAATAACCAAAACAACCTATAATTTCCCTGACAGCTCCAGCTGAAGGGCAAATTTCTTCTGCCTGTTCTGCCCTGTGGAACTTTAATTGTATATTCTATCCCCAGAGGGCCAAATTATACTCTCAGTTACAACCATGATACAATTAAAGTTAATGGAGTTGCTCAGGTCTAATTGAGGGCATAGTTTATTGCAGCAAATGTTACATTACAATAAATCATTGAGAAGGATTCCAAGCTTTAAATATCACTCAGTTTCCAGAAACCTTAGTTAAAAGTCTTTAAATAAAGCTCCACTGTAGTGGATAATTGACCTCACCAAAAAAATCAATGACTATACAGTAAGCAGATAAACATTGAGTAGCACATTCATCACTTCTATCAGCTTCCATAACTATCCTATTATCCTATTTTGGTAGTTTGTTTGGGTTTGGGCTGTGATTTTTTGGGCGATTTTTTTGTTTGTGTGGCTGGGTCTTTTCAATACATTCAAAATTGTTATAATGCAAGGAATCCTATTTGCAAACAGAGATCTGATAAAGAAACAGTGCCACAACCATACCTGCTGTGCACTACAGAAACAGATGC
Organism: Lycocorax pyrrhopterus obiensis; assembly: GCA_014706295.1. Classification (NCBI taxonomy): domain Eukaryota; kingdom Metazoa; phylum Chordata; class Aves; order Passeriformes; family Paradisaeidae; genus Lycocorax; species Lycocorax pyrrhopterus. The sequence goes on from JACSVZ010000006.1 coordinate 56,926,307, forward strand.
TAATTCTTGCCTGTATGTGCATGCACAGCAGAGAGAAAGGGCTTGTCCTCATCTCAGATATATTACTGTGCAGCCAGCAAAGGCGTCCTTCTAACACCTGCGGACAGAACCAACATAGCTGAGTTTTAACCCAGCTAGCCTGGGTGACAGTAACAGTAAAACCAGGACACAGTCGTCCATTTCAAAGCCACCCTGTGGTAAAGTGTGCCTTTAGATTCCAGTACTAGCCGCAGGAGCTTTGCTAGTATTCCCACAGTGCCCATAGCAAACCCTGTGCTTTATGTCTCTTTTCTGCTATTACACCTTTCAAATTAGAGTGGATAAGACCCAGAACACACAAAGTGAAAAGTTTTAATGTTAAATTGTCACACTAGTTTAGTCTGCATGAAACTGACTGGAAATCTTTATCACCTTGTTCTTACAGATAATCCTTTATCACTACCACAGTTCTACAGATCTGCCATTGTTACCCCTTCCATTTATCAGAGGCTCTTTAACCTAAACCACCATTTAAATAAAAAGTCTGTACTTCAAACATCGATAGATAATACTGAGATTTGATTCCTTAAATGTGGTTATTCAAGTAAACTTCATTAAGTTAACTTTAAAATTAGCTGCTTGCATTCTTATAATTATGAAAGATTTGGAAAAGATAACAGAGTATTTTTAGCATTCAGATTTTATAGCCAATGCTCAGAAAAGCCTCTCCCTTTCATTTAATTTTGCCTCACGTTACCCTTTTGCTTCACACCGCTCTTTAACACCTTTAGAGACAGAGCACTTCCTTTCCGAGGCTGAAATAGCTGGAAACACTTTTGTGTGTGTGTGCAGCTGTGTGATGTCTTTTTTCTCTTTACCTTAAATTCTCTTTGTGTGTTTCTGGTTTGCACAAGCTGTTTCAGGAACTCCTGTTGTCAAAAACCACTTTCTCTCCTCTAGGCTTGGTATTACAACAGGGAGTCTTAGGAGCCGAAACTTTGTCCCTGGCTATCAAATCACTCTTCTTTCTTTAGGTCACCATTTTTATTCTGTAAGCATTGTTTAACCACACTGGAGTTTTTACAATACAGGCCTGAATGGATGACTTATTAAATTTTTTCCCTTTTTGGGGGGAGCAACACAAAGCATCGGCTTTTAAAAGTTAAACAAATTATTATCTCCTGTGACTGGGAGTGATAATTGTGCCATTAGCAGTCGTTTAGCCCATGCTTATGCAGTGCCTAAGGGTCTCCAGATTTCAAACTCTGGCTCACTTGTACTCTTCTGTTTTATTGCTTGAAGGCAGGGAAAAGGCAGGTCAGGATGAAGGTGAGTCTCTTAAAAGCTCCACTCGGCCTCAGGTCTCTGCACCTCCCTCCTGAAAGGAGGAAGAGCGCAAAATATTTAAGGGTCCTTTCACTAGGGATCTCTCCTCAGGTAGTCTGTTGGCCAGCAAATTGGAAAACATATCATGTCTACTTATGTTTTCCCCTTGATATTTTGTACTGCCTCACATCACTGTATCTTTTGAAGATTTCTTATTTCAAGTAGAGCCAGCAGCTGGAGACTGCCTGTCTGGTTCTACCACCACTGAGCAAGCTTTCAGTCCTCAAAGGTATTTTAGATAACTCTCTGTCTCTCTCTCTCTCTTTGTATATATATACATATATATATATACATATATAGATATATACTTATATACATATATATATATAAATGTGTGTGTCTGTGTATATGGAAAAAATATATAAATAGATACATGAAAATGTGCATAAGCAAATAAACTGAGACACTACTTATTTAAAAGTTATGCTTTTACACTGTTTATGTCAGAGTTGATTTTTTTTAGCTTCAATTCATTCTTTCTTTCCAGGTCTAGACTACCACAGAATCACGCAGCACTTGCCTTCAAGTTCTTCAGTGCTGGGGTTTGTTCAGCTTTGCACAGATGAGAAGTGGCTTTCCAGGGTTCCCTGCCAGCTTCCTTTGGTCTTAAGAAAATTGATTTGTGCAGCTCCAGTTATATTCTTGTTGGTCACAACAAAAAGCTCAATTAGTTTGTTTATAGGAAAGGAATATACTTATTTTTTCCTCACAGGCTGAAGTACATGACCATTCTGTTGGCTGGATTCCTATCTGTCTTGGAATAGAAACAAATATGTTTAAGAGATAACATATAACAATTATATAATATAGAATATGGAATAGAGAATAAATGATAAAAATAGATTTAAATAGACATAAACCTAACAGGTTCATTGGCTACACAGGAGTAGCCTACACCCTTCTTGAACTGCAGACACACCAAGCATGGCCCTGCAGAAATGGTTAAGCACTGGCCCAAGTCAACAGCCGAATCACACGGCCAGTCAGAAGACTGTGCTGGCAAAAAAAGGAGGAGGAATTCAGATGTCTGGCCATGGAAGGAAAAGAGCCAGCAGCAGCTGCTAAAGCCAAAATCAATGGGCTGCTCAGGGATCCAGCAACACGGCTGGCATGAGCTAGACCTGCTCCACCATAAATTAATGAGTCCTCTGGGAGCTTTGTCAGCTACTGTCCATGAATCACTCCAGGACCTCCCATTCCCCTCCACAGAGAGTCTGCATCTTCTGTAGCTTCTGATCACTCAAAGATTTTGGTATGTGACTCTGGAAGAAGGAGAGTTAGGCTAATCCCACACTAACGTCCAAATACCAGGCACATCTCGCAGCATATGTCTTCCACACTCGGTGGAATGAGTGAAATCAGATATTCCTGTGTTTAGATTATTTCAAGCAAAAGCATCTCTTGGGGAGATTCAGCCCTCTTCCACTCTCTAATATCAAGCACACAGTGATCATGACAGCAATCTTTATCTGAATACTTTTAGCAGCTGTTTCCACAAGACAGTTTGGGAAATGGAAAAGCATCTTTAAAACTGATTGTTTATTTCAACAAGTTTTTGAGGGACCGTCTTCACCGCAAGTCAGTGCCTCACTGAACATTACTGAAGATTAGCATGAAGCATAAAATATAAATACATGGAAATATTCCTGTTGGTCATTAAGTTCAATTAAGTTGTTATAGTTTAAATTTAATTGGCACTTTGGGGTTTTGCACACAACCGTACAAGAAGCATGAAAATTTAAAGGTATAGGAGATCATCAACTGCAGGTGTGTACCCCATTTCTGTGCATGCCATTATACAGCATTTTTTAGCAGAAACACATGCCATGAAATTACTACTGACACACTGTTTTCTGCCCAATGCACATTTGATTCATATTTTCTGGAGAGTTAATAGAGAATAATAGTATGTATGAATGGATTATAATGGGCTTGAGAGATCATATATGACTTTAAAAGTGTTTCAAAGTGCTGCCTGCCACTCCTACAGGCAGGAAGAAATTATCTGCTCTATTTATTTTTTTAGTAACCATCTATTTATCCAGGATTGCATCAGACTGTTGCTGTAATGTCTAGCCATTTTCCAGGGAAATTATGTGTGAGCATTCCATTTTTTTCAACCTCTGAACATTTTTGAGCTTTTCATCATCTTACAACCAAAAGAGCACTTAGTCTAAGGATGCTTGAAAGGACTATCAAGGGAAAGCTACTCTGCATAATTGGGTTCTTGCATTGAGTGTTTAGAGTGGCACATGTGCTGGTCATTCTTATTTTGTCTGGCAGCAAGTTCCATAGCCTTAGTGCAGCTCCTGTGAACATTTTGTTTCCTGCAGTTATGAGACTTTTCCTATGTTGTTGACAGCTTCATTTTTTCAGAGAAGCAAAGCTGTAGCATGAGGTCATCTTGGTTCATCTGCTATCCCACAAAAAAGAAAGACTGGGAACAGCTAGTGTACTACAGAAGGTATTGGTGTAGGTTACAGCATACTTAGACACATAATGTAAAGCATATTATAATATACAAAAAATGTGTTTACTCATTTCCCAGGAGAAAAATTATAATGCATTGATTTATAACTACAGAATTAATACCCATCATATTATGTGATTATTCTTTCCAGCTTTATACAACATAACAGGCAGCAAAATCAAATACTGTTCAGATGAAAAGTCAGACAATGAATACATTAAAGTGCATCTCTCATCTTAATTCTAAGGCATGATGTCACATCCTTAAAACAACACTCTCAGGAAATTATTTATCCTTTTTTAAGATTCTTTCTCTTTTAATTTTGTTTATGCAAGACCTGCCTTGTTCAGATACAGTATCATCCATGTTTCCTACTAAAGCTCTTAACCACCATAAATATTGGAGAAATTGTCATTTCTACTCCCACTGTCGTTATTATTATTGCCATTGGCAGTGCAGGAGAGTTTTCCTTGAGCAAATGCTCCTCCCTTTCATCCACTGTGCTCATGAGCCTTTCTACCTCGGCTGAAATAGAAAAATGGGGCAAGAAAAAGGTGCGAGGCACAGGAAAGCATTCCAAAATTCTTAGACTGAGACAAATTTCTAAACTTATGGTATCAGTGAGAACTTTACCTGCAACAGGCCAGGATTTCACCGCGTCAGTTTTCCCAGCCATCTACACAGTCTGTTTTAACACAGGTCATGCCAACTTCCATGTCAATATCTACAGTTTAAAGGAGCATTTAAGGCACCCTCACTTCTGTTAGGAGTTAAGGGAAGGGCTGAGCCCATTCCCACGAATGGATTCACTGGCTCCTCTTTCCCACAATCAGAGAATCATAGAATATCCCGAGCTGGAATGGACCCACAAGGATCATCGAGTCCGGCTCCTGGCTCTGCAGAGGCTGGAGATGGAGGCTGTATAGGGAGGGGCATGTACTTAACCCACAGCACCAAGCTGCTCCCAGAGGCCCAGCTGAGCTTCCCGAGTTCAAGCTGAGCAGCCAAAACGAGTGTGGGTGAGATGAGGCTGCACTATTCATAGTGTCCTACCAGGCTGCACGGTGCCCTCTCAGCTACCATTTCAATCAAAACAAACTCTTACCAAATGAATAACTGCCTTGACTATTTAAACCGGTAACCTTTTTCTAACATTGCTGCTTATAATTAGATTTCACAGAAAACCAGACTGGTGGGTTTCTCTGAGCCTGACATTTTTACCATGTGAAATATGTTGGATCAGGTAATCAAAAGGCCTTAAGGTCGGGTAGCATGACTGAATTGCTGTTAGTAATTAAATGTGCGATAAATAACAGTATCTGCTGTAGCTAGAAAAGACCGTGTAGGTAGCTTCGTGTTCTGTTTTATAAATCATATTAAAAAAAAGTGTAGGGGTTGTTTTATATTAAACATGGTGGTTATATGTGCCAAAGATTTATTAGTCCAGTCTGTCTTATGGTGAGTGGCTGCAGTCCAGATTCATGTGGTAGAATAATAAAATTTTTAAATGGCTGTAGAAGTTGATGGACCAAAATGGAGTTAGTTACCCTATTGGCTGCCTGTGATGTCATAGCCATGGCTGCAGCCCCATATATGTTTACGAGAGGTTTATTCCCCTTAATTTCCACCTATAGCATAATAACAATCAGACATTCGAAAGCAGACTGTTCCTAAGAAATCACTCCACTTCCCTGCTGACTGGAGTCTCTCAGCCCTATCTACTTCACCCTGAACCTGGGGTCTGCAACTGTGCCCCTGAATTCCTCTGTGCCTCAAGTCCGATCAGTCTTTGCCTCCACACTTTGCTGGAAAGGAACAGCTGCATTTAGGGTTAGGGTTTGGGCAGGCTATGGAAGAAATTTCTGTTCCAAGCACTTAGCATGAGATCCTGCAAATGCTTAAACACATATATAATTTCCCTTTTGCAAGTAGTCTCACTCACTTCAATGTCACCATTATGTGAACAAAGTTATAACCCTGCTTAAAAGTTTTCAGGAGACTTACTACCTATATTTTCAGAGGCCAAGAATGCTGACGGCTCTTAAAGAAAATAAAATGAAATGGAGACATGCATGATTTGGACTATGTCCAGAATTTTCTCTAATTGCTTTAATCAAATCCCCACTAGGCATTGAAATTAAATTGTCTACGTTAGCTGAATTCCACTGGTCATTACTGGCTGGCAGTGCTTGATGTATCAGATTTTCTATTCCTTATTTTTCTTATGCATGGGTGTATTATATATGGACATTACTGGGGTGTCTGGCAGTCTTCCAAAGAAACTGCCTTAAATTCACGGCAGGGTTTTTTAAAAATATGCTATTTGATGTTTCAAAATGGCTGCAAATTCAAATTTTGGTCTGCCTTTTCAAGTCTTTCTATCTTGCAACCTGTTGCATGAACTTTGAATGGTACCTTGTACTTCTACCTGCCTGCCATGAGTAGGCAGATAGGTGTACTTGTACTCCGCTCCATAGAGTATGAGTACATCAGTTTGAGGGATTTCCTTACAAATTTAAAAATGAAGAACCTGGTCTGCATTAAGCAAAATACTATACTGAAGGACACACCAAGTTTCCAGTGCTAAATCCCTAGCTACCAAAAATTAAAAAAAAAATATTTTGATTGGTAGTTAAATGAAAAAAAAAAACAAAGACGCCAAGAGAAAGAGTTGCTCAGGTTCATGTTTTGCTTGTTTTTTCTTTTTGAAACTTCTTCATTTTATGGCTATGTCTTCCAACTAGCATTACTTGCTATAAACAATACTTTATATGTTCTTTATAATAATCTATTTCTTAATTACTTCTGAAATGATTTTGTGGGGTTGTTTTTCCAGTAGAAACTCTTTCCAACCACAGTAACTACAAAACAATTTGATTCCTGTGCCCAAATAGTAAAGGCCTCTTGTGTCAATACCACATCTCCGCATCCCTGAGGAGCAGACACTTTGTCTAAATTGAATTATAAATTATACTCTGGTGAAGGAAGTAATAGTCTAGTAGCACTTTACTCTTAATGCCATAGTTGTGTTTATTAGTTTTGGCTGTTTGATAAATAGAGAGAGGGTTTAAATTAACATAATAGTTCTTCGCCTAGATAGAGAACCATTACTGCTACAGCCAATAATATCCCTTCCCATGGGAGACCCTGTCAAAAAGGAAACAATATCAATTTAATTATTTTGTTTTCTGAACATGCCACAGCCTTGGGTATTGACTTCATGTTTTTCTTCAGTAAATGTAGCAAATATTATGGCACCAAATTTAATGAACCTTTATTTTTAGTTTTTAAACTGAGAACTGAAAGATTCCTTATTAAACAGACATGTAAAAAAGTTGTATTAGCTTTCTTCTATGCAGCTACGATTCTTCTTCCAGCTCTGTAATTTTGTTGTAATTTTAAGCCATACTTTAGCAAAACTCCAGGGATTTCACGTACAGGGGTGTTTAATGCTCCAAATGTCTTTAGCTGTGCATTACTAATCACAAAGGATTTGGTTTAAAACTGTTCTTTTAAGCAGCAAGATAGTTTCAGAAGTTACCAAATAAAATAGAAAGAAAAGAAAACTGGCTACAAAAAAAAAATACACTCTCCAAAATATATTTGAGAGGCCTAATTATCACGCATGAGCTCCTATTAGAAGGTTAGTAATAGCAGTAGAAAATTACTCTTGGATTATTGCTTCCTGCGCAAGGGAGCGTTACTCAAAGCGTAATGGAGACAAATCCAGCGCTCAGCGAGTGCTGAAATGTTTGTGACTGGAGAAGGCCAGGTGCTGGAGCTGACCCCACAGTCATTTACAAGCCTCTGTGAGACCATGTGGTGGCTGTGCCGAGCGTGTTTTCTGACAGCGCTGCAGACGGACACTACAGGGCTGGTATGCCAAGTATCTACAAGATTAATCTCTATTTGCGTTCACTGGGATTTCACATTGCATTGATAAGAGGACAAACGACAGCCTGTGATGATATGGTAATCTCTGTGATATAAGCACTTACAGTTTGGAAACATTTGTGTTTTAAGTGGTAGCTGTATCTACCGTTATGGCTGCCAAAGAATTCTTTTTATCTGTTTTCTGTTGCTCATGAGTTTTTTTCAAAATGGATATTTTAGCTTGATATGTTCCATGCCAGTTATTTTGCTTAGACTCAGATGTTCAGGATAGACTGGTGAAATTCTTGAGACATATCTTGTCCAGAGTTATCTTTATTCTCTATCTCAACTCCTTTTTGAAAAGCTGTAGTGCTATTATGCCATGAAGAAGAAATTGAATTTATAGACCAAGCTGCCTAGTGCACTCTTCAGTTTCTGCCTGACAATCCACCTGAATTGAATACATCAGTTCAAGCTTAAGACACACTCAGGAGAGCTTCTTAGGGACTAGCTATGAGCAATTTTTCATAGACAATTTGCTAAGAGCAAGCTGCAGCTGCCAGTAGCCACCAATATGCTAAAAAATACAGGAGTGGACCTGGGCTGTACTGCACAACTTTCTACAAAAAAGAACAGCAGAAGGTGCTACTACTCACTCTCATCTCAGAACAGAACATCAAACTGGGAGTAGGAGACGACCTTGAGCTGTAATCCAGCTCTATCTAGTAAATATATTTTCAGTACTATGAAAAAAGCTCTCATGAAAAGATCTAACCAGCATTTTTATTCTTACTCTTACTTGTCTTCAGTTCTGCAAGCCCAGAAAATTATGACTTTCCAGTTAAAAACCCAAGGGAAAGAGTGTGGGATGGGGCACTCAACTAAAGCAAAAAGATCAAACATTTTCACAGAAGGTAGACTTTCAGTGGAAATTCCATTTGGTCAAGAAAATCAATTTTCTCTCACACAGCCAACTGTAAAGGAAGCAATTTCAACCAACTCTACTTACTCCCCCTTGCTAGAAATAGATAAATAGCAACTGCTCAATTTTATTAAAGAAGAAACAGAAAGGCTGCACAGCAGAAAACAGCAGGACTGTAAGCTGAACCCATCTCTCTAATATGACCAGTGACTGCCATGCTTCTTTTAAGCATCTGTTCTCCTGGTGAGCTGGAAATACCATCTTCTCCCTATCCTTCTCCCAGGAAACAAGCGACAGGACAGGAGGAAATGGCCTCAAACTGCTTCCAGGGAAGGTTCAGGTTGGACATCTGGAAGAATTTCTTCATGGAAAAGGTCGTTCGGCATTGGAACATTCCACCCAGAGAGGTGGTGGAAGTGTTCAAGGAACAAATGGACATGGCATTCAGTGCTGTTGTTTAGTTGACATGGTGGCATTGGGTCAAAGGTTGGAATCAATGACCTTGGAGGTCTTTTCCAACCTTTATGATTCCATATAGATCTATGTAGGCTCTGTGATTCTGTAGAGACCACTGTGTTCCTTTAGTCCCAGAATGCAAACCAGAATTTCCGGTCCCCAACCGCTATGTGCTGCCCAAAAGGGTCCAGTTTTTTGGACTACAACGTCTCCTCTGCAGTTCTTTATAAAACATCATATTTACTACGAAGACCAAAAGCAAAAAATTTACAAAACAGAAGGGAATTCAGCTAATTTTCAGCGAGTTGGTGGTTTTTTGCTTATCAAGCAAACATTACTAAATGTTATTATTTGGTTAGTGCTAAAAGCTAGGAACCCCTTTCTAAAAAAATACTCATCAAAAGAAGTGTTTCACTTGCAAAATCCAAACTTCAAAGCTTAAAAAAAAAATCTACAAATAACCTTCCCGTGCATCCACTGGGGAAGATTCTGCAAAAATAAAATCTACCTCAGCAAACTCTAGAGGATGAAAAAGTAGGCATAAAGTCATCTAACCTTATAATTTGGTTCAGTAGACAGAGAACACTAGGGATGCAGGCAGGGTAGAAGAATTGCTCTCCAGTGGAGTATCTTTCTCTTAGCAACTGACTTAGGCTGGCTACTCTCGGAGATACAATGGATCCCACCAGACCTGTCACTGGGAAAACTAATTGGAAACATCAATCCACATATACAGTACAAGTCATCATGTATTTCACAAAATCTACTCGAGTTGCACTCAAACCGTTCTAAACCCTTCTACAGCACTCAGGCACTTCTAATATGATTTTTGGAAATAAGTCTGTAAAACAAAGGGTAAATGGCCGACTGACAGATACAATCAGCTATGTGCATCAATCAATCCAGTGACTGGGTATTTTGAGCTATTAGCCAAAGTCTGCACCAAACCCTAGAGACAACTGCTTGAAAAACATTATCACAAAGGACAAGGAAACACCAGCCTCATTGTTTTTAAGTAAAATGGGTCATTTTGGAGACTATAATGAAAAAAAAAAATTATCCCAGATGGTTTTGAAATGTCATCACATTGCTCAGTTTAAATGCTCTGAAGGGGATAATGCCACTCCAGTAATCCTTTCCCCCCAAACCAAATAACCTTCATTTGAAATTACCTAGGAAATTTGCTTATACTGAAATGTTTAGAAAAGTAAGGGACAAATCTCATGGCCCATTCTTCATGCATACAACCGACTTACTTGGGTGGCCTGCTCCCATAATACCATCAGCTTCCTTTCCAATTAATTTAGTTCCTTTGAAGACCAGATAATGAAGAGCACAGATCGCTGTAGTGTTACTGGAAAGATTACTGGGACAAGACTTGGCTCTCAGAGTACCTTCTTGTTTCATAGAGAGGCCCTTCCCCTGCAGCTGGTTTCTCATCTTACTGATTACCTGCTACATGAGAAATTTCAGTCTGGCCTCAGGGCTGGACCCAGCCCAGAGGCTTCTGTCGAGTTTGCTATAATTTATTTATTGTAACTCAGAATCCGATTAAACCAAGCCTCTCTCTGGCTTGCTGCACTGGCAGCCTTTGGGCCTGTTGGTCAGTGAGTGCTGGACCACCTTCAACACCTTATGAAACTTTCAGCTTGGAAGTTAACACGAGGCAGGACCCGCTTCTCAGAGATGTGAGTACATGCTTTAAGTCCTAATGTAATGAATGGGACTTAATACCTGCTAAAAGTTAAGCATGTGCTTATGTATTTTTATACATAGGGTAGAACTCCCCTGCGCCTAGAGAAATGGAAGTGCTCAAATGTTTTGGAGCCTTGGAGCTTTATTTCTGAAAGAAAGGGGGTTTTGTGACTTTTTAAAAACTTTTCTGACACCTTTTCTGAGAAAAAGTATGTTTTTAATGAAAGAATTTTCACTGTGATGTGTCAGGCTGAGGAGTCTTTCAGGCCTTAATAATCTACTTTTTTTTTAATAGAACTGTGAAAAGTGCAAGTTAAACCAGATTTTTCTTCCAGACTGGTTTTCGGGGGTTAGAACCAAATTGCGTTTGAGCACTTCCTAAAGATCCTGTTCATCTCTGTTATACTGGCACAACATTACTCTGTTCATCCAGAATCCACTTGCATTTTCACTAGTCCATAATTTGGGATTTATTCCATAACTTATCCTAATCAATGTAGTTCAAAGATGAGATCAGTGGCAGAATGATTCTGTTACTCCTCTGCTGCTTATTCTGTCTCAACACATATAGTTCAAATATGAACAAAGAAAAAGACATTTAAGCTTTTTTTCAGGAAAGAAATGGTTGGAAATTATGAACAACAATTTGGAATAGAAATGCTAGAAAGAAACTGATACAAACTAGAAGCTCACCTCATCATTGTTAATTCTAGTGACAATAAATATAGCTTTGTATAACCTTCACGTTCCTCCTATGAAAGGGAAAATCAAAGGATGTAATTAATGCTATTTAAAGATTGTCTTCCAGATGTTGTCTCCTGTAGAAGAAAGAACCAACACATTTTTTTTGCCAGTTCAGACTTCATCTATTGAACAAGAGAACAAACAGTCTTTCCTTTAGACAGCATATATGAGTAGGAATAAAGCTCCCCAGAGCAGTGGGGAGAAACAGAACTGGAATATTACATTGCAGTAATAAAACCAGCTAGGAGATTAGAGGTAGAGCTTTATAAGATACAAGAGCCAAAAAACAGCTTCCTGAGTGTCCTAAAGGAAATATCAGTATGTTGGCCAGTCTACTTTTCATTATCACTTCATGGTTTAGAAGCTGTTGTTTTCCCCCCATGACCCTTCTCCATCCGCCTTTTATGTGAAGTGTTTGGGTCCAAAATCTGTTAATGCATTTATCACACATTTTAGGGACATATTCAAATAGCAACAACTTGTATGAGTGCTTTAAATTATCCTAACACCAGCACAATTTAAGATGCTTCTGGTCTAAGCCATTAATGATGTTACACACCATTAGTGGTGGAATTCGCCCGCACAATTTGCTCCAAAGAAGCACGGAATACATGTAAAAATGGATGTCCCGCAGTTTTGTTCGCCAGAGGAACGCCTGTAAGGCTGCAGTAAGCTCACCACTTCCATAGCTTTAACAAAGACAGCACACATCTGAGAGAGAAGCCAAAGCAGCCAACACCAAAGAACTGATTGAACACACAACCTTTGCCTTATGGTTTCTTTCAGATACACGACACACACAGACAAAACTCAGTGACGATGTAGGAATTAAACTGCATTCAAATATAACAATTCCTTTGGGTTTCTGGTTCCCCTCCCAACTCCTTACACCAAGTGCCTGTTAACTTATGCATTATTAATTATGCAGTTCTACAGTCAGGAGATCTAACTCAAAAAACTTGTCAGTCATCAGCTACCTAAACCACAGTAATACATCTACAAAAACATTCACTATTTTCAGAAAGATGACAGACAGACACTAGAAGAAAAATTTGACAATCTGGTCCTATTGAGTGCACTGCCAGCACTTAATAAATAAATTAAATAATACCAGTAAAGAATGAGTAGCATCAAATAAAGTACAAATTCTCCGACATGTAACATAATATTACAGCAACTAGATTTAGAATGGGAAGACGTGATTAAATGCTGTTTGCTGCATGTGAAATTATTAACATAAGGTGAACAATAATTAATTTTTAAACATACAGAAACAAAGTTTTTCTGTGTAATTACTCAGCTGTGGTGCTGACAGGACAGTATCCCTTCAGAACACCTGGCACCACAGTTAGGATTGTGCTGCAGGAACCGCAGTTTTCAGTGCTGCCACGCCAGAGTGATGGCTACAGCCTGCAAGCACTAAAATATTTTGGGATAGGCAATAAACACCCTTCAAGTCCTTTAAAGACACTCCTCCACATCTATCATGCACAGTGCTCTGGAATGTCAACATATCATCTCCCATGCTGCAGCAAGAGGAGCACAGAGCAGTTTTCACTTAGGATGATTTTCAGCTGTCACGCATGAAGAGCAGGCGTGTGTTAGGGCTTGGGAAAACTACACAGGCCAGGGCTCCCCACTCTGAGGATATCTCCAGAATTATCACAAACAGAGGAGACAGAAAGAGAAGGTCTAGGGAAAAAAACAAATGAATGAATAGTAGAAAATTGCAGATCCAGATAGCATTACTGTGAAAGCTCTTCAGATACTTGCAATGTGAAGTTGCTGAACTGTAGAATGCAACCTGACACTTAAATTGGTCTCTTGAGTAAATTTCATAGCAAGTGATCCACCTATAGACAAAAAACAAAAGATATGCCTGTAGACTGCCTGGCATCCGGCAGTTATAGAAAACCAGCCACCTCCCACCCCGTATTATCCTGTCCTTTCATTTCAATACCTGTCAAAACCAGGCAAACAACAATCCCACAGCAACGTCTAGATTTTCACAATAACAGAGCAAAGTTTTATTGTTTATGGTTAAAATGTTCGTAGTAAAAACTAACTTTGATTTGCCTGTGGTAAAACTCAGCTGTGTACTGTGCTATGCTTGATTTTACCTTTCATTAAGTAAATTGCCAATCAACCCTTTCTTTTCCTTTTTCTGTAATTGTCCAGACCTTACTGAAGAACATTCCATTATTAAAGTGCTAAAGAGATTTGCCTGTGTAAAGTCTGAGCAGAGGTCTAAGGGATTTGGACTGTAATGTGATAATGTTAGGAAGTTGTCAAGCTGTCAAAATGTAAAGCAGTCCAAATACTAAAGTGTGAGGGTTTAGGTGTTTGTTTCCACTGATATCAGGAAGAGCTACATGGCCTAAATTCCCTTACTTCCTCTCATAGGTGCTCACCTCACCGCTCATCAGAAACTGGAGATGACTTAGCGAGAGATTTTGAACCTTGACTCAAACCAGCAATTTCACTGACTGCAACAAAGGCATTCGTGCATGAAAGTGCTCATCGGCGGGGATGTATGGTTCAATGTGATCCCAAAAACACTTTGGTTAGGGAAATACGAAAGCATTACTGTTCTCATCCTACAGTGCAAGAGAATACTGGAGCAGAGAAGATGACTTTCCTGAAGGCAAAAGGGAATACAAAGCAAAAGTGCTATTGTACATTAAGAGTTTTAGACCACCCTGTTCACCAATTCCTCTGGCATCTTTCACTTGTGTGAATTAGAAAATAAATAAATGGAAATGAGAAAACAAACCAGAGCCCTTGGGCTAAATTTTCCAAATTTGGCCCAAAGTGGGTTATTAACTTAGGAAAAATACTGAAGAATGTGGAAAATGCTATTCTTGTGACAAAAATTTCTCAAGAATATAAACTGGCAGAGCATTAAGACACTCTGGTGATATGACTGCAGCAATGATGGAAACAATATGTGGAGAGACCATTGTCATACCAATGTGAGGAATGTAATTAGATTGGTATCTTGTGATCCTTTTGGATGCTACCTCAGAGCTCAACACAAAGCAGATGCTTCAGTTGTTAAAACATTTAACATCTCATAATATACACAATGCCAAGGTGTATTTTGCTAAAGGCAGGGAGGGTTTGTCACTTACTTCAGTAGTAAGTTTGGGCCCTAAGTGAAAGTGCAGCTGAATTAATGCGTAGATGGGGCCCCGCCCTGAAGAAATAAGTGAAAGATAGTTTTAATTATTTCAGCAGGTCTTGGACCAGGACTTTCAATCACAGAACTGGGAGAACAGCCAGAAAACATCTACACAAACTGCAGTTCAAACGTTATATTAACTGTATGCATTCTCCCCCATACGCACTGCTGTGGACGCTCACATACACAAAGCACAAGCGCTGTTCCAGGGACAGTATGTGATGCACATGGGCCATGCACGTTCAGCACAACTGCTTCCTCAGCAGCTTCACTCTCCTTTTATGTTTTCAAACACAGTGACAAAGAATTTACACATGTGCCCAGGCCACTCTTCATGTACGTATATGGCTCCTTGCCTTTCATCTGCTCTTACATCTTATGCTGACAGATGAACAATGCACAGGATCATAAATGGAAGTAACACTGTTTAATAATGCCAGAAGGACAGCCCCAAAAATAAAAGCTGAGTACAACAGTACATTTTTCCCTTAGTGTGTAACTCATATACCAATAACAATAACAAGTCAACAACAACAACAACATTGAGGATCTCCTCCAACTTAGGCAAAGTGATATCTAAAACTGCGGCAAAAATTCTAGGATTTATTTTTGACAGGCCAGATTGTCAGCTGCTGCTAATTGCTTCAATTGCTAGAATTCTGCAATTGGAAGTCTGGCCCAAACTTTATAAAATTGCAGGAAGGAGTGTTAAAGACAGGCTTGGCTCTATCACAATGCTGCCATTAAACTACCTGCAAGAGGTTTTGGTTGCAAATACCTAGGGCCAAAGCTTTTTAGTCTCAATCCAGCCCAGGGCAAAATAAACTTGTTTCCAATTAAATAAAATTAATGTGTGGCAGTCAGAGATCTTCAAATTCAATTCCAACAGAAACATCACTAAGTACTGTAACGCACATGTCTGCATTTTGGAAAAAGTAAAGCTTTGAAAATATCTGGGCAGACTAGATTCAATATGCAATCAAAAACCTATAGTTCTTATTGCAAAAGTTCCCAACTTTTGTTGAGTTCCACAGCCATTGGCTCAATTTAAATAGCATTATAGCGAAAATTGCAGGGTTTGGATGTTCTATCCTATGTTTCTTGCAGCCATGAGATGAAAACTGTTTGTGGCTAAAAATTTTTCCCCTAGAGAGCCTAAAAAGATTGTTCACTACATAAGTGATTTAGCTGAAGATTTAATTTGTATCTGTGTCACTAGGAATGTTGAATAGTAATTTGAAAGAAACAAAGATCACAGACTCTAATAACCACAGAATGGTTTGTGCTGGAAAAGGCCTTAATGATCATCTAATTCCAAACCCCCTGCCGTGGGCAGGGACACCTTCCACTCAGATGGGCCCAGAGCTCTGTCCAAATTGGCCTTGAACATTTCTAGGGATGCGCCATCCACAATTTCTCCAGGCAACCTGTTCCAACGCCTCACCATCCTCACAGTGAAGAATTTCTTCGTAATATCTAATCCCCGCATACCGGTCCCACACTGTTATGGAATGAGTGTAGCCTGGGCAAGGATATACTGCAAATTGTTCCATAATGACTCATGGATTAGTGGGGGTTGCTTTAAACACAACATTCCCCAGGGGTAAAGTAAAGCCGCCTTTAAGTTTGGCTTATCTGGAAAAGAAAGAAAAAGGAGCATTTAGCTGCTTACCTGGCTTGCACTGCAGCATTTTTAAGCTCCTCTTCATCATCTTGTAACTATTTCAGCATAGTTCTGGAAGCCAATTGAATAGAAAATGTGGCTAAAATATGCCCTTAAAGTGTAGTGATTGATGGTCAGTAAAATCTTGGTAACAGAAGAGCCATCACTCCTTATCTTTTCAAGATACTTGGAGAATGATTTGGTTAAACAGTCATAGGAGTGAAGGCAAGAAACTTTTTATACTCTGACTCTCCTAAAGGTCATTCTCAACTATAGTGAAAAACAAAAAGGAAAAATACTTCAAGACCAATAAAAATTACAGATATCACCTCAGATTTACAAGTAATGTCTTCAATTTTCAATATGAGGAGAATCAGACTTTAAGTAAAGGAACACAGAATCAAGAAAAGAGAACACAGGAAAGGAAGAACAGGAAGGGAAAGAACATAGTATGACAAGAAAGGAAAAAAGAACACAGAATGTCATTTTTTTATACAATTCTCAGGTACTGAGAAAACACACTTTAATCCAAAAAAAAAAAAGTTTTTTTATTTTTCCTGTTATCTTCTAAGCTTCAATAGAATTTGATAATAATTAAAATTGGCTCTTCAAGGGAAAAATATTCAGGAAAAAATCTGCAAATCATCATCTGGTTTTTCATCCTTGTTAGCTCCACATGCCCAATGCCTGGAAGAGGATCATGGTCTTGTGGCTACCTTACCCTACCACTGATATGAAAAGGTTTTTAAAATGCACAATTCTGAAACAGTTTGTAGAAAGCAATATAAAGAGGTCATGAAAGGTTATAAATTTTTGGATACTGCTGAAGACATTTCTGTTTCCTTAAGCAAGAAGGCAAAGTGAACATCTCTGAATATTTCAAGCCAGACAAATGGGGTTTTGTCTGTACGGTGCCCAACACTTGAGGGAGAAATCCAACACAGGAAACTATCTCCTGGGTTAAATCCAGTTCCTCACCATGCCAGCCACTACATCACATAACCCTTTCAAAACTGCACTAATTCCTTTCAATAAACTGAAGCACAGATATTTTGTCATCAAAACATGCTGTTTGAAAATACACTAACCCTTTTGCTTATTCATACAAGTGTAATGTTTGAACTTTTCAATTGCAGCTCAGTAGATACTCTGATGACAAATATGAACCACACAGTTCTCCAGATACCAGAGTGCATTGCATTAATTTAGTTTCAAGGTGACAAGGGAATGAATTATCATGATTAAGTCTGCATTGAAAAAATAATGTTGAAAACTCCTAGCCAGATGGAAATGCTCAAGAGCATTATTCTTAAAAAAATAGCTGGAGACCAATTAGCATCAGAGAACGAGAACTGTGGAAATCCACTCAGTGGTTTAGATGCATATTTTCAGCATATCTGTAGGTGCTATCCAACACTTCGCCACGATTAAGCCACAAGCTCACTCTTCTTCACCTTCTTTTCCTGTAGGAATTTCACTTACCTATTCCGTCTAGTTCAGGAAAAAAAGCCACACACAAGTGCAGTGAAATAGCAATATTGTGGAAGATTTCTTCAAGAAGGGGATATACATATATTTTCCAAAGATTTTTGGCACTGCAGTGGGATCCATTTCAGATTTCCTGCAGCAGTCTACTTCTTCAAAAACCTTTAATCATCTTCACTGCTGGCAAGATATCTGTTGGAAGTGTTGGGAAACCGAGAATGAAAAAGCTCATAACTCTACAGAAATTACTAATAGAAAGTGAGAAATAGAACCTGCACAGTATTACTCGAAATGTCAAAATGTGCTGGTAATAAATGGAATCTGGCTAGAAACAATTTGGAGTTGAAGCCCTGCAGTAAGCATCTCCAGAGCTAGGCAAATCAGTTCTTACAAGGATTTAGGAATCTACCTACACTGCAACCTCCATATGAACCCAAAAAAGAGGTCAAAAGTTACTTTTTACTCATGTAGAGAACATACTTTCCTTCTCCAAAACATATTCCTATTTATTTTCTCCCCTTGCCACAGTCCCTTTTCTACATCTTCTCCAGTTGTCATAGAACCTGTCACTGTGTCACCCTCAGGCACTTGCTGCCAAATGAAGCTCAGTACTCCCAGAAAATGCAATTCAAGATGGATATTTCCTAAAAGCAAAACCCCTAAATACGAGAATTTAAAGATCAGCAAGGCCTAGGAACTTCACTGAAGTTCTTGCTCCTGCATCAGAAAATATGAGGCATGTACGGCCCTCAGGGGCTTGGAGAGGTGCTGAGAGCATCTCAAAAGAAAAAAAATCAGATTGGGGCTTGCTGAGGAAAGACTGTCTCAGTCCTCGCACATTTGAGAAAACTGACATTAAAATTCAGATTATAATCTTCATCCAAATGGATCATATTTAAAGACCTTTGTGAGCAATCCTGCTCTGTTGGGAGTTTCCACATTGTGGGACTGTCCTCAGTCCTCTCACCACTGCTGGTCTAATGTTCCATAACCACGAAAAACAATAGGTTTTGAAATTTTACCCAAGTTACGTTTGCAACTAACATCTTACATTATTGAATGGTTGTTAGTTAAATAGAACCATAATCCCTATTTTCTAATAAAAAAGAGCTTAAAATCTACATAGATCTTGACAAACTCAAATGCTACAGTTGACTCAAACAATAAGCCCCTTGAACTTTGGGAACTAAGTCAAAACTAGGAAATTTTCCAAGTACCATGTCTCCTATGTGGATAGCTGTCAAAAGAAGTGGTGGGTAAGGTCATGTCTTATACTCTGCCCAGAAAAATGAGGAACAGTTTCCCATCCCCTTGGCAACAGCATGCATAGCATAAGGGAGAATACTCTTCTAAAGTTAGAAAAGTTAAAGAGAAAACTGCTATTTCTCTATACTATGTAAAGCTAAAACTAAAAATCTAAATTTTTCTTTTAACAAAACGCAGTGGAAAAAAAAAGGATGAGTGGATCAAAGGTGCAGAGCCTTCTGAGCAGACTCAGAGAGGAATCTAAAGAAGTATATATTTCTCTGCTTAAAAAAATACCAAAAAGATTACTAGATGGCACATTGGAATAGAAACCTAAATTTGTATTTAGAATTTACATTTTGTAAAATACCCACAGGTATGTTTTAATAAACACGCACACACTACAGTCTACAGAGTAGACTGAAGTATTTTTCATGCAGATGATAGCCAGACTTATCTTTATATGATGTGATTTATAGCAGATGAGTAAGAGCAGCAAATCTGAAAGCATTTAATTATTTGCACAAATACATGCAGAAACAGACACGTATCAGCTGATTTGCAGTGTGCAGTCACCAGTATGCCTGAGAGGATTTAGAAATTAAAAGCTGGGCAAGAAGTAATTTGCTGGCCGTTTGAAACTTTTAAATATTAGAGGACTGTTACATTGTGCCAGGTTAAACTCAAACCCCTCAACAATAAAATAGCAACCCTCTGGTACCTACAAGACGGCACAGCAGAAGGAACCAGGGTATCCTTTTGGTTTTGGCCCTTCTTGACCCCCTGTGTTGAAAATTAATTGCTTCAGATGCGAAAAAGATGGGAGGTATAGTTATTACAAGTATGGAAAGGTGAACAAATAACTCTGGTTTTACATACTCTCCTTCGTGTGTGGAGCCAGTTATGAAAGTTACAGGCTGTAGCCATCGATAGGTAATGACTTGGTTCCCCCTTGATCCAGAAAAAAGTGTCCTTGCTTCACCTGTTGACTGATTGAAACATTATGACCAAACACCCAATGGGATCCCACTGTAAATGGAGTTTCCAAATTCACTTTTGTGTGCCTCTCACCAGGTAAATCAACCTTCAGTTGTGCCTCAGCCATGGGACACCAGAGCAATGTGTGCAACTGCTATAAAAGAGCCCTTCACAATCTCAAACAAGACATTGCCAACCCTCTGCTAAACTTCAGGGGATAATTTGAAACATATGCAAATAGATGAATGGCTTAAAATTCCTTCGGATTCTGTTATAAAGACAGCATGCCATCAATTGCAGTAAGTGCTTTAACATGCAGAAAATGACAATAGATATGGTCCCTGAAGTAGAGCAGTGATCAATCATGTAGGGTTGGGGGAGTATTTTGTTGTTTAAACTTGCTTCCCTCCTTGCATTTTCATCCCCTAGGCCACCAGTGTTCGAATGGTGATCACAAAGGAGAGGCAGGTAGTAGGTTGATAGAAAACGCTAAAAAAGGGAAGTGTTCTCACAGTGCCTTGGTTCCCAAGGCAAATCAAGTACATAAATGACTTCACCTATAAAGCCTAACTCAGTTATGCTGAACGGTTCCGAGATACTGAACTGCATCTACTATCCACTCATTTGATGTAGTAATCTAATATCAAAAAACATTTTATAAGCAGGAATATTCCAAGACCTTGTTACTTTTATTAGTCTGACAGCTAAATAAATAAAACTGACATATAAAAGCCTCAAATGTACTACTTTACATTACATATCCCTCATTTCTAAATTCAGACTCAACTTATGAACACAAATTACAGATGTAAAAGGTGCTACTCAGAAATTGAAGGACAGATACATAGACAGGCAGCTGAACTCCAAGCAAGCAGTCATCTAGATTTGTGAAAGGCAGTAGAATTACAAGCAAAATAAATTTCATCCACAAGGTGAAAGTGCTACTTGGATTTGAGTGTTTGGGTATTTTAACATTGCGTCATCTAACAAAGACCCACATTCTGTCCACACTATAACTTTATCCCTCTCCCTATAACTAATGTAGCCATGCCCAGAATGAAACAGCTTTACCATGCTGACATTGTAAAGCAGGCTAAAGTGTTGGCAAAAGAAAAAAAAAAAAAAAGAGAGATAATGGTACATGTGGTACATGTGGATTTGAAATCAGTAACAGTTCAGAACTTTTAACGTTTAAAAGAAATTCAAAATACAGAGTTAATACATCATGCAATACAGTATGTGATCCAAACAGCAAAGCTTTTATGCATTCATCTGAGAGCTATTGATCTAAAACAAACTCAGTTAGATAAAAACTGTTTGTTTCTCTCTACTAGCTCTCTATATTAAAGGGCATGATAATGCATCTCTGCAGCTAGAAACCTTTTCCAAGCTCCAGGCTGACATTTAGTTACGAAATGGGTGGAGATTTCCCTTTCCATATTGCATAAAGAAAAGCAATTTTTCACATAGACAAGTCTCTTATCACTTTGCGTCAGGTGAAACAAATGCAAACTATATTTCTATTCTGAATAAACAGACAGAAATGTTTCTGCCACCAGAGAAGAAAAAAAGAACATCCACATCAATCTTCTGGAAATGTGTGAACCTGTTTTCTTCCGAGTCAAAGCAATGTCCTTTGACATCACATCTTCAGCAAGAACAGAATTCCAGTTTCAAGACAGCCCCAGCCTGAGTCTCTTGTTGGACTGGTACGGGACTCCTAAAGGCATAATTTAGTTCACAAGTGTGCACTGTCTCTCCTTCATCCCTTGCTGTACTCAGGACAGGAAGGACCCAGGGCATGGCAGAGCAACCCTTATTCCAGAACTCAGGTTTCACAGGAAGACTTTTAAAAGAACATAAAGACCACGTGGGTAAATAATGTGAAAAGAAATATCTTCATATCCAGTTTTACACACGTAGGTGATGTCTTTTGTTTCATCTAGGCCAAAACATCGGACTAAATAAATATTGAATATTACCATTTAAAAAAAAAGACCTTGGGCTAGTACATCCAAAAGAGGAAGAATTTTCCTGTACCTACTAGTGCAATTAAAAATATTAGAGATCCATGGCCTGTGTTTCATATGCAAATGTTATGCTAACATGCCAACATTTATTTTAGTCCAAATTTCACAATGTTTTCACCAGCACATCTAGCACAGGGATAAAATTTGCCCCGCTCTATTTCTATAAAGAATAAATGGAAAAAGAGATTACTGCAAGGCAGTCTTCCCAAAAGACAAGACTTTATGAGCGATTTTACAATGGTGGTGAATAAAACCCTGATCTTTGCAGTAGCTTACCAAAAAACCTTGCATTCTGTCTTGTGTCAAGATGCTCAGCGCACATACCTGGCTTTGTCTCTACATACACAAGACTGCAGTATTCTCACACTCAGTACGAGTACATTATCCTGATGTAGGTATGTGCTCGGCCAGAAACAGCAAAACAGTCAGTTTCTGATGAGCTGGAATCAGGAAACACTTTTGAGGCTTGGCCATATCTGCAAAAACAATTTTTTCAGACAAAAGGCTGTAATTAGAAAAGAGATATTCCAAAGGGATTTCCAAAGAGCATTAATCTAGGTCAGCATTAATCCAGTCTCAAATGGGATTCAGCTTTTTTTCCTGCATCTTTCCACTGAAATGCTCATTTTAGTGAAGCTTTGAGAAACCCATAAGATGGCATAAATAACCTTTGCAATTTAGAGAATGAGATTTAGAAAGAGTTGCTGTCAATATGCTGCAACCCTTTTTACTCCTGTACTTCTTACAGATGTCTCATAGACATTGAAGGTCAGAGAAGGGAAGAATATAGTGCAAATCTCTGTGAGAAAAAAAAAAAACAACATTGAAGCTTTGACAGAACATTTTTCTTAGAATGGAGTCCTGCTTTTCCAAGATAGCTGAAAAGTAAAACATACAAGCATCAAAAATCAGCAAAAAAGTGTCAGTGACATTTATGTACTCTCCCTGCATGGAAGAGGTAACACACCAGCATTACTGTGTGCTTAATACCTAAGCCTGACCTCAAAGTATTCCATTAAATTTGCAATAACTTCTTATTTTGCTTATTTTGAAAAAGAAACCCAAAACACAGAGACGATTTTATGCAACTGATTTTTAAGAACTCATTTCACCCAATTTACACTTTACTTACATTATCCCTAATTTATAAGCAGAGCAATTGGGCTTCCTCAGTGGCTTGAAATAAAATTTCAATTCTCCCCATCCCAATAAAAGCACACTTCACTCCCATATGGAAGCACCTAACTACTCAGCATTAACTATCAGATGTTTCCAAATGCTTCAGGGTGTATCACAAGTATCTCTCATCAACAAAGATTTCTTTTTCTTTTTCTAGAAAATCATCCCGTCTATGTTTTAAATACCTGCATATTAAAAGTTAGCATCAAGACAGGCTTTAAAACTTTAATTTAATTGCAGTATCTGTTATGGCATGGATTTTCCTTAAGAATAAGAACCCAGCAGAAATATCTTCCTCTGTCACACTGTTTGGATTGTAAAAGCCTCTCCTCCCTGGAAGTATCAGTGCCAGTTAAATCTAGCCTTTCCTTTTGGCCCCCCAAACCCCTGACTTCGCTCTAGCAAATTTTGAAAGAAATTTCTAGAACATGTTCGTGTGTCCTGGAAAGCTGCCATATTCAAGCAGCAGCAGCAGCTGAAAGGTCATGAGACTTAACATAGAAGTGTATCATAAAAACAAGTTTGAAGGGGTTTTGGAAAAAGAAATGTAGAATGCAATTTATGAGGCTCGTCTCCACTCAAACTCCTGTGATACAGACCATGATAAGTTGCCAATTTGCCAGCATAAATAGGAAAATGGTTATAATTATGTTCCCCTGTGCTGCTGTTCTGGAAATTTTTGACCATTCAGGATGTTCCAGAGCCAGTGGTTATCCAAGAAGCACAAGAGGAAGGCCACAGCAGGAAGGAATTGTGCATCACTAAGCATGAGGGTGCCAGTCCAAACGTGGGGTACCAGCAAATGCACGGAGATGTTTGTAAGGGGAAAAGAAACTGCTGAGAGGCCTCAAAAAGGCTGAATTTACCACGAGGCTCCCATGAGAGCCACAGTCTATGGGACAATGCAAAAATGTGACTCAGCTACGTGATGACTTTCCAGAGAGATGGAGTCAGGATGATTAGTTTAGTGAGTTGTCTCACACTTTTACCACAGACTGCACAGCAACGACCAGCAGAGTTTTGTTGTTGACTTCTGTGGATGATTACAGCATGAACAAGAATTTTGAGATGGTTTTTACATTTCTTTTTTCTTTTTGAGCAAGAGTCTTAAGACATCTTTTATGTAGATATATATGAAGGAAAATGGGAAAAAATTAATTCACACCTACTGCCCCAGGTATCTAGCTTTCTGCATAGCATAGGTTTGCTAAAAGAGGTGAGTCAGAGTGGAAATGTAATTTAGTTCCCTGAAATTAAAAGTTAATAATGTCTTTTTATGCGCCATGCCACCTTCAACTTTTACCCACAATAAATAAAAAAAACCAACACAAAACAAAACAGCCCTGACTATGCGTTTGCTCCTGAAATTTGTGTCCAAAAGCGTATTCATCTGGTGAACACCATCTTTGTGTTAGGTGGCAAATATAAAACAGACTTCACCCACTTTCATATTTCTGGTTCATACAACATTTAACTGAGACTGGATACAACAACCATGAATAACTGAGGCAAACCAAAAACATATACATGCATTCAAAATCATAAATAAACACATTTCCATTGATACTTACTTTGTTTTCTCACAGTGAGCAACTTAATAGGAAAAAGACTGACAAAACTATACCAGAGTAAGTTGTTCATTTGTTCTTTTTTTTCAGGAAAACTGTTCTGCTTGAGAAATATTAGAGACAAATTCTATGGGTCATTTAGGGATCGAAGAAAATTGACAGAGAGGGCTAGCAACATTCATTTTAGTCTCCAATGAGCAGCAATAGCAGAGAAACAGCCAAGGCTTCTTTCCTATGCCAGAAACACAAGCCAGATCCTATTCATGGGCTAGGAAAAGTTAAGTCAGTGGAGCAAAGCTGGCCAAACAGCTTACCTTGGGCAGAAGTGGTTTGGGCAGAAGTTCTAGACTGTAATTCTAGTTTATTTGGGTTGGTGTAAAATACTTTACCCACCCCATGCACCTCTATGTAAAACCAGTTCTTCTTAAGGGTGTTGAATTTGATGGCATGGGCTCCAGATGACTGAGCCTGATTTCAAGCATTTTGCAGCAAAAAATGGGTTTAGACCGGCAATTTTTTCTCCACATCATCAAAACTATGTCAAAATGATAAATCACCAGTTGAAAATGCTATAGGTCATAATCCATACATTTAGCATTATCCAGTGTAAGAAGGCACCAAGGAAGCCTCGGTCATCACCTACTGACATTTTTATTTAACTGAAAAGCAAGAAAACGAATGGTTTCGATGTCAGGACCTGACATTAGAGGAACCGGGGATTTGCAGATATATAGAGAGCTTAGTTGGGCCAAGAAAGAAGAAAAAACAACCTGATCTGAGGCCTCAGGAGTTATCATTACTTCAAACTGAGACAGAACATTTGGACTTAAGGATCTTCGAGGTGTTTTCCAACCTAAATGATTCCGTGATGCTCTATCTACAAAGGGGACAATATGACAATCTGGAGTTGCAGTCCCAAAGCGTGTGTACTTTGCTGAAGCTGCCATTTCACCCAAACTGAGGAGCTGGCAGTACATTTCACATCTCTCAGAAGTGAGGCAGGCAGCAGTGTGAAAATCTTCCTCTGGTCCAGGAGCCCTCCAAGAGGAAAAACAGAGCAGCCTGAGACAGAGGTACTCACAAATCATCCATCACCAGAAGGAACAAATGTCCTGCTCCTGCCAGCAGTCCCACTGGCTGCCAACAGCTATCACAGCAAGACTAGGAAACAGCTCAGAGATCACTGAGGCCACATTCAGAAATGGAACGAGCTCTCTTGTGCAGCATGAAGACAGCTGGAAGCAGGCATCAAACGCAGCAGCTGCATGTGGAGCACCTTGTCCAAGCCTGTCCCAATGTCCTGGCTGTGGGGACACGCAGACCGGCTGGCTCGGGGCTGCTAGCAGCATAAAAGCCTGTGTGGAGCAGCCCAGCCACTAAGGACTCCACTCCCTACTGGATTTGGGGAGAGGAATTAGCAGCCACAGGCCTCCCCATCATCCTAAACACCATTGCTCACACGATGATGCAAGAGCACTGTCACTTCCCTCCACCCATGTGCATCTGAAATCACAATCTCACTTGCACAGGTTAGCATAAAGGAAAGGGTTAACGCCAATCTCCACTACTATCAGGCCCCTCAGAAGGACTCAAAACTAATCTTATCAGGTCCAGAGTATGGGGGACACTTTTTTCCCCCCCACTGAGGTAAGAAGCATTTTCCAGAAATGTACTTTTAAATTCTTTTGTGTGCTGCTTTTCTATAAATGCTCATCTGATGTTTTTCCCTCTAAATCACTGACTTCACTTATCTTTTGCATAAGTATTTCTCTGAATGTATTTCAAATAAAAATTATTTCAATTTATTGACCCACAAAAAAATAATTCCATAATTCAGTCAGGGATAATAATTGCTCTTGAAGCTGCAAAATGCCTCAACTTCAATTTTCTGTGTAATGAACTATAAACTTTTATATTCAATAATAATGAAGTGTACATTCACTGAGGCATGCATTTCTAACCACATAGTTTTGAGAGGAATGACATTTTTAAAAGCAGTTACACTCCACACTAATTAATTTTGAGAATATAAACACTCTCCAAAGTTGCAGAATTAGGCAATTACACAATAATATGTTATAATCATAACAGTTTTTCAGTTCTGAAGATTTTTTTACTTATTTTCTCACCATTGCTCGGCGCTCGGCGCATATGGATGAGTACTACAAAGCCAATCAGCAATACAAAATGTATGCTTTGCATTTTAGCTTAGACTTCTGGTGTTTGCAGAACAGTGTGTGTCTAACTGCTGTTCCCACAGCTGTAAAGCTTTAAGACTTAAGAACGCATTGAACCAGAGTCTGTCCTCACATAATTGGAGTGGCGCAAAGTTTTGTTTGGGGGTGTTCATTTAAAGCACAAAGCCCCATCTGACGAACCCCAGGTTGTTCCCCACATGATAAAAGTGAGGGGTTATTCATTACCCTGTGACATGCAATTAACATGATGATTGGCTCTATACACCTTATAAACAATGAACACTCTTCTTATTTCCTTTTAACTACCACCATTTAAAATCACTAGGAGAGAGGAGGAAAAAAAAAAAAAGATACAGCCACTGAGGGAATTTCCAAATTAAGAGGTCCTTGAGATTCCAAAACAAACCCAAAAAACATAACAGACACTCTTCTCTTCATAAAACGCTCACAATAGCAGAGGCCCAGCTTACAACTTTTAACTGCTGCAGTGCTCACACTTCAAGGCAGGATGCTGAGGCCGTACAAAGGGATCCCACAGCTACTGCACATCACGGGCTAATGAATCTTTTCCCGTGACAGGTACAGACCTCGGGACTGGGGTGGGAGCCAGGCTGTCAGAGGAAAAGTTCAGAGAATCTGCAGTGGCAAAGGCTCAGTGTGCAAGATCCTGCAACTGTCTGGAAGATTTACCTCCATTCATCTATGTTATACCAACTATTTTGTAAATCCCAGAGCACATCTACCTGTCACCGTGTTTCAGTCAAACCTATCAAAAGCATACACAAACCAAGATGCTGTCAATCTTTAAGCTACTTCCTGAACACAAATATACCTATCAGAGCTGAGAAAACTTTCCTATTGTTCTGTCAAGACCTTCCTTACTCTCTTGGGTAGTTCAATCCATTACAGGCATTTGAGGGAAACGCAGAGAAAACTTTCTCCAAATCTTTTTCTAGTTGCCGTTTATTAAACATAATGTAGTAATTCTGGCCAATTCCCAGTAATTAGCGAATAATTCTACTAATTCTATTTGAAATGTAATCTAAGACCCTGAATACTTTCTCCAGTTATGTACAATGTAGCTTTCACTCTTATTTCTGAGGATCAGGGTACCAAACTTGTTGCTGGAGCTAATGCACAGAGATGCAGCGCAGATCTTGTCAGTCTCTACTTACTCACAGAACACCAGCATTTCTCACACCCTTGCCACAAAACAGCACTGGCTTTTCCTGAGTGTGGGACCAATCTATACCAATACCACTCCTTTGATGACTTTGCTTGTTTCTGAAACTGAGAAAGCCTCAAAAGGATTTAAAAGCAGGATTCTTCCTATATCATTTCAAATGTCACTGTACATGTCTGTTATGAGCCAGCCATCAGAACTGCCCCTTTAGCCAACAGAGGAGTAAACGCTTCCAGATATGACCTACTTGAATTTAAGCAGAAACTAGTTGTGTGCTAGATGCTCTTTTTTTCTTGTGCTGACCACAAAGACTGTTAAAATGACAGAGAAATTGTGGTTAACCTACCATTTAAAAGAACAGGATCCTTACAGACATCTTCCAAGAGTTGTGTGAGGGTCTCTTCATTAAGTCTTCCTTTTAGTCTCATTGAGAAGAAGAGATCTGAGTGAAACCTTTTTTAGCCAAACTTGTCCTGAAAGAAATCACAGACTCTGGTCTGTGAAAATAAACAATCAATCACAAAACAGTTATGATTTCTATTAATTCTTTTGGTCAGGAAAATAAAATCTTTTTCTGTTATTCTCTGAAGAGGACATTTCCAATTTGATGTTTTTCTAACTAAACCTTTTGTATTCAAAGCCACACTTTATTTTGAAATTTGCCTGCATTTTAACCACAGAACAAATGCTATTGGAGTGAGCCAAGCAAAAAATCAACAGCTCTAGTCACAAGATCATGTTCCACATTTAGGGTGTTGTCCTGCTAGGGGAACACAATCTCTTTTGCAACTGTACCCTGCTCTCCTTCAGCTTCTTACCTTGTGTCTCAGGCCTTACAGAGGTGGAAGTTTTCGGCATTGCAATTTACCTTCCCCTTCAGCTTTTGGCTCATCTCTAGGGCATATCTGATGGGCGCTAATCCACCCTAATTAGCCTACTGGGAAAACAACAGATAGTTTGCAAGTCTTGAAAGGCTTGTTCAGGAAAGTCGACATCTCTGGCAAAGAGCTTAATGTGTCTGCAATCAAGACAAAAGGAGAGATTGGATCACCATAATGAACTCTAATTTTGTATTGCTCTAGAAGGATAAAATGAGGGTGAACTGAGGCTCTGAAATCTTTTAGCACAAGAGCAAATGAAAGCTTTAAATTATGCATTTTTTTCTGTCAACTGAATAAGCACGACTTTATAAGCACGATTTAATCCAAAAAACAGATGCACTCTTCCCTTAAGACAGAGATCTAAGCCAACTGGCTTGCATAAGCGTTCTCTGTGCGTGATTATTGGACGTGGCAGGTTGAAAGAACCAAGAAGCAGGATTTTGAGCCATGGGAGGAGATGCAAAGAACAGAGGTTCAAATCTTCACAGGAAATAAAAGCAGGCAAGAGAGAGAGAGAATAGTGGGGGAAGATATTCAGCAGCATTTAATCACAGAGTTCAGGAATCAGGCTCTGAATGTAGTGATGACATGCATAAGTGGCGGTAGGTCCGCTTTGTGCGGTTTCGCTGTGCGAGCAGCATTGCAAGTTGTCGTGCATCATCCATAGCCATGGTTACAATTTTTACCTAGTAATGATTCCATTGTAATTAATGGATGTTCCCACTGCATAAGGCAGAATACTGATGAGGAATGTGAAGGGCAGACAATAGTTTAACTATCTTTGATTAAAGTCTCACTTTGCGTTGAGCAAGCTGCATTCATCATGTTGCCTCTCTCTCAGTTTTCCATTCTTCCCGATTATTGATAAATTGAACCAACAGATTTCCACCCCAGTAGATTTTTGTCTATTCTGTTTTGTGCACTGTCTCTCCTGACTTTTCAAGGCAGACCACAGACAAAAGTAGGAGTCCCCCTACACTTTGAGTTAATTTCACTTTTGGAAGAGAATGGATGCAATTCTGTGCATGTTGCTCTAACCGTGTCTCCAGCTTATTAACAACTAATTACAGAATATCCTGGATAAAGCTGAAAAACATTGTTAGATGCAATGCTAACATATTACTGCATGCAAAATTTACTTCTGATTGAACTCTTCAGTCAGCAGTAAATAGCCTGAATGTTTGGACCTGTGAACACATACAACTGATAACCTGACAAAGTACAGAGGACAAATTCTGGCCCACAGTGCACCTACACAACTGTCACTGCTTCAGTGGGAAGAGCAACAATTCTTCCTTCAAATTTCTATTAAATACTGTTATTTTTCAGCTTTGGTCTTTCAATGTCACTTAATTTTGTCCTGATGTTTCCAGCTGCTCTTGAGAGCTTCATGAAGTTTTTGACTTTGCTGCTTGGATAAAAAAACTAAACACATGTTGGTGCTTCCCTCTATTTATTCTTAGTGGAAAGGAGAGAAGCCTGAGGAGCAGCAGATGAAGCAGGACCACAAAAAACAGGAAAGTGAAAGCTGGCTGCTGCCAGCTCCCCACCAACACTCACTACATGAGAACCAGTGCCTGTAATCCCAAATACGTGCACATGCATATGCATGACTGTAGTGCCACTGATGAATAGAAATGTTTGTCTCGCTCATGTGAAAAGACATCAGCTGCTTTTGGCTTCAAAGTCAAGATGTCTGGTTTTAGCCTTTTTTCTGTCAGAGACACCTGATGGATCTGGACTGAATCCCACACGGATAAATCAGGAGCATTTAGCTATTTTTTCTGTAGATCGTGTAGAGTTAAGGGAAATGTCTAAAGTCATTATCAATGGTTTTAAAACTTTTGTTAAAGTCTCTCTTTTTTCTTTCTTAAGGAAGATACCAATATGCTGAGAGCTGTTAACAGAGAATGGAAGAATTCAAATCCACGTTTGTCAGACAGAGGAGATGGGGTAAATATCACGCACAGAATAAGGAAACCTCTTTAATCCTGGTTGGGTATTTACAGGTAATCAAATAAATAAGATGTGTTAACATAAATAATAACTTAATGTGAAAAAGAAAAACATGAAATTGGTGGGGTTTTCTCCATCCCAAAACAGACCTTTAAGTAATTACCAGCTTTTGTGAATGAGCAAAGAAACTTATCTCCAAAGAGCTTCCAGTTACGATGTGCCACACAGTGATAAAAAAGTGATGGACTACTGTTTAGTCTTGTGTCCTGCCCTGTTTTCATATTGTATGACTCAAAAGCTGTACACAGTACTCTTAAAGGCAGATATATGTTTCTCAGAAGCAGTGACAAAACAAAGTTTTTAACTAGCCACAAATTTAACACAGAAACTCTGTTGAACAATTTTATTTCCCATTTTCTTCTTGTTCTTAAAAAGTAATTAAAAAAACCCCATCCCTACAACCACAATCAACTCCTTGATTTGTTTTAAAATAAAGAACGTAAACATTACCAGATCATTAACTTAGAACATGGTGAATGGAAAAGAAAACTCTAATTTGATAATATTTGTTAGTTTTAAGCAAGCCATTTCATACATTATTGGCGAGATCCAAAAGAAATTACAAAAAACTTGACCATTTGAACTATTTAAGTAAAACATGAGAAATACACTATATGGAAAAAGTGTGCAGAGGTAATGGCAAAAGAACCAGATGTCTTTGCAGGGCTTTTCAGTCTTTAACTTCACCATCAGTATGATAAAGAGCAACATAAAAACCTGTCACTGCTACAGCCAAGCGAGCACACATACACACACTTTCAGCACAGCCAAGATATGACATTTTTAGGAACATGGAGTGCATCCATTTTGTTCTCATGTTTGTACATTTCTGTAAGCACAGCCAAGTTTTTGCAAGGCAGAACTCAAAGAGAAAGACCAGGAGGCTGGATAATGCTGAGTGTAGCCTAACAGGATATACCGGGCTATTGGTTTCCCTCCAGATGTTTTTCAATGGAACCAGTGTTTCAATGGCCAAGTTTCACTAAGCTCCATGATGTCAAACGTAAGGTTCCCTACCACATGACTCAAGAAATTAAGGACAAAAGCGCTGACTTAAGTGTGATTGTGAATTTGGACAAATTCCTAGGAATAAAATCTTGTTGCAGAATGCATATTTTGACAAAAGACACCCAAGGGGTGCTTAATGAAGATAAGTGAAATATTAAAAAAGGAAAAATGCATGAACATATATTAAAAAAAAACCTCAAAAAGGTCGTAACAATCATTAGGAAGTTTTTCAGAGGCATCTAAACCTCCACTTAAATGGATAAGTTTAGGTACACAGTTCTGGTGGAAAACCTTATTAATTACCATAATGGCCAAACTCCGGAGCCTAAATTTTAACATTATTTTTTGGTTTATGATCCATATGATTGTCCTGATCTGGTGACCAAAAAACTACCGAAACACATAAAAATCTTGCACCAAAAAAGAGAGATGCTGCTTAGTGTCACATTCTCTTCTCCTCATCTAAATTGAAACGATTCTTACATTATCAGATTCCAAGAGAACCTGTACTCAGAAAGATAATAAAAGATCAGAAAGTTGAAAGACACCCAGAATTTTCCTCTTCAACACAGTGAAAGGCAGAGGATGGAAGGAAAGAAACGGCTCCTGTCTTATTGCTGCTCTGATTACTATTTATGTCTCACTTAGTGAAGAATTTGTCATACTTGACACAAGTTGTGACTGCATCCGTGACAGTAACTGATACACCAGCTGCTGATTCATGAGTCAACCACGTATTATTGTCTCTATAGGTTACAGAGGATGTATTAAAAAAAAAATCACAAAACAGGCGGAGATTTTATGACAAATTAACTTCCCAGAACAAAATTTTAAAAATAGCTTCCATTAGGAAATCCCTCTTTTTGGATTCTTCACACCTCAACAAATATTTTATTAAAAAAAAAAAAGGAATGGGTGGAGTACCCATGAAAAAGTTTGACTTTCCTCTCTGTGGTGGGTTGGACACCAGGTGCCCACTAAAGCCACTCGATCACTCCCCACCTCAGCAGGATGGGGGAGAGAACAGATACAGATAGGCTCATGGGTCGGGATAAGAGCAGGGGGAGATCACTCACAGATTACTGTCACGGTGCAGTCGGTTCACCACACATTGTCTCCTCCACTCCTTGTTCCTCAGGGGCATGACTCCTCACGCTCTTCACCCGCTCCGGCGTTTCTCCCATGGAAGACAGTTCTCCATGAACTTCTCCAGTGCGAGTCCTTCCCACAGGCTGCAGCTCTTCACAAACTGCTCCAGTGTGGGTCCATTCCATGGGGTGCAGTCCTTCAGGAACAGGCTGCTCCAGCGCGGGTCCCCCATGGGGCCACAAGTCCTGCCAGCAAACCTGCTCCAGTGTGGGCTCTTTCTCTACGGGTCACGGGTCCTGCCAGGAGCCTGCTGCAGCACGGGCTTCTCATGGGGTCACAGCCTCTTTCAGGCATCCACCTGCTCCTGCGTGGAGTCCTCCACAGGCTGCAGGCGGATCTCTGCGCGGCTGTGGGACTTCCATGGGCTGCAGGGGCACAGCTGCCTCACCATGGGCTGCACCAGGGGCTGCAGGGGAATCCCAGCGCTGGCACCTGAAGCACCTCCTGCCCCTCCTTCTGCACCGACAGTGGTGTCTGCAGGGTTGTTCCTCTCACGTATTCCCACTCCTCTCCCTGGCTGAAGTTGCTGTTGCAATGTTTATTCCCCCGTTTCAAAATCTGTTATCCCAGAGGTGCTACCACTGCCGCTGCTGGGCTCGGCCTAGGCCTGACGCGGGTCTGCCTTGGAGCCGGCTGGCATTGTCTCCACCAGATACAGGGAAAGCCTCCAGCAGCTCCCCACGGAAGCCACCCCAAAACCTTGCCCGGCAAACCTAATACATTCTCCTGCTCAAAACAGACACATTCTCAAAGCCATTGCCAACCTTGTGCCAAGGATATCTGTTCCCTTCTACACAGAACAAACTGTAAGAATTGATGGATTGCACCCTTTTTTTCAAGAAATTTCTTGTTTCACAAATGCTAATGTTCAAGAAAATAGATCTGTATCAGTTCTTCAGGAAAAAAAAGGATTTCCGTAGAAGGCCTGATAAGCTCCCACCACTCTTGTGTCACACTCAGGCAATCTCAGCTAAAGGCCTTGACACTGTTCCATCTATAATTCTAAACCACAGTAACACATGATTTCACAACTGGCTCTCATTATCTTCTACCACATAAAATCTTTGGGATGAATGTGCCATACTTAGTTAATTCAGTACTTTTTTCCAGTTATGGAGAAATAAAGAACATCTACATACCAGGTTAAGATTCCTTGGAATGTTTGAGAAGAGGATGCAAGTCTATAAATCATTTGAAAATGGACACGCACAGATGTTTTTAATTGACATAAAGACATGATTCATAGCAGAATATAAGAAAAAATCTAGCAACTTTATTTTGGTCTACTGATTAACGCTCCTGCACAATCTCTGCATGCAACTCATGTTGGGACTTGGGGTTTCAAGCACCCTGCTGACAAACTGTCCAGAAATACAAGTGCCTGACACCTTCATGTCATTAATATTTTCAAGGCAGACTCTACCAAAAAAAAAGAAAAAGTTTTCTAGAGAATCAGTTTACTAGAGGTCTTCTAATTTCAAAGCTACATCCAGAATTTCAGAAATGCTCCAGACATTGCATTGCTCTAGGAAATACATTACTACTGACACTTGTGAGACTTGAAGCTCTGCTGAATGTTAAAGCTCAGTACCTCCTACGACAATGTTTCTCACATGACTGCCAAATGTGACTTTTAAGTAGTGATGATTCCCAAAGCAGAGAGCTTGCTTCACAAGACTTCTGGAAGATTCAGCCAAAAACATTTACCTGTTTCTAAGGAACAGAGAAGGGAAAACACAGGATTTTTGCTCCTGCTGAAAAAAAAAATTAATAAGCTTTGCTTATTAAATTGATTGCAAAACAAAGGTTTGCATTAGACAGGAAAGTTTTTCTGTGTCAAGGATAGCCTTTCAACTACACCTGTAAAAATTTGCCTACACTTGGCCCACCCAGAATCCTTAAAAAAATAAAAAAGTCTATTTAAGCAAGTCCAACATGAACTGGAAGATGGAATTGAACTGCTAATTTCCCTAAAGACTCCTCAGCTCACTGGAACATGCAGCTGAGCAAAACATTTCCTGCAATTAAAGAAGAGAAGTTGTAATGACACTTTTTATCTTCCATGACACTTTGGCTTAAGTCTGAAGGAGGAAAGATGTGACTGGATGCACAGTTTGGAAGTGTGAGGATGGAGACCAGCTAGAGACTGAGGGGTGAAGACATTTTGTAAGAGAAATCAGGAGTGCAACTGGGCCTCCTTGGTCGGATACCAAGGATGGAAACAGATACAACAGGCAGGAGAAACTGCCCAGTGGAAACATGTGGGAGCAGAGAAGGGAAGGCAAAAAAATGTTGATATGCCCCTTCAGGGACAACCAATATAAGCAGCATAAACCACAAGGTGGTATAAGACCTTGCAGAAAACGGGAATTACGTGCGGTAAATTAGAGCCTTCTGGCAAAATTTGGCTTAGGCTACTTGAATATTTTAAAATTCAGCAACAGAGGTAGCAAGAGAAGTACATTTCTCTGGGTAATGCACAAATTGGGTGAGACTAATTCTCACTTCCAACCAAGAATCTTGTGACCTCCTGTAGCCATAAGCAGTTATCTAGGTAAGCATGAAGTGGTATTTTCCCCAACGCACTCACAATTTCCAGTGGTGAGAAACAGTATCTTCCTGACCAGAACCCAATCAGAGCAATCTTTCTTTTTCTTCAATGAGTTTTCTTGATTTCCTTTCAAAGCCAAGTCAATTTTAAGCATCCAGTGTCCCAAGCTAGAGTACTCCTTTATGTGAAGCTGCTCCCTGTGGATGGTTTTGAGCCTGCTGCTGGCCATTGAATTTAAAGCCCTCTTTCTTATATTGGAAGAGACAACAAGCAATCTTTGCCGATTTTGCTGCCTTCTCCATCCCATTTGTCAGTTTATAGGCCTTTACCCTTCTGTTTCCTGCATCATCTGCAGAGCTGTATACATTTGATCATTTTTATATAAAAAATGATTCCTCATTGCCTTTCCCTCTTTCTCTTCCACATCCTCTTTATCAGACACAACAGATAAGAACATCCATCAATATTAAAAAACAATCATATAAATGCAGATAGGATGCACAAATGTGACATCAAGATTTTTATTTTTTATGAATAACACTCAATAAGTAAGAAAATGTTGGCTACTGTCATCTGTGCCCAATATTTAACATTTTCATACGGGTATTAGAGATGAGCTTTCAAAAAGAAATATTTCTAAAGGAAGGGAAGACAAGTATCCTCTGGAAATGCTCTAGTAAGAGAACATATTAAATGTATTGCCCAGGTCCACACAGTGAGGGAGCAAAGGAAGAGGCTGCTTTGAAAAGAGAAACAAACAAGCAGATGGAGTCTCCAAAGGGGAGAATAAGAAATTTTAATTTAGTTTCAGAAAACTCACTGAGAATATCAATGAGAAGGGAAGGACAATTACTCAAAGATTAACAACTGTGTTCATTCTGGAGGTGAAGAGTAGTCAGGGATAGCAGAGGAGCTAACAGGATAATAAATAAAGAGTGCATTGTAGAAATGTGTGTTTGAGGGCACAAGAATTAATGTTAAAAAATAGAATATAAGACCCCAAAAATTTAAGGAATTTGTGTCTGCAGGTGTGTTTCCTTCCATTTCTCCAAACATATTTATCTTCAATCAAGATGTGGGGCAAGAGCACACTGGGGTGACCTTGAGAGTAACAAACCATCCAGCGAACAGCAATATCATATAATGAGATATCAAATAATAGAGGAGTTTCTGACATATTCAAAAAGCAAGATGAAGAAAGAGGGAGGTATTAGACACATTGAATCAAAACATACTCAAACTGTTCTGCATTCCTGGACACCAGCCCTCATGTCACCCTTGCGATCATGCAGGGCCATCATCTTAAAAAGAAAAATCTTGAAAAAGTAGTGCTAAAAGCATTTGGATGGGCTCCAGGGAGTCAGTACAACAATTCTTAGAGAAAGCAGATCAAGCAAAACAACAAGATTATTATAGATTCCCTAAACAGAAATTAAATGTTAGCAGAATACCTCACAACTCTGAAAAAATAATGATCTCCAAAACAGGCAGCTTTTCACCAAAGGGCCAGTTTAGATCTTCATCTGTTTTCAAGAGAGTTACGTACATTTTCCATCACTGACACAGAGATCAGTCTTGGGTTCCAAGAGTAGGTCCAGAAGCCATTAAACCAAATGACAAAAGCTGTCACACAAAAATTACACTGGAATGCATATTCTGAGGGCCGAAGTTAAAATGGACAAAGAATTCTAGACTGTATTTCCAAGTCAACGGAAGAGAAATACATTTTTGAAAGGACAGAAAACAAATACCAAATGCATCTTTTCTGATATAAATATTTGTGGAAAAATATCCAAGGGTTCATGGAGTTCAGCTTAAGGAAATTTCAGTCCGCTTAAGCCACTGATCTGAAATTTTTTTAAAAAAACTTATTTTAAATCTTTTAGAAAGAAAAGTGGATGAAAGCAAGAGGATGTAGTATTTCAGCTGATGTTTTTACGGCAAAGGCCAGCCTTTGAGGAATGAGTCACAAAAGTGCAAAGCAGGACATACAAGCCACGGGCAGAGATCTTCCTCCACAAGAGCAAGTCAAATACTACTACCCAGGAGAACTGAGGGAACACACTGAAGTGAAAAATTAACAATCTCTGGCACCTGGCACTTACAAATTCTATTAATACAGAAATTTTAAAGTGCATAATGCCCCTTTAAATCAGACATGCAATTTTATATAAACCTCAGCGTAGAACTTAAATCTACCACAGATCAAGTTACATAAACTGTGTAACAGATGCTTTATATTCATTTTTTAATTCTTGTTTAAGGTTTTACTCATTCCTAATCAAATGTTTATATGACTAAAATTTGGGTTAACTTGAAATTATGTGTTTTATTTGAATTTTTGAAAGCATGCGATGCCCATAGTTGTCCTGGCAGTATTTAAAATACTGAAGTCATTAAAATATTTTCCAGTCCAATGGGGAAGAGAGCAAAGCTGAATGTGCTGTATGGCAACATTTTTCTACTGGACGTACTGGGGTGTCTGGCAATCAAAATTCAGTGTTTTCTCATGCCACAGAGGAAACAATATTGATCCTTCAAGCAGGATTATAAAATACAAATAAATATACGTCAATAACAGATCATAAGAAAATAAAATCATCAGGACTATATAACAAAATATATCATATATTTGTATTTCTTTTCTGCAAGAAAAGAAACTAAATGGGATAAGAGGAATTAAACAGATTTTATAGCTTTAAAAAGTGAAAGCAAGGAAGATATTAGCATGAGGGTTCTTAATCAGAATTTAAAGGAAATGTATCAAATTATTATGGCCTAGATTGCAAAAAGGAACCTTTTCCCAAGTCACCATGTCTTGAAACTTTAGAGGTCAGTGTACTTTGATAAATTCAAAACTTCCAAAATGATGTTTCCAAGAAGTTTTTTAATAGCCATTAGTACCTGATGATGTAAGAAACTTTTTTCAAGTATAAATCTTCACTTCAAGAACTCAGGTTAAAATACCCGTCAAGAGGCCAACATTGCCTAAGTGTCATTTAAATGCAAGAGGACACCAGAGAAACAGAAGAGACTGAGTAGTGGTGACATTCTGTCTTCTGCCATGAGGTCTGAAGCTCGTTGAGGCCATGGCACCCACAGCCAAGGGGCCTACCCAGTAGATGCTGTTTGAGAGCCATCTAAACCAAACATCTCCATATCTACTTGGCCCACAGTTTTAGGGACCTGGACTTGCTGGCCCAACCTCTATTAGTCTTGGCTATGTTCTTGAGATGAAGAATAGTCAAGCAATGATTTTTTCTTAGCATTAGAAATATGACAAATTTCAGAGGAAGTGGTGCCCAAATGAGGGAGAAGAATCTGTGCATGTGTCTGTCAGGATGGCTGCTCATCCACTGTCCATGCTCCAGACTAGTTGAGTTTGTACCACAGCTTCAAGCCTCTGAACAGTCTTGCTACACTAACAACTACCTGGACCACACCACTAAGCTCTTCTAGGTGTTGTTCTCATCACACTATTGACTGAAACAAATTTAGTTTAGTTGCAAACGTAAACTTCCAAGAAATTATTATTTTTAAAAATAGTTCCTTCTCTGAGTATACATGAAAGCTAGTAAAAGAAAGAAGATGGTGTTGTAATGATATAACAGCTTCAGTGAGTTATATCTGTCCTATGCTCTTTCCAAAGATGGCACAGATGTTTTGGAAATAAACTGATAAATGTATTGCATTATTTCAGCAAATGGAAGACCTTATCCCCCTTGCCAAAGTCAGTAACTATGTGTCATTTATAAATCAGTACTCGTGGTATATGCCTGCTATCCCACGAGGGTAGCACATGAGGTAGAAAAAACAGAAGCTTTGAAGCTGTGAAGCTCAAATCCAGACTTTGCCCAAATTTAAAGATAGCCAAAGCCAGATATTGTTTCAACACAATAGAGAGTTTGGAGCCAGCTGCAAATTTTGGCTATATAAATGACTGTTTCTGAAATTCAAGCATGTTCATAACCTAAGCTTAGGTTCGAGCTACGAGCAAGATATGGACTAGCCACAAAAGTTCAGAAATTAATTTGGGCCCAAAGTCTGGGTCAAAGCTTTCTGGATCCAAAGTGTACAAAAACTAACACTAATTTTTGTCTTTGGTGCAGCTAATCCAAAGAACAAAAAACATACTTTGGATGAACGTGAATATTTTGGTTCTCTTTTGTAAAAGCGCACAATTGTGGTGTAACAATTCGCAGTGTGGCAGTCTCCACAATAGCCTTTAGAAAATTTCTCCAACGGTAACTAAAACTGTGCATTTCCTTTCTAATCTAAGTTTACCCAGGTATCAACCTGCAGTCATTACATCTTCTGACAGCTTTCTTTGCTAGACTGGCAACCCCCATTTTCCAGTTTTATTCACCTTAGAAGTATGCATCAGCACAGACTGAAATACACATTAAGCTTCTCACAGTCAGGAAAAACAGTATAAACATAAATATAAACCACACATGTTTCCTAACTCCTCCTTGATCCTGACATTTGTTTTCTGATCAGCTTTTGACCATCCAACTTGAATTAGTGATGTTGGGGCACACTAAAACCCAACAGACACTGCATCAAGACCCTGGATTTCTTTGCTTATTTGTATATGGATCATATCTGCTCTTTTGGCCACAGCAGTAGTCCAGAAGGTAGCAATCAGGTATTATGCATTTTGATTCCCAATCTTTTATTTACTCTTTCCAAGCTGGAGACCCTTCTCCTGTAATCAGAGCTGTCCCCTTGGCTAGTGGATGTAAGAGGTATTTGGCCATATTCAGACACACTATTTGCTGCATCCAGATGACCAGATGATCTAGATTTTCCTTTCTCATTAATCACTCCCCAGACTTCACGCCACTATTACACCATCAGTAAAGCTTTTAAGTTTCATTCCAGCAGGTTAATATGGATCAATGTTAAACACAATGTTAAGTAAGTCAACACCTCTTGCAGATACTATCCTGTTTATGGCTGTGGAGGAAGACGGTATTTTCACCAGAATGAGGACAACAACATGACCTTAGAAACTTCTTAAAAATTCCAAAATCCTCAAGCAGTATAGTCTGCCAAGTTCTAAGGTCAGTCTCTCACTGAGGAGAAGATATGGAACAAGACAAGGCACCGAGAATTTTGTGAAGTTCTCAGGTTGCTTTGTCAATATTCCAATTTTCCTTTTCCAACCCTCTATCCAACACTATGGGTCGAAACCATCTGAAGGAATGAGTTGGAAAAGTCTGAAGGATAACTTGAAACTC
Organism: Lycocorax pyrrhopterus obiensis; assembly: GCA_014706295.1. NCBI lineage: Eukaryota > Metazoa > Chordata > Aves > Passeriformes > Paradisaeidae > Lycocorax > Lycocorax pyrrhopterus. The sequence continues at coordinate 56,967,390 of JACSVZ010000006.1, forward strand.
TTCCTGCCCTCTGGAAAATTCTAAAATCCCTCCTGTTTAATTACAACACAGCTTGTATAACACTTTGGCTGCCTTTCCTCCTCTGCTTTGTTTTGTTTGCGTTACTAAGAATATTTGCATGAAAACAGGATATTTGTTTATTAAGAGCTCATCATCTCCTGCTGTGTATTCTCCAGTTTAAGTCATATTCCTTAACATTTATTAGCAAAAGGAGACCGTAAATCCTGTTTCCCGTAAAAGTGCCTAATAATAAAATGAGCAAAGAAACTAGAGAGATTCAGGAAGAAAGAAGAAGTGAGAAGGAGAGACTACATACATGATAGATGGTGTAACTTGTGTTTTCCAGGGGAAATGGCCTAAAATGTTCCCCATGACGTGTGAACTTTTCTTTAGCACTTCTTACCCATACTTCTATTTCCAAGCAGGCATTTCTCAAACTGGGCAGACACACATAAAAATTCTATCTTGCCATCAGAAGACAAGTCAATAACTCCCCCTCGTCCCTTTCAGTTCTTCTGATTTTCTCAACAAAGAATGCCAGCCTACAGGAGGAATATGCAACATGGAAAAGAAGGATTCACACAGCTGGCACCATGGATATGGAACAGCAGAAGAAACGATCTAAGTGTTTGCCAAGAAAGGACTAAGCAAACCTCAAGTGCAATCTTAGGTTTAGCTTCATACTGTCTTCTCATTTATCATTTTCCTTCAAAATATGGTTTGCATTTCCAAGATGTACTAGATTGATAGATTCCCACATGACTGAACTTGTTTACAGTTTTGAAGGCTTTTTTTAGCTCTAAAATCTGCAAAGATCTACAAGTAGTTGGCTAGAGAAAATGAGCAAGGAACTATTCTGAAGTGCTAAGCAATAGTCCAAAGCATTCACATACATAACGCACACCCAAAGGATTTCCACTTACCCCTTGCAGGATAAAAATGGAGACTACATAGAGTCACTAACCATTTTTAGGGCTATATATTTATAATATGTTGGGACATTTGTCTTCCAAATAGGAATCTAGGCATCAGAAAAAGATGTAAGGAAAGGACTGGGAGTGATTCCACAGCTCTGGCATACAATGCAACCAGTATTACATAATCATCTCTTCAGAGATGTTAGGCAAACAAAAATCTAAAAATAGAATAAATACTGCCTTCTCAAAATTGGGTGATTAGATTCATAAGGTGTCAACATGCATCTATCTAGGCTGGTCCCAGCTAGTATAAAGGCAAGGACCCATTTACTTAATAGAAGTATTTTAAATGCTATCTAAGAATGAATTATTTTTATTGGTTTCACAAGAAACTGGCATGTCCATTGTATCCTTTCTTTTTCCTTTGTCTTTCTTGAAACATTACTTTGTTTTGCCTAAAGTTAGATTCAAGTTCATCTGTCATTTTAGACCCAAACCACATATTTTCATTGATGTAGGGATGCATTCTGCAGTTACACCAAATTTCTCTTCACTATATGAAAGATTCACATACACAAAGTGAGTCCTAAAATTCTGCCATTTAAAACTCTCACTGGTACAGGGAGCTTGACAAGAGAAAACAAGAAACTTGGCAGTTCCCTATCAGCCCAAATATATGAGTAACGTTTGTGGCACCTGTTTTCATGGGATGTTTCTTAGCTTCTCAGGTCTATCCAAAGTGCTATGATGGACCAAAACCCACGTTAAGGTGCTGTCTCTCACAATATCCAGTACTAATTGCAAAAAAACTCATGTTAGACAAATATGAATAAATCCACTGCACAGAAAAGTTAATTAACAAAGATAACAAAGAACAGGCTAAGTGCCTGTAATAGACCATAAATATAAATATACATACATATATATATATATATACTGCTACAGCTGTATATACATAAATACATACCAAAAGACATCCACGTGGAACACACATACGACTACAACGCATGGCCCAGATATTTGGTGCTGTAGTACTCACTGTTCATCATCACACCCATTTCTTTTGTCCTGTTCAGTGTATCAAATGTTCTTGCTGAGACACAAATCTGAAATCTCTTGTCTGGGAGAGCTGATCTCCCACACAGGGAGACAGCACCAGAGATCCTGGGATGAGCTTCCTTTAAGAAACCCAGATAAATGGACAGAGAAGGTGTTGCAGGGAATTCCAGGAGCTATCGCAGGAGAAGCATCTGGGTCAAGACCGTGCTCTTACTTTACAACTTTAAAAGCTTGCAAAAAGCAACCAGGGAAGCCTTCTCTTATTCCATTTGCTTCCTTCAGGAGGGCTGAGGACAAGACCTCTCCTGACAGTTTCTTACCTTTAGTGGTCTTTCCATTCTCACTAGGACAGAGAGGTTTAGGCTAAAACACGGATTGCTCAAATTTTAATCAGGGACTTGACTACCTGCCAAACCATCCCAGAATTGGTAAAGAATCAAAAGGTCTTAAATCATGGTTTAGACACTGGCTATAAATCATTTGGACTTTACATTTATAATAAACTAGATGCTTTATGTTTTCATACATAAAACTCCATCAGTAACAACTCAAGCCAAATGCTCGCTAAAACCAAATTATTCCCATGACTAGAAGCGCAGATTTTTAAATGTAGTTGAACAGAAATTGAACAAAAGAAGTCAGAGCACCATTCCAAAATCGTAACTGGCAAATTTTAGAGAAAAAAAACCAACTTGTTAGTCTCAGATACCTGCTGAGAGAATCCTAATTCCATGTTTATACTACTGAAATACAATGTACTTACTTTCAAAAGGAATGAGACTCTACAAGTTCCTCTGTAGATAGAGATCTAAAGAGCTTGAATAATCATCATTTAGGATAATCTCAGCTTTAGAGCTCTTGCTATTTACCACTGTAAGACTATAAAGTGCTAACTATTACGTCTGGTGCATCTTGTTGGGAATTTGGGACCTGCATGACTTATGTTAAATAATATTTGTATATTCCATGTTTTTGTTGGACTCACCTACACACCTGCCTTGTGCCAGAATGGCACAATATAAAAAATATTTAAAGGGATCCTAGCTCCCAAGACATTTAATTTACAAGCCTGAATATTTTCTCGTTACTTGACTCCAGCAAAAGAAGGCTCATGGAGGCATGGAAACAGGCACCATATTTTATTTCAGAAAGAATAACAACCATCACAACCACAGAAAAGCGATTCTTTCGCATTGTGACATGAGTAGCAAAGATTACAGTCTATGACATAGGCCAAGGTGGAAGGACATATTTTTGCCTGGGTGCTCACCCACACCCTCTGAGTCAGCATCTTCAGTGTTTTAAGACCAGACCTTACAGCAGGATCTGCCTGTGCAGACTGCTGCTCCTGTGTGGCATCTCATTAAGTTCAATGGGACTGTGCATTGTTCCAATATTTGGAAACACTGTTCTAGTATCTAGCGTTTTTATCTCTGAACAGTATCTAATCTAGGTGTATATTTATGTCGGGGATCAGATTCTACCAAAAAGTATCACTTAAATATTTACTGAAGAACAGAGTAACTTTGATTTTATATTTTTCTACAGGTTTCTTTCTTGTGTCTTGCAAACCAGTGGCAAAATAGAGATAGATAAAACTGAAGGATTTTCCTTAAGGTTGATTTTCCTCTTCAAGACAGCTTCAAGCTTCTTAATCATCCAAAATCACATTAGAAAAGAAGGCAACACAGACCCCAAAATCTGAGTAGAAATATGCAATCTCAAAGTTGCTACTAGAACTCTCTAAAAGCAATTTTACTAAGGATAAGCACATATAACCAACAGAAAGACTTCTCAAGGTAAAAATTTGCTGTTGAGGACCCAAAGTCCACAAATTAAGCACTTGAGGGGCAGGACTCTGGGTCTTGCAGATTTTTTTGTTTGGCTGGTTATTTGTTAAACTTTGGACCAGTCAGGTTCCATGGCCTGAAAGCCCTCTAGCAGCTGGAGTGCATTAACTGCAATGCTGGAGTGTATCTTCCAGCACAGTTTCATCAGAAAGGAATTCTGTTCACCTGCTCCAAGACCTTTTGCCAACACATCTAAACAAGGTAAGCGTGGACAACTGGTAGATTCTTTTCAAAAGTTCTGAGCTGGAATAAAATGTACAGGTAGATGTTCCCTGTGCATATGCTTTACAATGTGCAGACTGGCAGAGATCACTGACCCACAGTGTTTCACAGGGACAATGCCATCATTGATATGGCCTTCTGATTTAAACAAAAACTAATAAACCATATGACTAGAAAACTAAGAGAACATTATTCCTTCCCTCTAACACAGTTTTTCCACAGACCAATTTGTCTGGCTTCATCAAGCCTGCTATGTAAATGTATATGGAAACTAGAGATAGCCAAGCAACTATGAAACAAATAAACTGATCAGTTACATAATCCTTCTGTTAAGTTACGGTCACATCATGGAAAAGTCTGAGAAATCTTACACTAAGTGTTTCTTGTACCGTTTCCTTCCAATCTTCCTTGCAAACAACACACATTAGCTCTGGTGTCATAGCAGGTGACAACACATTTACCTCGATCTACTTAGCCCATTCAGGAGAAAAAAAACTAATAGAAAAAATCTTCATATTCAAGCAATATGACATAATGAAGCAGATTGTCTCCCGTAGGTGTTAGTATGTAAAACCAAAGGTAACAACGACCTTTTTTAAAATTAAAGGAAATCTGAAAATGTCTCCATATACCCTTTCCTGTAGAATCTAAACATCTGCTCAAGATCCTGATGCAGTAACACAATATGTCTGCAGCTTTCGTAGTTATGAATAAATGCATCTTAAAACACAATACTACAAAACCCATTCCTCCTCCATTTGCCTGCCAAATTCAGAGTTCCAAAATCTCTGACCTGGATCCTCTAATCAGTTTCTGGCCGTCTTGCCTCCCTTGGGAGCTGCAAAGGTGGAGGTAGCTGGCTGTGGCCAGCTTTGCTCCCTGCTCTTGCAGGAGTGCCCTCACTGGCACACGAGTGCCAGATCCAGAAACACACTGTGCTTCCCACTGTCAGCCCTGACAGAGGAAGAGATGTTGGAGGAAATGGAAGACACAGTAGGGCTGTGGCCAAGGCACCAGAGCCCAGGCAGGGGATTCCCTTGGAGGACTGGAACGTATCTGCACAGCTCAAACCTGCCATGAATTTTGTTTGGTAAGCAAGAATCACAAGCAGTAATGATGTCAAAATCACCTTATCAAAAGAACACCTTCAACCTGTCACGCTATGGTCAAAGGTATCCCCTAAATACAACATCAAGGGCTTAACAGGTAAGGAAGCCTGAACATTTATCTTCAGCATACTTTGTTATATCAAAAAGAACAATTACAGCAAATAGAGCCTTGAATCCTTGAAATGAAAAAAAAAAAATAAAATTGGATTTTACTTCTTTGTGGGCTAGTCCCAGATGAAAAACAATTTAACTCACTGTTCTTACATAGAGATAAGGACTGTAGTCTTCGTTGCCTGGGGCTGCAGTGCAAGTTCGTGGAACTCTCTTGAAACTCTTCTTTAGTTATGTCATGATTGCTTAATTCAGATTTGGCTTAGTCAGTGACATTTCTGTACATTACTTCATGGATCACAGCTGTGTACCAAGGTAAATGTACGGCAAGATTCTTTATTTGATGTTTAATATCAACACACCTTGTGACTGTCACAGTATTAGAGCAGCTGCTCTAACAAGAAACACCTTTAAGTTTGGAAGGCCTTTTAGCTGACTCCAATTTGTTTATCCCTGATAAATTATTTCTGATTTGTTATTTAGTGCGGGTTATAGAGTTATCAGCTCTTCATGAAAGGGCTAACTCCCCAAACCTGCTATTTTTCAAGGGGGCAGGGGTATTTCATTATTGTGTTCCACTTCATTCCCTTTTGTTTCATTTTTCTCCTCGTAGAAGACTCTGCCAAATGTTTCAAAGCCCTTCTTGGCAAGTAATAAAATAATTTGGACAGAGTATAGTGCAATTAGAATTTTTTGGCAGGTTTCATATTTTGGATACTGATGAGAAGAGTATCAGTTTTACCGTACTTGACCAGTTCATTATTTCAGATAATTTCCTGCCACACAGCACCATTGCTACAGATTGTGTTTGGTTGAAAAACCAGCAAGGAAACACATCCCAATTTCTGGGTTTTTCTGAGTGCAGATAACATTAAATAAATTGGTTTTTCTCCTCCATCTGTCATTCACTCTGATTTAAGTCATAAAATCTTATTTCTCTCCTTAACATTGTGTATCCAAAAACCGTTTCTTACACTCCAGAATGTAATATCATGTCACTTAATATACAAGAAAAGGTTGTACAACACACAGAGGAACACATTTGCATTGCTGTTATTAGGGGCCAAGTTCAATTATTCCCTCTTTTGCTTGGCTTTGGCACCACAAAAATCTATGTACATTCCAATAAGACAATTTTTTTTGTTTGTTCTTTTGGGGGTGGGGGGCTTCAGACAAGGAATGTCACCTTCTGCACTTTTCAGCACACCAGAAGTCATTGGTTTTTATTGGATCCTGTTCTGAATTTGTGTCAGCACTTCCTTTATCAATCCTTATTTTGATATGGATTATAAACTGTTCATAACAAAATCCATCCCAGACTAAAAGTCTATTTTGTTGGCATGGAGAGTGTTAAGGACCAGACTTGAAGATTTGGTATTTCTAGACCCTAAGATTACAAACAAAACACATCTTGTGAGAGTTCAGAAACACTTTCACTGGTCAGAGATTTGTTCCGTGTATGCTTTACAGTTAAAGCATCAGGCAAGCTGTTTGCTGGAGTGTTTATTCCCCCTACATAGCTTTTCCAATAAAAACTTCCAATGAAACCATCAGTGACAGACCACAATGCAAGACATGCCATTATGCACTTTTCTCCCTCTGCTAGGAGAAGTCCTAGTGGTTTGTGTTATTTCTTCCTCACAGAGTTATCACCTTCGCAGAAAAAGACTCATAATACTAAACCAGGGTCAGAGAGCACTGAGGGGAAAAACGGGTCGAGATCCATGTCCTCATTGTCAGGAAGAGCTGTTTTCCTTAAACCTTCTGTCTACATTGTGGTATTTCACAATGAAAGAGAAATGCATTTTTTTACCCGTCACTATAGACAACGTTGCTCAAGGATCAGCACCTGGCCTTCTCAGTTCTTCAGCTCCATCTCCAACACATGCCACAACTCTTTATGCAAGTGGAGGTGTATTGAACAGACCTTTATAATACGGTTAAGGAATAAGTGAGACAGTTCTAAAAGTGTAGCTTTTCCCCCTTTCTTTGTTCCCCTGTCCTCAGAAAACATGCATTTGCTTTGGGAAGGCAAAACTTGGTCTGTTACCACCATAACCACTGATTTCTTCAAAATTGCTTCATTGCCAATGGTCTCACACTGCAGGGCAACCTAAGAAAGCATGCTGGACTTTCACAGTGCCCTTCTTGGTCACAGAGTAGCTTTGGTGTTTGCCTATCTGTCCTCCACGCACTTTTAAGCGCTATTACTAGGTTCAAGGAAAATGCACACAGCCCTCACCGTGAGCTCTGTATTCCCCACCCGGCAAAACGTGTTTGACTGACAACACAGCAATACACAGAAGTCATGTGCAACAGCTCCAGGAATGATCAGCTGCCCCTGAGAGGCCTCAAAGAAAAGGACAACGAGCACATCTTAGCAATTTGAAAAGTTCAAAGCTAATAATAACCTTAAGGACAAAAGTTCATTATCGAAAATGTATGGGGAGCAGACACGGATCAGTATACAATTTTATAAGAAACAAGAAGGGAAACCCACAAGAATTCATAGCGCTGTTCACAGGATTGCACTGAGTTCAGCTTTGTGGAAGCACCACACTGGAGTGCCCATGTTGCAGGGAGAGCCATTCATGTGGTCCCTGCTGGTGGTGTTTTCACAATTCTCGTAATTAATTTGATATGAGCGTTCCTGGCAGTGTTGGTGGCTGAGTACTGCAGAAGCTGGATAACACTTCACTGATGATTTGCAGAAACCCTTGTATGTTTATGTCTTCAGCAGACCATCAAATCCACAAAACGCTTTGGTCAGTTTAATAATTATCCTGGGAAGCAAAGTAGGGCTGCCATTATCAAGATGCTAGCTTCTGCCTAAGGATTTAAACCAGCTTTCATTCTTTGGGGTGACAGATGTGCTTGAACATTATGCAGAATGCATTACTTCCATAATGGGATTGTGACTTGTTATTGATCTCCATCGCTTTCATCACCACAATCACATCAGCTATTTATGTCAATCTCAATAACTAGTCACATGTATGTGTATCTGCGTGGCTACATGGAGACTTTCAAGAAAAACAATTGTATTCTGCCTTCTGTTTCGTTAACTCTGTTTTACATTGTTTGCTTCTTAAAGTAATGCAAAGATTTTTATTTTTCTTTTTTTTCTGTTGTTGAATATTAACACCTTCATTAAAACTCTCATAATTGTTGACCTTCTGTAAGGGAGTGATTTCCCTTAACAGCATTCAGATCTTAGGGAGTTGGTGGAATCTTAGATTTCAAATCGGTGTCATCACATACAACCAGTAGAGGAAGAAAATCCATGTATTTACAGTAGCTACATTCAAAGAATTAAAACAAAGTTTAAATATGCATGGTCATAATTGTGACATTTCCCACTGAAAATACCAACCCTAGTTAGACCCCATGGAATGCAGAGAACTGAAAAAAGCAATACAAAAGAATGTCAAATGAATGGCATAACTTCCATCCATGTCTTCAGCTTTCTTGCTTAAATGAGGATAAGCCAGGCTCATAACAAAATCCATGAGATTTACCTGTCCCATACCTGCAAGGACCTGGGCGTCTCTGCTTTGCATAGCTTCAGCTCCTGATGTTTCACTTTTTCCTGCTTTCAATGTGTTGATAGACAGAAAAATAAATAGAGCTGGAACTGCAGAATTTTTCAAAGTTTTTCCTTTTTTCTTCAGTTTTCCTTAAATCCAAGGCCAAATATGTGATTAAAATAAAAAATTTATACAAACCCCTCTGTATTTTACTAAAGAAAAGGCAACGCTCATGCATTCTAATGACAACTGGAAATACAAATCACAAACAATGGTGCATTCCCCAAAATGATAAATTCACCAGAAGACTGGAGTCAAAACTGCAGCTTCCTCTCCTAAATGAAGGATAAACTTGCTTTTCCTTTGTATTATTTCATAAGCATGTAAATGAACAGAGGTAATTTCTAGTGCTCCCTTCACGCTTCAAGGAAAAGAATTTTCCTCTGCACAGAGTACTGCACACTTAGCATACTGAATCTAGCAAAACCTCATGATCTCAATAAAGACAATTACCCATAATTGTATATAACATAAAATAAAGAGAGAGAATGTCAAATCTATCATGGCCTGCTGCACCAAACACACAAGGTGTCACATATTTTGGTTCCTTTCAGACAACTGTATCATGACGTTGCTGCTAAATTATACTGAAGTTACACTGTGGGATGTACAAAGAAATGAGCTAAATGCTGGTTCACTGAACTCTGCAACTTCGGGAAAATCTGGCATTGAACCCGCACTGGCTCAAAAGCAAACTTTCAAATTGAAAAGGGAGGATACACGATTAGTCATCCTCTGTAATTAGGAGGATGATGATGCAGTCTACTGTAGATGACCTTCACTAAGTCACTGTAATTGTGAATCATTGTGTCTTTAGCTAAAAAAGCACGTAAGTCTTGCCATAAAACCGTCTTTCCCAGGAATAACTTTTTATTTTTGCCCCTGATGAGTATTTTTGGATGGAATCTGTTTCAGTTTTCAAGTCTAGAATGATTTCGTTCAACCCGGTCCTTATTCTACCCGCTGGATAAAACCATTCTGCATTTTTAGGGTCAGATTGAGGCACTTCAGTGAAGGTATACCACAACACACCACGTTTCCTCCCGTCTCCAGTCTCAAATCACGATTTGCCTCTCTTGCACTTTAAAGCAACAGGCTCCTATCGTAAACCTTCAAGAATTAACATAGATGAAATTTCCCTCCACTGGGCTCATTTCACTACAATTTTCTAGCTATTTTGTCCCTCATGGTGTCTCCCTACACCCTCTAGAACGTGACCATGCTGCCCCAGTGCAGGCCCTCTCCCTCACACTCCATCCAGAGGGAGAAGCATGCTGCAGAAGGCTGAAGAAATGCTCACAGAGTCTACAGCGTGCTGGGATTTGCAATCTCCTTCCCTCCTGAGGGAGTCTAGCCCAAGGCCAGACTTGCATGCAAGTAATTTTTATGCATTTATGCAGTACCAGACTTCTGTGGCAAAGGGCCAAACATAGCTGTGCCTCATTCCAGACTCCATACAGACTATGGTATCAAACCCATTGACACTGTTTAAGAGGGTACATGTTAAAAGGCCCGAAGAGAAATGTAAAGTAAAACGTGTGGCCTCCACATGCAGCTCTGTTCCCCAAACAGGCAAGGATGTAAATCTCTGGTTTCTCAGCAGTTGAAAGGAAAAACCCGGGATCAGAAACCTGAAGTCCACTACGTCCCAATGCTTGCTATTTTCCACAGGCTGGCTGTAAGTCTTCAAAAAACACCTTGCACTTGACAGGGATTAATTGGAGATTAGTCTTTCTGACCTGAGACAGAACTTCAGAGAAATACTGAATAATATCCCCTGTAGCTGTAACAGACTAACATGAAACTGCAGACCTTAGAAAAAAAAAATATACTCAGCTGAGTAGAAGAAAAGCTACAGAATGCTCTTCAGTAGATCCTGTGTAGGATGGGGTTTACATCTAGCCAGGCTCTTCAACATACTTGATTCTGTAACCACAGTCAGTCCAGTTCCAGGAGCTGCCATCCCACTGATGAAGAAAGTAAAATTTGTCATGTACACTTGAGACTGCCTCACCGTAAAAGGAATGTACCCTACCTGCTGATTCAAGTAACCTACAAAATTCTCCTTCCAAAACACTGGACGCACTGGCTTCTGCTGAACAGGGAATAAGGAAGTATTTTTCTCTGTTCACATGTGGGTGGAAGGAGGCTGAAGCAGTTTGGGTACTTCTAGGTAGAAACAAAAGGAAAAAGGAAATCGATATCTTTATGCTCCTCTCTGTCCTCAGTCTATTCTACCTACTGCCATAACACAAGCACCCTACAGAGTGCTTTTCTGCACTGAGAAAGAGAACCTTTCTGTGACACATGCACAGAGATGCTCGGGCCAGCCAGCAACTCCTGGAGTTACCCCATTTTCAGGGTGTTTATGGATTCTGGATGGCAGGTCGGCATCAGCTATAGCCAGTTGAAGTAAACTGTGCTAAGAATTTCCTCTAGAAGAATGAAAAATGAGTAATCTCATGGCAATGAGTTCGGGGGCCCAAAGCACTCTTCTATAGGGTCTCTGCTCCGTTTTGGCCCTGTCCTGACCAGAGCTCATGTTTAACTGTTGAAAACGCCCTGTAATTGTAAGCCTGAGCAACAGATGAGTTTATTTGACTTACACCATATGATGAAAAGACACTGAGCCAGATTAGATAGCTTAGTTTACAAACGATAAATGAGGTCATTTGACCCAGAAATCTTTGCTTAAAAGTTTGCCTAAGTAGAACATATGGAATACGCACATAAACATATAAAAAACATAAAAACCACTTTCCCATATGTTCTCAAAGGTGTTTCACAAATATGCATTCTTTTCACCCAAATGCCATATTCATCTGCGCTTGCATAAATAAAGTAGGTAATATTGTTTGAAAGGTACCTGCAAGTGTCAGTGAGGGTTGTTGGTACTTTTGTAATTTCTACAGGTGTAGTTTAAGCACAACTGTTTGCAAGTCTGTTTAGCCTGGATGTAATTGTATTCAATCAAAAAAACTTCTGAGCAATGCAGATAATAGAAGCTCTTTCCACATTTGGAGGAAATTATGGTGGCTTTTACCTTGTAAGAAAACAGTCCATCTTAAGTTTCTTTCAGGAGTTTGCATTTGTCTTCCAGTATTCCTCTCTGAGAGAACATCCAGAACTAGAGAACAGCTCTGTATTATGTTTATGAATTATCTGAGAGCACACTGCAAGTTATTACAATTTTTACTGTCTGAAATGATTTAATGGTCACCTACAAATTGTGCAACTGGTTACCTAATATTCATCATGTGACTTTCTCTTCCTTGATTAGATTAAGCAAATCTGAGCCAGGGGCTCAAAATGTGCTTTTCATGAGTGTTCTTATGAACAAAAAGGCACTTTCACTAATATTCACAGAAGGAAAATAAAAGCCCCAGGTCAGGAAATCACTAAAGCATGTGTTTAATTCCTCCCCTTCTTAAGAGAGGAGTTATGCTCACACTTAAGTTGCATTGCTTAACTGCAGTCTGAATGCTTTTCTGAACCAGAACCAACAAAGAGGCAGCCACAGTTCAGTCATCTTCAAACACTAAAAATGGTTTAAAGAGAATGAAGTCTTCTGATTTATTGCAGCAACCATGCCCTTTTAAAAGTTACTAATTTTGCATTTTTCTAACCTCCAATATTGAGCTAATACAGGCTTTCAGCCCTCTGTCCTTAAATTCTTGTGCCCTCTTGTGATTGAAACACACTTAATAGGATAGCCTCCATATGTCCTATAAGACAAAATTTGTGTTTTAAAGCTAGATCCAAGAGTAATTGAAGTTAATGGAAAGATTTAATTGTTTTCAATGAGAGTTGGATGAAGAACTGATAGTTTAACTCTGGACACTCTCTTTTGAACATTCTCACCAAGGTGCTGATCCAACTCTCAGTGAAGTCAATAGAAGGATTTGTGCTGGGATTTGGATAATAACTCTGTTCTTCTTGGAGTCAAATCCCCTTTGTCAATACGCACAGGCACAAATACAAAGATATAAATGAAAACAAATGTTTGGCAACTTGTGACAGAAAGTCCAAATCTGTATCTGTGTATTTGGGCCAAACCAAAATTGTTACGCTTGACAAAAACATCATTATGCTGATCTGGTTTTGGTTTTTGCTTACTAGCAATTGTTTGGTGAGTATAAATCTAACTGCTCATATTTTATTTTTTTGCATAAATGTATTCTACTGTCACTGTAGACCATAAAATGAGAGGGATTTCTATGTAAAACTCTCTGTTCAGACTTGTCATAACTTTGACAAATATAATCCTCTCAGACCAGAATTTTCCATGCTTGGTCTCCATCAAGAGCAATTCTGTTTTTGCCAAGTACGAAGAAGTTTGCTTCAGCTCCTTCTTAGTTTCCAAAATACAAAAGGTTTCTCATTTAGGATCGATCCTACACTCAAAACAAAAGGGATGTGGGCTGGATTCCCAGAGGTGCGGCGCTCTCACAGTTCTCATTGGCTTTAGTGTTTCTAAAATCAGCTTCTGTGTTTTTAAAACAAGAATTCCAAGCACATGAGGGAATACTGACTCGGACACAATGAGCCAAGCGGAGCCTTGGCTAGCAGAGCTGCAGTGAGCAGAGATGCTGCTGATTGCTTCATCCGCCGAGCGTGTGCGTTACGTGCCACACAATTGCTATGCTCCGTGCTAACAGAGCAGTGCTCGTGGTAGCACACAAGGACAAGAACAAGGTGGACATTGAAGGGAAGACGAAGGGATGGGAAATCTTCCAATCCTTTGCAGACCTCAGCGTTCAACACAACCAAAGCAGCCTTTTCTGCTATATAGATAAACAATTTCACAATTCATGCCCGTAACAACTCAGGCCATTCCATACCCCTAAACAGAGAGATTTTTAAGACCCGGTGACAAAACAATTGCTTCAGCCCCTAGCACCTTTACTAGAATGCTGCAGGCACTCTGCTATTTTAGGCTAATACGATCCTTTCCGGGTTGTGCTACCCCTCCAAGTACCAGCTCAGGCTACTCATTAAACATTGAGGCCATCCTGCAGTTACTTAGCTTGTGTTCTCCAAGACTCTGTGTTGCAGCAATTTTACTGCATGAAGCAAATATCATGAGATTATCTATCTCACCGTGTTCTCAAGATATTAGGTGGCCACCTTTAAAGTACATCCATACCCCCTTATGATGATAAGGACATGAAAAATACATAGATGTTGAAAAGTAGTACTTCAACTCTAAAGGTCAGTGAACAAGCACCAAAAAATTCAGGTGAGACTGGCATAGTAAGAATCCAATCCCTATGGTTTGAAAAAAACTTGTTTTAATTAACTCATCAGTAACATAACACAGAAAAGCTTCTGTCTATTCATTCTCTGGCTGACATAGGCAAAAAATAGTTCCCTCAACAGGTTTATTTGTTGCAGCAAGAGGGCTTGGGTTATCTTCTATGTGTTTTGCCTGTGTTTGTTTTTAAACCAAGCCCGTAGAGCCTGGAAAATCTGTGAAACAATATTGACAAAATATAAAGTTGCAATGAGAATTTGGAAATATGTTAAAAAGGTGACCAAGAAAGTATTTGGTAAAGTGATACTAAAAGGGACTAAAGTGACTGACAATCAAAATCCATGACTTGAAAGTAGAAAAGTCAGAGTCCAGAGAAGGAATTCTACCTCCATGGACAGAAGATAGAATAGAATAATTCAACAGGAAAGGACCAACAATGACCAGCTGCATATGTGATAGGTCCAGCTGCAAAGGTGATAGTGATTTGAAGCCATCTGCAGCTGGAGAAAGAAAATAATATAGATCACACCAAAATCCTGTAGTTTGAGTAGCTGCTTATAATTTATGGATGAAAACTGGGTCCCTAAAAGAGTTCACCAGCCTGCTGTGGTGTTTATCTAAGCTTTTGCTTGTTTTATAGACCTCACTACTGCTTTTAATGACATAAAGAAAACAAATTAAAATAAATGAAAAGAAAAACATCTCCCAGCAATAAATAGGCTGTGAATTACAGAACAGCAGTAGCTGCTTTCTAAGGCTAGAATGGCAAACGCACACATGCTGTGACAGCCCCAGGGGCTGACAGATGCCAAAATGTCTGGATGATCTGTTCATTCATCCCCAGGCAGGTACTGACAACAGCTCCTCTCCAAAGGGGAGGCTGCATATTGTGCTGGCATCCATATCAGATGACTGAAGTCCCACCAGGACTTCTGTGCCACACATTTTTTAGCCTGAAGATCAGAGGATGATTTTAAGGCATTTCTCCAATACCTGATTTACAAAAGGCAGCAAAAACAGAGAAAAAAGAGGGGATGCCCTTTCAAATACATCTCTAAATTAAGTTACCAAAGTTGTGCTCAGCTTTGCAGTTTTTCCAGACTGATCACTTATCTCAAAAAGCCAAATATATATCATTGAGGGAAAACAAAAGGAAAGCCTTTTTCCAGAAACAGTTCTTCCAGAAAGGGTACATTATCACGGTAAAGAGAATTTACATTTTATGTTTTCTCAAATCTTGATTAACTTGATCACCTGGAATGAAACTCCCTAACATCTACTGAATCAGGTGGGTAACTTCAGCCTAACTCCTAATTTAAGCCTGAAAACTGTTTTCTGTACCCACTGTGCATTTCAAGTGAACTCAAAACCAGATATTAGAACTCAATATATTTCTTGAGGAACCAGCAGTGTTCTTTGTATTTAACCCTGTGACCTATGCCTCTGTATGGGCTAAATCACACCAGCCTTTGTGGGAGGAAGATTTAAGCCCCGAGCCACAGTCTCACAGGACTGGAGGGGCCTGTCTTTAGAAGAACGAAATTAAGCACACACAATGTTTGAGAAAGTTCTGATTGGTAAACTTGGCAGGACAAAAGGACAAGTCTACAAACTTGCTTTACTTAGCAAGATTCGGGAGAAACGCACCGACTGTACATTCTCTACCCTCATTATATTCTTGGAGTTTTGACTTCCTCTGTTGCTCCCTAGCCACAGATAGGTATCTAAACACGGGGAAGGCAGAGTGTTTTCACAGCTGCTAGAACCGTGTTATACCTATGGACTGCAGGCCACACAGGGGGAGCCCATTCGCTCCAGTATTAAAACAATAAGATGCTGCTTAAATCAATAGGTTTTAATTGTGCTGCTTAACATTCGTTCTCTACCTAGAAAAATAAAATGTTGCTAGCAAAAGGAGAGTAGTTAGATTTCTTTGGGGGCGTCGGAGCAGAAAAGAATATAATCTTATGAAACCACTAAGACTTTGCAGAGCTTCGTCTACACTTGACAGTGTATACATGCCTCTGCATTTCAGAATGTACCACTGCCTCCCAAAAATCTAAGCTCCTGGTAGGGCAAAATGGAACATCAGGAATGACTTTTTTTCCCTTCCGAAGTATCAACTAAGAAGGTGAAGAAGAAACAGAGGAGTCCAAACTCTGAGACTTCAATTTTTTCCAAATGCGAGATGTCATGCCCTTCACAACTGAATATTGCACTTAAAACATCTGTATTTCAGTTGAGAAACAACTACCTGCATTTGATTTAGGGCTCAGTGTATCTCTAGCACATTCAGAGTCTCACTTCACTGTCTTATATTGGCTCATATTGGCCAATGCCATTTGTGCAGTGGCCTAAAAGAGCACTTATTGCCCCTTATCTACGGAGGGGCAGATTAGCATCACAAAAATAACCTTGTAATTGGTACTGTTGCCAGTGCCAGATGAAAGACAGTGAATTTGAAACACTTAAGAAGCTATTGCCCAAATCTGCAACTTCTGGAAGTTCATGTAGGTCCATTAAAATAAATGGAGTTTTGCCAATAGGCCAACTGATGACCTGCCTGTTAAAACAAAAGAAACCCAGCCTTGATCATTCTTTTATTGTTCTGATTCTTTTGCAGATTTAGAAAATGTAACACAACTGCTTAAAATAACCCCACCATTTATTATTTCAGGAGCAATGTTTTCTTAATAATACCGTCAAAGTGTGTCTGGAATTCAGAAACACAATTTATTTTCCCACAACACGCCAGGCAATCAAAAAAGTTACATTCCATATCCAGAACAAAAAATCGTGGCTGTTACAAAACAAGAAAAAGTAAATCATAAAAAAAAAATACTGCTAAGGCTAAAAATCTATAAAATAACTCTGACCTTTTTATATACCTCATAAACAGCACAGAGAAATTCCTGCTTCTGCCAAACACTCCAGTTTGCAACGGTGTTCCAAATTTTCATTAGTACAGCAACCATGCTGCCTGATATCCAGTGGCTCAAATTGTTTCCTAACTCTTCCTTCTGAAAAAAGAAAAAAGAGAGAAAAAAAATTTAAAATAACCAGACAGGTTTATTTTATATCAATTTGACGCCTCTAGATAGTGAAACATCTACAAGTGTTACAGTTAGAGCTGAAATGTGTCCAACCCGGAAGCACAGGTTCTAGCTCAAATTTTGGAAAAGACTGCATTAGAGATAAGCCCTTTCCTTAAAAAGAAATGCCCCAACAGTAGCCATTTACCTCCAATGAGGCCATTAGAGATTTAACTCAACCATCTTTTCCCAGATTTCCACAAATCCAGTGGCAAGACAAATAAAGACTCCTCCTCAGTTGTTTTTTTTTTTTTTATTCCAAGTGAAACCTCGTGAAGAGCAGCATGAGGAGGATGCAGAATGTTTGGCTCTGCAATATATTTCCTCATTAGAAACACAGAAATCTGAAAGGACTCTGGGACTACTGAATCTGGTCACTTGTTGTCACAGGCAGCCACGTCATAAAATACTTTTCATGATGTTGTCGTGGTTTGACACTGGCCCAGCGCCAGGCACCCACGAGAGCTGCTTGCTCACCCTCCCCTGCCACAGCTGGGCAGAACAGGGAAAAGGAAAAAAAAAATAATAAACAAACACTTCATGAGTGAGAGAAAGACCAGGAGAAACACCTCAAGGGTGAAACAGGCTTAACTTAAGTTGAGAAGTGAATTTATTACTAAAAGAATCAGAGGAGGATAATGAGAAGTAAAATAAGCCCAGGGGTTTGGTCAGTTCATTTCCTTCCGCTGCTCTGGGACAGGAGTCTTCCCCTGTGAGGCCGTGGGGTCCCTCCCATGGGACACAGTTCTCCGTGAACTTCCCCGGCGTGGGTCCACTCTCAGGAGCAGCAGCCACACCGCACCTGCTGCAGCGTGAATTCCCCCCACGGGCACACAGCCCTCCCAAACCTGCTGCGCCGTGGGTCACTCTTCCACGGGGTGCAGTGCTCCAAGGCCAGGCTGCTCCAGCCTGGAAGCAGGGCCCTCTCTCTGCACCGAGTCTCCCACTGGATCACAGCCTCCTCCAGGCATCACCCGCTCCGGCACGGGCACCTCCCCCACGGGCTGTGGGTGGATCTCTGCATCCCCCGTGGATCCCCACGGGCTGTGGGTGGATCTCTGCATCCCCGTGGATCCCCATGGGCTGCAGGGCACAGCTGCTTCACCATGGTCCTCACCACGGCCTGCAGAGGAACCTCGGCTCCGGTGCCTGGAGCGCCTCCTGCCCCTCCTTCTGCACTGACCTTGGTGTCGCCACGTTGTTTCCCTCACATGTTCTCACCTCCTCCTCTTCTCTGACTAGAATCCCAAAATCTTGTGACTTTGTTTCGATTTTCGTCTTAAATACGTCATCACAGAGGCGTCACCAACCTCTCTCATTGGCCCGGTTTTGGCCAGCAGCATGTCCATCTTCAGAGCCATCAGCCACTGGCTCTGGCGGACATGGTGGGAGCTTCCAGCAGCTTCCTCACAGGAGCCGTCTTTGTGGCTCCCCTGCTACCCAAAACCAGGCCGTGCCAAACTAATACAAATGTATTTCTAATCCATCTTAAAAGTAAGTGGAGGAAAATGTTACCTTACCAATGACAGTACTGAATCCCACACATCCCAGGGAGCACAGAACTTCCTCCATTGAAGACTTCTATTGCCAGACCTCTGTGGAAGGCTAAAAATTAATGATCACCAACTACAAAACATTTCACCTCCTCACTATTTTTTCTGATTAGTTATGTCACACAAGCCTCTGGATTTGGGAGTTTGTTTTTCTCTCCAACTCTTATGCTACTTAAATAGTTATACAGATGAACAGCACTGAGAATCTCTGAGAAGTAACAGTTTAGGCCCTGGCTCAGGAAAATAATGAACATATTAACTTTAAACCTTTTTTAATGTTCTTCAGACCTGATGCCTATTGTTAGAACAGCACATGCATGGATTGGCAAACAAGGACAGAATATTTAAGACCATTTTGAGAATAACTTGAAGAATAAATATGTTTGTATCTGATTATTCTCAGGAGAGTGCAGTGAAACATTTGGAGGTTAAACTGTTATGTTAATTATGCTTCTTTTTTTTTACTCAGTACATTTTAAAATGTCTCAATTTCTCTACTATGACATGAAAACTAAATGTCATAGAAAGCCTTTTAGTTTCTTAGTTGCTTACTATAAAAAGAAATTTAGGGGGCAGCATTAGCAATGGATAAAAGTACTGACTGTGTAAGATTCAAACTAGGATTCTGATTTTACCAATCCCAAAATTCCAGATAATTTGATCTAGGATTTTCAACCAATAAGCAGATATCGCTTCCAAATATCTACACTCTCAGTTTTGAAGACCGTGGTAATTACCTGTTTATCTCATGAGACATTTTGATATGTGAGATGTTCTAGAGCAAGAAGAGTAGTTGGTGGCTGTTCATGTTTTTCATGCTGTTCATATTGGAATACAAAAGAGTGTGATAGAATGATTATTACTAAAACAAAATAGGAATGAGATATGATTCCCTTATTCTTTCTCTGATGAAAAAAATTAAAATAAAAATCAAACCACACCAACAAACAAAAAAACCCCCAACCAACCAATTAAAAATGACCCAAAAGATGGGAAATAGGAATAGAGAGGAAGAGGAAAAGAAAAACCCATTGGTTCAATGTTTTTCCAGTTCTCTTCCCTGTAATATATAGATGGAAAACAAAACTGATGAAGGGGGCTTTGGGTCAGTGTATGACATTTAGGTGTCACAAAAAAAGTCTATTAAATCCTCACCAAATATTGTTTCAGCTGCTTCGGAATACACTCTGCAGTCACATAATGTTGAAGGTACCTGATTCCTCATCAGAAATGTTCAACACCTCATGGGCCTGGGTCCTGTTACAAGAGAAACAGTTTAAAGGAACTGCAAGTGAAAATAATCTTTGTAGCAGATGATGTGGACAACATAAGCCCATTGTCAGAAAATACTGGAAATTAACAAAAGGGAACCAAAACTGCTTCTTTGTATAAAGTGTGCTAAGGATTATGTCAGAAGACAAAGAATGGCAAATAATGAAGAAAAAAAAGGAAGAATCAAATTTAATTGAAAGGCGCAGTTTTAAAGGAAAGAATTTCATCTATTAGACCAGTAAGAAAAAAGCGTGAAATCCATAATAACATATAAATTTATTCTAGTCAGAAACATATTTAACAATGCCATGTAAGTGAGTAGTAGGATAATTGCTAAGATGTGGCTAAATAGACAAAATTTTATTATTTTAATATTAAATACAATTACAATTTCTTGTTTTCTTAGTTCTTTCTTTCACAAGGGCAGTCATAATCCATCAAGTTCCAAATTTGGCATGTGCCTCTATGTGACTTTATGATTAAATTCCACACACAAAATTCACAAAGAATAAACCTGATGAAGTGCACATGCATCTTAATAAGTGAAAGGGACAAATGAATTCATTGTCTATTGAAGCAGTTTTATAATATCTAAACATATGCTGAACAAAGCTGCAAGCTATTAAAACAAATCATACAGGCTTTAATTACAATCTAAATCTGCATTATTAAAGTAATAAAATGACCCTAAAATAAATGTTATGGAAGTCATGTTGTCCCTACAAATGAACACAGCATGAGGGAGTGATACAATAAAACACCCTTACATTAACATGTTGTATGTACCACTGTGGCTTCCCACAGAGCTAAATCAACAAGAGCTAATTCTCCTCTTCCATGGCTGTGGGCAAAATTCTCCTCTCCCTTAATTTGCCTTTGTTGGCCACATTCATCAGAGTTTCAGGAGCCTGTGTGGGGCAACGTGACCCTGCTGGGCCCAGCCTCCTCCCCAAGGTCCCTGGAGATCTCCAGTTCTGGGGGATGTCAAGGCACAAATCCTACCAGGAGCCAGATGGGGCGATGCAGAGCTAGGGACTAACTCAGCTTAACTGCATGAAGAGTCCCAGCTTAAACTATAAATTTTGTCATTACTGTGTGGCAGCCAATTACAATGGAGGAGTCATTCTTGAGATTATCTATGTGAAGAACATTACTCATATGACATTTACATATGAGAATTTGGAGGGTCAGCCATAACTGTGGGTTTTTTTTCTTCTGGGCAAGCACTGATCTCCAAATGCATGATCTGATACTATTTCCTAAAATAATCTGCTATTTCAGAATACTCGATATGGGATCATGATATTTATGATCTGTTGCAGAGCCTATACTGAAGTCAAGAAACATTTTAACCACAGTATTTGCTGCCATTTCCTAAATCATCACATCCCACATTAATTCTGACAATAGAAGAAAGCATGACAAGGGCACTGAAATAGTTGAGTGTGAACAGAAGGCCACAGTTCTTACTTAACCATGTATTTTCCACAGACTATGAGATAATACAAATAAAGGACTCATTTCCCCTCTTCTGTAACCCAGAGACTGGGAAATATGCAAACCCTTCAGTCCAATTTAAGCACACAAGGACAACTCCTCAGGAGGGTCCCTTTACAAATAAACACTCACAGGTCTCTGTACCTTCTGCCAAACCCCACGAGGTCCTTTCTGGATTCCTTCTGAGGGCTGGCCCCTAGCATACATCCTTTAACTTGAGACACGGCAAACGAGACCGAGTCTCACCTGGCTAGATCCTCCTTTGAGGTAGAGAGCCACAAGGTCTCCCCAAGGTTCCTTTTCTCCAGATGAACACCCACAGCTCCCTCAGCCACTCATCAGACATGTTTTATAGACCCTTCACAACCTTCCCTGCCCTTCATGGGACAGGCTCCAGCACCTCAGCGTCCTTTTGGAAGCAAGGGGCCCAAAACTGAGCACAGCACTCAAGGTGTGGCCTCACCAGTGACTGCAATATTGGTTCTAAGAAAGAGATTTCTGACTTCTCCATGGTTACCCCTCCCCTCCTGGGGCAAACACACGAAAAACAGATGAGAAAATGAGCACATATCCTCTCTATCGTAAAACACGAGATTTAAACAGATATTAGACCACTTAACCTCGTTGAACACACAGCAGAGACCAGCAGGGTTTTCTGCCATGTTATAAGTGGGCCTAATGTGCTCAGGCCTGAGTAAAAACAGGAAGCTACTCATAGTTTCTGCATTAAGTAGGGCAGCCTTAACTGCTAATTCCTTGAATTTTGTTTGGCTCCCACTGAGACAGGTGGGACGCTACACATCCATTCTTCTTCAGATGCATTTGTAAGAAAAATATGAGTGTGTGAGAGAAGAAAGAGAGGAAAGGCAAGAGATTGTAAAACTGTGACTGGCTGAGTAACAGGCGAGCAAACTACCTGAGCAAAATTAAAAACTATACATGGCAATGGTCTCAAAACTGCACACTGTGATGCAATTATATTCTATATCTTCATTATAATTTCACAATATTGATTAAGGATATTGATTATACCTGAGTGGGAGTGTAGATCAGTACTTACCTATCCTAAAAGATGCTAAAACTCTTAGGAGCTTCACTGAAAGCACAATGATTAGGCATAAGGGGATAATTAAAACATTTTAATTTCTCACAGTGGCATACAACTCTTTAAAGTCAAAATGTATTAGAAGGCTGAATGCTTAACAGATGAGTCTTATATCTACATTCATAAATGAATGACTTGCAAAATAACCAAGCCTTAGATTTTGCACAACGTGATCAGATAAGATATATTTTTTCTATTGAAATTTCCATATTGGCTATATCATGGTAAAATGTTGATTTTTCCAGTTTCACTCAGGAAAAATAAAATCATTCCACAAGATTCAAATATTATGTTTTAATGCGCTCAGGTTATCCTACTTGACCTTGCAGGGAAAGAGGGTAGGAGAGCTCACACACTTCATCCCCACTGTACAGCTCTGGCTTTGGAAAATGTCTCTCAGCAAACTCTCAGTCTTTTTCTGTGTGAAGTCAAAATGGCCTGCTTAAACCACAGGCGATCACTTCAAACAAAAAGGCAGATTTACAAGCTGTTACCTCTCTTCCTCTTAATTACCGACTTCCACACCCGTGTTTCTGTGTGTTTACAATTTTTTCATCTACTGCTGCCTAACCTGAAGGACACAAGTTCATCAATGCTGGCTGGCTTTCCTCTGGCTCCAGGGGCGATGTAAGGGGAGGCAGAGTTGAATATGTTGGTCAGTAAATTACAGCTCAAGATGAGATGGCAGCAGGGGCTCTGTGTAGCAGAAGTGTGCAGTGCAAGCGCCTCTGTAAAAGGCACCTTACCGAAAATGAAATGTGCAAATTAATTCCCATGTGGGAAGCTGGCTTGGAGTAGCAAGGATGCTGCAAATTCACGCTGCTTCTCACTGCGCATTCATTTTTTAGGCAGAGGACTCTAATTGAGTGCAATCTTAGAACACACATACTGTAATGGTTATAGCACCTTCCTAGAAGGGGAGAGATCAGATTTCAGCTGGGAGCTGTAACAGGGGGCTCCTCCTTCCATGCAGCTGTTCCAAAATGCCAAAATACAAACTTTGTGTGCGATTCAGTCATGCTCTGTGTGTGCCTGCCAGATGAACTCCTGAAGGTGAGGTGTGTGAAGTACCAAACTGAGAGGCCCGTACGACTTAGGCAGGAATTAGAGGCAGCTGCCTTCAACTTAGGTGGCTGAGAGCGTGTCTAGGAACAGAAACAGAGGTACTACTGGGACTTTCCTAGAAAGCTTTGGCACCTAAAAGCATTACACATTTCTGAGGACAGGTAAAATTGAATTTTTTGCAGACAAAAGTCCATGGAAGTGTTGAACCTGCCACCCTACGTAATTTGCTTTAACGATGGCCCATCTATTAGGGCATGTACAAAACATTTGAGATCTCATTTCATACCTGGTGCCTTTCTCACTAGTGTTAAGTTACAAAATCCTGCTCGTGTCAGCCCTGCAAATGCAGATTTTGGACAGAACAGATGGCAATTTCTAATTAATGCGTGTCACCTGACCTTTTATGGACACAGTACTAGGAAGAATTCATCCTTCTTTATATTTTAACTTGTTAAAGAGAAAATAATTACATAAAAAATAAATATGTCTGTCCTGCTTTAAAGACCACTTTAAAAGATGGCTCTGATTAACTTAAAGTCCTTGTCACATTTTTACTTTTCAAGGTATTTACACAGCTTAGACATTTAGAATATTTTTTCATTTTAATCACTAAGAAATATTTTGCAACATTTTAAATGCACAAAAGCATTCTGATACTATTTCCTTTCATCTCACTTAGGATTTTGGCAAAAGTTAGTCTTTTTAACTGCAATGTATCGATACAGTCCGTCATTTTATTCTTTGGAGAAATGACTTCAGTAAGGTCTCAGCAGCTATAAAATGTGTTCTTTTATCATTGTGGGGTATCAGTGGGATTAATCACTCTTAACCAGCTATTTTGTAGCCGTGGTGTGAGGATGTCTGAGGTTTATTTGGAGCGTTGCATTTTTTTCAGGAGAAAGCACAGTAGATCATGTCAGCCACAGAAAAATATTACTCACTTCCTTCTCGTCACTCTTAATTGGGATCAAGTGGTTTTAGGTCAATCACTTTGGTCACGAAAATTTATGAAAAATACGGGTCTATTTATACATAATAGAGGTAATTAATGTTTTTTACAGACAGTCATTATAATAAAAGCCTTTCATTCCTCATCCCTCACTGCATCACTGGGAGAAATTCTATGGAGGAGATGAATGGCTGGATTGTAATATTGATTTCCCTGGGTTTTCTGGCATATGCTCGGGGTAGCACACAGCTCAGCATCACTCACTTGTTAATCATCAAGCACACACACACAACACAAGGCTTGTTTCAGTTTCTAAGTTCGTGCAAGCTGACCAGATGGTAATCTCAGCCTGACAGGTGTGTCCTGAAAACTCATTTAAATATTTGTAAATATGGCACCATTCCTGCATTAGGTGATTAATAACTGCTGATCCTGTCACTCTTTAACATCATTTCTGTCTTAACAGATGTTGAACTTCATAACTCAAAGGAAATTTTAACAAATACCTTTTCAACCTTACTTACTTGTCTTCATTAATTATCCAGCAACTTCTTTTCCACAAACAGTGAACAGCATGTGTTATGTTGTGAAAATTCTAACTCCTGTTTACAGAACTACAGAAATTAAGGTCTTGCTTATCAGTTTAGCAAACATGAGTCACTGGGCTGAAAGTTTTGGAATATCTATCTGCCTCATGGCAAAATATCAGACACAGTTCATTAATTCAAAAAAAATTAAAGATATCTATCACCCCAGAAAAGTTATGAGGGAAGGGAAGGGAAGGGAAGGGAAGGGAAGGGAAGGGAAGGGAAGGGAAGGGAAGGGAAGGGAAGGGAAGGGAAGGGAAGGGAAGGGAAGGGAAGGGAAGGGAAGGGAAGGGAAGGGAAGGGAAGGGAAGGGAAGGGAAGGGAAGGGAAGGGAAGGGAAGGGAAGGGAAGGGAAGGGAAGGGAAGGGAAGGGAAGGGAAGGGAAGGGAAGGGAAGGGAAGGGAAGGGAAGGGAAGGGAAGGGAAGGGAAGGGAAGGGAAGGGAAGGGAAGGGAAGGGAAGGGAAGGGAAGGGAAGGGAAGGGAAGGGAAGGGAAGGGAAGGGAAGGGAAGGGAAGGGAAGGGAATGACTTTGTGGGCACAAGGCAGGGAAGAGTGCAGAGCCAGGCTTTGAGGACAGAAGGGCAGAAATGGAAGGAAAACCAAATTGACACAAAAGGAAGGGTATCACAGACTACTTAAGAGGACAGTTTGTGGGAAGGAGCAATAGAAGAATAGGAGAGATTTTGGGACAGAAGTGGAGACCAAAGCTGGGGAGAATCCATGGGCTGGAAAGAGAAGGAACAGAGAGAACTGTGAGAGAACAGGTGCTTCCAAGACTCAAGGCTGCAATCCGGACATCACTTTTCTAGGGGCAAAACATGGGCTTCCATTCCCCTCTAGTGGCAGGTACACTTAAAAAACCCACCCACCAATTAGCATTTTACTCCTGTGGGGTTCAAGGTGACACAGTAACCTAAACTTTAAAGCCTGCCAGTGACTTATGCAGGGCGCTCATACTGCTTGCTTTATCCCCTCATCCCTCCCTTTTCAAAACCTTTGAAACGACAACGAAATAATTACATAGATATTAAATGTGCAAAATCAAACAAGAGACATTAGGAAATGAAGCCTGTCTTTCAATACCTGCCAAAGGGCATAGCTAGGGTAATGCACTTTTTAGCAATGCACACACATTTCCCAAAGAGCTACAAATCTGTGTGGTTCCAGACTGGTTGGTTCCCACTGAACAAGCAGATAATTATTACTGCTATCCCATAACATATACTGGGAAATTGCCACTTGGCATTCTGGCACTATCCCTTCTGTGCAATGATACCTTTAATTTGCATGTTAATAAATGTCAAAGCATGCCTTCTGCTCTGATTTGGTTTCCATTTTTTTTTTTGCCATCAAATTTACATTTTTCCATATATGCACTTTCTGCATGATACCAACCACGGTATTCATCTGGAAAAGTCATAAAAAATTAATTCATTTTACTCAATTTGGAATTTTTAGAGAAATATGTATTCCACTATACACAAGGACCTTCATTATGGTAAGAATTACACACTGATCACATCACATACAAGATTGTTATATAATCCTGCACATTCCAGAGAACCAGACCTCTTCAATAAGTCCTTTTGTTTTCTTCTCATTCCAGATCCTATTTTCAGAAATATGATTGCTTAAATGAAAACTGCAGTGAAAGAGGAACTATGCTGCTTAATCTATTTTTCTATGCATTATGTTGATATCTTTGTTGACATTGAATGGAGCACTTCAAAGTGATTAAATTTTTGCCTTAGAGTTGTGTGTGAAATTGAAGTGAAAGTAATTATTTGTCATCACTAAAAATTGGTAACTGTTGGCATTTTACAAATGACCTGATTTGAAAGTTAATCAAGAGAAGTCATTATCTGTCAGGTTTATCAAGTGACCCAAAATACAAGCTCAGCCTGATGGCTTCTATAGGAACCCTTACTTTTTTTCTTTTCATAGTGTCTAAAGACACTCGCCAGGGGGACATATTCTAAGAGTTAACAAACCATATTAGTTCCATTCACTTTAATTTTTCTTATCCTGAGTTTCATTACAGACTTCTAGAAACCTTGCCTTCACAAATCTGACTAATGTTAGCTGGTGTTTTGATCCCAGAAACCTCTTTTAAGCTGTACTTTATACCTCAGAACACTAAGTTTTCTATTTAAAACCCTTTCACTAAGCACACAAAATCACTGACAAAGTTTGCACCTGAAGCTGCAGCACAGTCAGAAGGTCCAGCTAAGCAGTCTGATTTGTTAAGTTCAGGTTGCTAAGTCAACCAGAAGAGAGAGCTTCAAAGACAAATGTGGTAAATGGTTTGGAAAGCCCGAAGCCACCAAATGTCAGGTTTTCAAGAAAAGTAAATATAAAGGAAGTTCATTTTTGACGAGACTACTATGGCTTATTTTCATTTCTTAGGCAGGGAAAACGCTCTCTGCTCTTTAATTGCATGCTCATAAAGTTTTAATTAGCAAAGTTTCAAAACATGGCAATTGTACTGCTGAAAATCAGCCACAGTTTTGATTTACAAGTCTGCAAAGGATTACTTGGTAGCAATCAGGATGGATTGCAGTGCTCAAGCCCAGAAAGCTCTAATATGTTATAAACACAAGCAAATGATGCAGTAATTGCCCTTGATTGCACTACTTAGCAGATTTTTAGAGGCAACCCGAAGAGAATTGATAGTACCTATGTGCCTATGGCAGATAGTATGTGACAAGAGCAAATCCATGCAGGAAATCCTGAAGCACTGTTTCCTTTTTCCTAAATGCAGGTGATATTTAGGAGACCTGAGAAAGCCAGCTCTAGGACAGAACTGGTCAGGTCTGAGGACATGTGAACCCGTCACCACCCAAAAGGGGCTGTGGAAGGAGAGTGTGGGTTTCCACGGGGTCTGACCAAATCAACAGAACCACTAATGCAGATACCACAGTCACAGAGGAGTGGTTTTCTTCCCCACCTTGTCTGTCTGATGGGAGCGAGCGTTCCTTTCATTATATCCATAAACCATGTCATTAGAAAACAAGAGAAAGGGGATGGATGGAATTTGGGAGGGAGTTGTGCAATCTGTTAGGTTAAGACATTACATTGCGACACAACTTCTGTAAAAGCAGTAAACAAAACGGTTCACATTGCCATTACTTATCTATCCGAAAAATCCAGAGTAGAAATGATCGATGTACAACTCTTCCTTCCTCCTCTAAAGACACCCACTTACTAAAAAATGAACAACTTACAGAGTGTGGCCATTTCAAACTTACAAATATAACCTTCCAAAAGCTTATACTGCATGGAGATGATCACTGATTCACCTCTGTGTAAGGACCTCCACAATTTATTTCCTAATTGCATTTCTAAGAGTAAAAGTTTCCTGAAGCCTGGGGCCGGAGGGGACTCTGCTCAGGAAGCTGAGGCAACTCCTCCTCCTCCCCTCCTTGAATTTATGTCAGAGGAGCCAAATTTGAAGAAAACACAGCAGTTCTGGAAGTACTGCAGGAGGCCTAATATCCACATGTACATTTAGCAAAGAATTGCACACAAATTCTAAATTCCTTGAACACCTTTGCTGGTGTTTCAGATGGTTACGTTTTCAAAAATTTTACAAGTAATTACAAGTATTGGATTTGACACACAACTGTCAGTACTAAGTTCAGTGGCAAAAATACTGTTTATTTTGTTATCAGCACATTACACCTCTGGGCATAAAACTTAAAGTTGATAACACAGTTCAGTCTGATGGAATTCCTAACAACATCACAAGAAATTCCGATAGCTGCAAAACAAACTTTTACTTTGGAACCACAGGCTACCACAGTCCGATAAAATTACTGTTCAATTTTACTGTCAGATTTGAGAATACTATTTCTTGAACTGATACTAGGATCCTTAATGTTTCTAAAGAATTATTTGAAATCAAAAAAGAGTTATACCCCAGCAAATTCCCAGAGAACAGCTCCCTGTGGAGCTAAAAGGATTTCCCTGCTACAAGAATTTCAAAATCTCATTAGAAAGCATTTCCATGGCTCTTTGAGCTCTAATCCCAAATGGAAAGAGCTAGATAAAAGGAATGTGGATTTAATAATTTGTGTGTTATCCATACTCTTTTTTTATAAGTAGTTTACATTCACCCAAAAAAGATTAAGGTGGCCAATGAGCTCCTCAATTCTAAAATAGCAGCATTTCTCAGCTGGCTTAGCTCTTGGCTAAGTTTGCTGAAATCTACAGATTTATATTTTTTTAGGACAAATCACAAAGAAAGAGTCAATTACATATTTCAATGTTTCTTGTTCTGTTCAAAGCCTTAAAAAAAGCTAATATGCATATCTTTAAGTCAAATGCAAAAGTACATAGTTCAAGGAAAAAAAAGGCATTGCTTTTTAAAGGAGGACAATTATTTTGCTTCAGTTAGTATCTGCAACAGCAAAATAACTAAGATCAAAAATGCTTCAAGTCCTGAGAATCTTGCTTAATATTTAATATAAAATATTTGAGAAATGCACCACCTTTATTGTCTCCTGATTTTTCTTTCCTTCATTTGGTCAGCAACAATAAGTTACCATTCCAAGGTCACAAACTTAGCACTCCAGCTTCCATTTGATTCATGTGAATACATAAAGCAGGCCAGTTCTTGAGTAGCTTTATTTAAGGCTAACTGGATACAGTCCCAGAAGGAAAATGAATGAGTCGAATCATACCTGAAGCCTTATGATCTTGTTTATGATGACTATGATCTTGGACAAGTGGCCTGGTGGTGCTGAACAATAATTACATAAATGGGCACAATTATTCACTTCAGGATTTATCTGGAAATGCCATAATCTTTTTTAAAAATTATAGTCACTTTTATCCTTAAACTCTTTTTGATCTGTACTACTGGACATGCACACAAAGGGAAAAAAGAGAAGTTTTATGTTCTATAAACATTATATGTTCTTCTAGCACTATATTCCACTGAAGTTAAAAAAAATGATTGTAAATCTTTCATTAAAAAATTTAAAGAACCCTGTCTTCAAAGTAAATGGATACGTGGTTATTTGCTCTTAAACACAAAAATTTGTTTATGTCATACATATAAAGAGCGATTCCCATCTGATTTAAACACAGCTAAGACCTACTCAGTCTGAGGGAGTTCATAGGAGCCACCAGTTACCTCAAACATGGCCAAAAAATGTTCTTTGGACAGATTTGTACATTTTGAGGCCAGAAGTACCATTTTGATTATCTAGTCTGATTTGCTGCATAATAATTAACACATAACTTCCTGTACAGACCCTCACCAAGTGATTTCTTCATCAAGCCTTTATTTTCTGATTTAGCTAGACCACATGGTTTATAAAAGAACCAACTTCATTTCATTCAATATTGACTTGCTCTTAAAGTTAACACATGTAGGAAAGGGACAAGCTGGCTTCTGTTAATACCAGATTTGAAACGAGATGGTCAGCACAAGGTACACCTTAGAGCTTTGCATTTTCCTGTTCCTGAAACTGCCGATTCTTATCAGTTTATCTTCTTCTCCTAAATCCTAAATCTTTAAAGTCTTATTAGATTTCAGTCCTTTGGTATCACCGACAAGCTTCAGAACCTTCTCAGAATATTAACACTCCTAGTTCAAACAGCCTCAAGAAGACTTGAACAAATAATTTTCATTGACAAGCTGAAGACACATTTTCATTGAAACTTGCAAATGCAGAATGTCACTCTGTGGACTTACAACCGATTTCCATTCTTTTTTCTGCCTAAAATGAGCACCATTAGAAATGGAGCACTTACACTGAATCTACTCTCTTTCTGCTCACACGATCAGTGTGTTCCAACAAGGCTGAGGACATTTTGCCTCTGAAACCAGCGCAAGAGAATTTCCTCAGCTGTAAGTCCACAGAGAAGTGCTGCTGATAGCAATGCCAGACTCCAGTTTACCTTTTCCTCCATTTCAAAGGCACCCGAACAACTCAAGGTCCTCAACCTGTCCTGATGCATAGTTTGTCTGAAGGAAAAACACGACAAACAGGACAATTGGTAGAGATTCCCTTTCTCTCCAAAATTAGAGAGTTTATTCAAATTCCCAGTGCCTCACACTTCAGCAACACTGATTTATTGTACTGCTACACAAAACCAGACTGATACACCAAGTCCCACAGCTGACCTCTGGTCCAGAAACATCTGGCCCAATGACATGAAAAAGTTCACTACATCTGTACACAGTAAATCAATTAGTCATAACGGGACTTGGCAGCCAGGAATATGGAAGTATGGCACACAGAGTAAGTAATGATGGCTTTTACTGAGTTAAAAGATACTTTAGGACACACGTGGTTCAAGGGTCTTCTTTCCTAGGATGTCACCATCTGCATAACATTAATGACGAAGACAGATCCCAGGTCCTGCTTGCACAAACAAAACATATTTTACTCTTTTTTTAAGTTTTACTTTAGGGATCAGGTCCTCATGCTTTGATTATACCATCTCCTGTTGGCTCTCCAACAGCAGCAATAGAAAATCCTTCTACAATTACAGGGAACTCTCATGTTAACAGCTGGCAGCTTATAAACCATGGGTTATAGAGCCAATCCCTTCTTTAATCCCTTGGATGATTCTCTTATTTATTTTTTTTCTGTCTCTACAAAGGAGGTACCTTTCTCCATGGCCCCATAGATAAGGAGTTCACTCCTTTAATTCTTCTGTCTTCAGATGGAGAATTCAAGACTTAGCGGTGAAACCCGAACAGAAATTTATACAACTGAATTTTCTAGGGAAAAAACACCTGAGGTATTTTTAAAAGTACTTACTGATCAGAGCCTTTCAGACACCTGACCTGCAGGAACACCCCATTTGGGAGCTCAGCCTTACACACAAAGTGGGCACTGGGATGTGTGCCACCGTGAAGCTCATGCATGCAGTGAAGTGTAACTCAGAGGGTGCAGGCTTTTGGCAGCTTTTCCTTAGAAGCCTGTTCTGCAATCCACTGTTCCTGTGACTGCACCACAGGAAAGTTGAGTTTGCTCATTAGACAGGAAGGAATCCAGAATGGATTCTCTGCTGTCTAATAGGCTCACAAAGAGTTTTTCTGTGGATAAGATTTCATTCTGCGCTTATTCCTTCACACTCAGTCCGGGATGCCTAGATGAACTGCTCCTGATTTCTCTCCTCAAGGGGGGCATTAGTACAGTATCTTTGCTATATTTGGGCCCAGATATCTTTTGTTTTGTATAATAATATCTCTAGATCCGTAATTCTCTGCCAAGAGTGGATAATTGGTTTAAAAGCCTAGGAGGGAGAGCATTCTTACATATTTGTTTTTGTGGGAGACCTACAAACAGACAGTAAGTAACCAAAAAAAAAAAAAACCCAAGCCAAAGTGAGCAAAGCTTTATCTTCTTAAGATACTAGGCTAAAAAGCAAACTACTAAAATTAAGATATTAATTTCCGAAATAGATTATTAAAATTAAAACAGGTCTCCTGAATCAGGTGCTAGGCAAGCAGGTGTTTGCCAGGAGACAGGTTTTGATCTCAGTTCCTGCCTTTCCCTGCAGAGTCATCAGCTGCACATTGACACATCCACTTGCTGTGATTAGTGCTGCCCATGAGGAAACCTTCAAAATACATCTGGGTTACACCACAGTGTTGTAACCAAGCTTTGCACTCCCCAAATGCTTTTCGTCTGCCCTGACACCTCTCTTCTGTCATTTTTGTTTACTGACTGCTATTGTTTTTACTTATTTTTTTATCTTCCATTGCATCCCTCCAATTTCTCAGTTGGTAGAGTGTTTTTTCTCATTCTCTTCACATTTGGAGAGAAGTCTTCCTCTATCTCTCTCCCTTATCTCTTACCCAAGCAGCTTTGTTAAATGCTTGTTCTGGGACAGCAGGGGCTCTACTGTTGCTCAAGTTAATATTTTAAAGGCTTGTTCAGTGCCCTCCCTGCACAAGCCCACCAGCAATAAACAGCACTATCTAACCACTCTAAGCTCTCTATTGCATTTACTTTTATTGTTGGAGCCTAGAATTGAAAACAAGAGTTTTAAAGTCCCTCGTTGATGAGTAGCTGATGTAGAGTTAGTTGAGCTAAGGCAGTGTTGTTTCTTTATGGTTCAGTTGCATTGTCATAAGATCAGAGGAAGAATCTAATTAACACACCAAATATCAGCCCCAGCTGCAACATGCTTTT
This sequence comes from Lycocorax pyrrhopterus obiensis, assembly GCA_014706295.1. Taxonomy (NCBI): domain Eukaryota; kingdom Metazoa; phylum Chordata; class Aves; order Passeriformes; family Paradisaeidae; genus Lycocorax; species Lycocorax pyrrhopterus. The sequence continues at coordinate 57,000,776 of JACSVZ010000006.1, forward strand.
TTATTATGACTTAGCACCTTCTAGTGCTGTGGTGTATTTATAGTTGGAAAAATAAATGAGTATTTTAAAGAACTATTAGCTCTAAAGCAAAAAAAGCCCACTATATTTAGTAGGCTGATCAGGAGAAAAGAGAAAAAAAAAAAGGCAGCTAGGGAACATTAGGCTGAAAAGAGGAATATTAGCTCTGCAGCATGAAAACTGGTAGATTTTTGAGAATGGAATTCAAAACAGAGTGGGCTACAGCAAGATTCCCCAACAGCTAAGGAAAATACGCAGCTCTTGTGTGAGCAGTACTTTCCTTACTTGTATTTAATTTTGAACTATACAAATTGAAAAACTGCTCCAGGTGACCAAGCCACAATATCTGCAGAGTTTCATGCTGTTTGCATTAGGAGGTGAAGCTGGCAATGGCATCTGGCTCCTCTTTGATGCAATCCCGCTTAAGTTACAACAAACGTGCACAAAGTCCTGTCTTCCCTCAGCCCTGCACAGATCCATCAGGAAGAGATAGGGAGTGCCTGCTCCTACTTCCAAGACTCTTTCCAGCAGATCTTCTACCCCAAATGCTGCCCCTGCATGCTCTCAGTCTCTGAGCATCTCTCTCTCACGTGTATTAGCTCTCCTCTGAAGGAAGAATCAATTCTAAGCATTTTTTTGGCTTGGTTTCAGCTGCAACATGGGCCCCTCTGTGCACTGCCTTGCAGCTCTCTTTCTGACTCTTTCTTGTACACACAGTCCTCCACTAAAAATATTCCCTGTATGTTCTCAGACCCAAGGGAAAACTTCAGAATCCAGCGTTCATGTGCCCTGGTGCTCTGGGCACTTGCAGACTAGGCAGAGGCTGCCTAAGTAATAGCAAGATAAAGTGCTTCTGACATTTTGCTAACTGACCTCTCATGCTTATCAGTTCCAATGAGATCTCCAGCTCTCAACATCATAACAGGCAGATTCAGTCAAAAGTAACAGTAATACACAAAAATCTTAATTTTAGAATTTTTAACCTATGTTATGTCTATCACATTCCAAAGCTTATGCAATTACAAAAAGAGTTAATAAAGGCATTGTACTTTACTTTTAGTGGTTAAATAATACTGAATAATTATGAAGAAGTATACTTAAATACTGCAATACGCAAAACAGATACATAAATGAAAATAATACATAAATATCTCCATTGATAAGTTAAACAATGGTCTTGAGGCAGATATTCTGGTTTCCCATAGTGAAAAAGTGCTATCTTTCCTTGAAGACTACAGTTCTGTCACTGAATTACGAGGAGGAAGATAACCCTTTGGGTACAATATGATCACCAGAGAACACTGATAACAGCCACAGGGAAGGCAATAGCTGAGTTTTGTTTCAGACATCTTCCTAGACAGCAATGGGAATGACACTGGACCACTAGAAACCAGGAGAAAACAAAATTCACTCAGTGATGGGGAATGTGAGAGTGAATCTGAAGCTACAAAACTTTCTGAAGTGAATTTAGCTGAGTTTCAGGCATTCTCTGTGTAGCTTTCTATTTTTCTGGCAGCACCTTTTTCTCTTTGCCCACAGCTGCTGGACAAGCTACAGCTGCATAGATGACCCTGCATCTCACTTGCCTCTTAGAAGATAATCAGAGTGAGGTGAATGACAATTACTTCTATCAGTGCACTACACTATTCCCAAAATTTCAGACCTTCCAGCACTCTCCAAGTATTCCCAGCTCCTTCACCACCCGTGGACATTTTACCCAAACAAAACACAGAATATCCTGAGTTGGAAGGGACCCATAAGGATCACTGAGTCCGAATCCTGGCTCCGCACAGGATAACCACAAAACCCAGTTTGGACTGTCTGCTAATGCCCTCACCTTTCATCAGAGACTCAGCTTCTTCCACTCCCAGCTCTGACCTGACCCAACCAAACCCCACTTACACTTGTCCAGAACACTTTAGCTAACACTTTCACACTCCTGCTTTCAGTTCCTACCATCTGTACTCAGGTTGGCTTTAAAGCAGATCAGCTGATTTAAAAAGTACTTTCTTCTCTCTGTTCATCTTCTGTCTCCTCAGTAATTTAGAAGCCTTCCCTTGCTAGACTCTCTTATTAGTTTCAGGCCATGGCTATCGACCTGTATCAGCATCAACAACAGCCTCTTCCACAGCTTTTAAAGGATTTTTGTTAAATTGTGTTGTAACATTAACTGCTTCCTTCAAATGTGTGTATCTTCAAGTTACACTTTGCTAGTGTTTCTATTTCCTCAACAGTGTTCAAGCCTCTTGTTCTGATTACCAACCCAAATAAAATTCAGCTTCATGTTGCTGTTGTTCAGTTCTTGGCAATTTTTCTCACACTTTTACACTTAAAAAAACCAGAGATGGTGAGCAGGGAAATATTCCAGAGGCTAGAGGCTTGAAAGGTCAGCTGGAGAGTAAATTACTAGAAAAATCAAAGACAGAAGAAGCATTAGAATTCAGTATCAGTAAGGCCTCAATGTCAACTTCAATGATTTTTGGTACTCAAAACCCTCATCCCAAAACCTTGTTCTTTTTTTTTGATACTTCACCTTAAAAAGATTTTTTTTGTATTTTTCCCAAAGGAGAACTGGAAAAAAGCAATCAGCTGTACAGGGATTTTCTCCCCAGACGCCCCCCACTCTGGGGGATCTCGTGGGACTGGGGACTCCCCCGGGCAGACAAGCACTTTTTCATCACCTTTGAGGCAGCAAACTCTGGCAGAGCTTTATACCAAAAGATCTGGGGACCTGCACTGGGGGCAGTCAAACCACCAGAATTAGAATACTTCGGTGCTATTTCAAGAATACCACTGGGATGGCACCTGCTTACCTTAGCTTAGTCTATTTTTAACTTAATTCAGCTGGACAGCAAATTTTGTTGCATGCAGATCTGTCTGTAGAAAAACTAACAGAGCATTTACAAAAACAAGGTAATTTGAAATACTTCTCTGTCTGGTTATTTGCTGGCTTAGAATAATTTCCAAGGAGACATTCTGGAAGCTGTCCAGTAGCTTCTGGCATTTAGGAGGGAGGCCACGCTTACTTTATATGGGTCAGCTCTGTCCTCAGATATGTGATTTTAATTTCAGTGAGATTCCTATGCTGTACACCATTATCCAAGAACAAAATTAATTAAGCCCTTTGTGCCCAATTATTGGTTCTCATAAGCTGTGCTGAATTATCTCTCTTCTTCCCAAAAATACGTTCTATCTGTGCAGAAAATTAGGACTAAATTCACTGTCAGATACTTCTCTGGGAAAAACAAACAAACAAATACATAAACAAAACAAACAAACAAAAACACCCACAAAAAAAAATTTTAAAAAAAAGATAGGAAAAAATCTCCTCCCTTCAAACCCATCATATTTCAGTATAAATGAGAACTAAACCCTCACTATTTGTGCACAACTGAACTCATCATGATGAGAATAGCAGCCCCGTGGTTGCCACTCTTGAGTATTATTTTGAATAATTTTATTGGCGGTCTGGTTGCTGTCCGTAAAGGTGAGGCCACATCTGGTCAAGTGTGCAGTCAGTAGGTTCAAGGCTTCAGTTCCCAAATGAATATTGCAATATTCAGACACTTTACTGACCAGTTTCTCTTTTTATAGACCCTGGATGTAGAGAATTAAATAGCATTTACCTCCCAGAAGCTGTTGCCTTCTTAGACCATCTGGGTAATGAGAGTATCATTTACACCACATAAAACTGTGACGTGGAAAGGAAAAGGCCAGTCTGATAAGATCACACATACAAGTAGAGTGAACCAGCTTTTAATCAGCCCTTCACAGTTTGTGGGGTGGCTTGGGTTTTTTTGTAGTTTGTTTTGTTTTTAAACAGTGGAGTTGAAGTAAATGAGTGTTTGTTTTAAAAAAACAAAGAGTTGAAAATAGACAAATAAAGCATTTCCAACAAAGAAATGCATCTTCAATTCACACTGCACACAACTAAAAATGTGAGTGCAATGAACAACCACAGTCAGAATTCCTTTAAAAAACAAGCATGAACAACCCAAGAATGTAATGCTAGCCTAAACTTCATAGGCATCAAGGAAAGATCTGTATTTCAGTATTATCAGAGGATGAATTTTGTTATGTCATTACCAATGTATAGGCTCCGACTTTTTAACACTTACATATTTATTAAAGAATGCAAAGATGATCCTTAAAGTAGTGTCATTTTACTAAGAGGATTACATCACTAAGAACTCCAAAAAAACCACACAGCAATTCCAGTTCTGTTCCCCACAGTAAATTAACATGCACACTCAGTTTCTTGTATTTATCAGTCCAAGAGCAGGCATTTTCTGCATGCCACTTTTCCCCTCTTTATTTTATTGGAGGTGACTCATGCTGGACACAAAAAACCATCATATTGTGCCCATGTCCAGCACCACCTCTCTGCAGCCAGACCAACTGGACATGGAAAATAAGTTAATAAAAATGTCTCCTGGGGAGACAAGATCAAGGGTTCAAGCATCACCAAAGCTTCCCATGACAAATAAAAGCACACCTGCATTCAGTAGATCTGTGCCCCCAATTATGATCCAGCCAAATTCCTAATTGTGTTTTGTTTTCTCCCATGCAATTAAGGTGCTTTCTCCAAGACCAATGCTCCCGGGAAGGCTGGATGGAGCCCAGCTGTCCTTAGGTGTTGCATGGGATGAAGTTCCTTCCCTGGCCCAGATTAATCACAACACGTAAATACTTGGCCTTTATTTATTTTTTAGGCTCCTATTTTTTCCAATGAAATGAACAAAATGCTAGGAGCATCCTTGAGCCTAATTTTTACATGCTTAAGAGTCAGGACTCAAACCCAAATTCTGCCATGCTGGGATTCCACTGTCTACACAAAAGCACTCTTATTCTTCTGGGAATACCAGGTTAAGTACTATATAGCTTTGCAAAATCAAAACAGATCCTTTACTTCCCAAATACAACACTCTGCTAGACTTTCTCTTTGAATGCAATACTTGGAAGGTTCCTTATTTAAGCTGTTATCTCCTTTTTCCTCTGCATATTTTTTTGGAATTGTCTTTGAAATATTAAAATGTCTATTTAGCCATGCCAAACTTCTGATCCTCCTTGTTTGATGACAAGCACCATACCAGAAATCTTACAGGAAATGCCACCACCTCTATCATTTTGTTTCTACTTCTGTCCAGTATCTGATTTACATCAATACAAGGTAATGAAAATCAGAATTCTTAATTAATTAGGTTTATTTCAAATCTATTTTATTGTGCTATTGAAACACCTCCCTGAGGACTCCTTCTTTATGCATTTAAGGGCATGAATAACCCAAGTAAATAGTCCCAGGGACATCAGAGAGACACGTGAATTCAGTTAAATACAGCCTAAAACAAGACTGGAACCTAAATGGATCACAGAGACATCCAGAAAACTCATCTCTAATCCTTGAAGTGCCCACATTCCTACCAAAAAAGTCATCTTTTTCTGCATGACTTTAGGTTCTGTATCTGTTCTGATAAACACAGAAGTTTAATGCCGACGCCTGTTCCCACATTGATGGCTACATTTGCTGCACCGTAATTTCTTAAACATCCAGTCCAAGAGATCAGGTTTTATTAACAACAAGAACTAATTTCACTGACAGATCAAATACGACCATGGCTTTCTTGCAGCTGCTAAAAGTGTTTAAAAGCAGGAATATTTCTTCCAGTCGGGGAAAAGCAAGACCAAGCTGTGCCTAGGTTTTCAAATATTTTCTTTATATAAAAGCACAAATAAATTTTTCCTCAGAGAGTCTAGAATAACTGTTTCAGAGAGCGAACCAATCATAAAATCACTGTGAAAATTATTCCTGAAGAAAGAGCACTGATAGCTCGGGCACAACCCCCACCAGGGTCAATTGTAACTAAAACCATATTATGGCATCCAGGAGCATCCTTGGCTTCAGATGCACATCCTGGCAGTGCCCCAACTTTGAAACACGGAGCCTGACACGCCATTCCCCCTTTCCACCCTTCCCACACCCTGGTTTCCACATCAAGGAAACACAGATTGGGTTTAGGAGGTTCCTTGAGTGAATAATTTTTGCTCTGAGAGAAAAGTTTCAGTATCACAAAATTCAGTAAATATACAACAGTTCTTTAACTCATTCAGAAAAATGCTGGTCAGCAGCAAAGGTCTTTACAAGGGGCTACTTAATGACAACACGCGCATCAGGCTGCAGGTAACTATTGCACAGACAAGTTTTTGTCCTTTTAAACTATCAATATTGAATCTGCACAGGCACAGCAGATATTTGCACCAAAAGAACAAAAACTAGGGAAGATGTAGCAGACGCATTTCTGCTTTTCTGTGTTTACTCCTCCACATCCACCTACTGATTTAAACATGTTGCTGGTTCAGCTTTAACTAAATAAGCAGAATTTTTTGCACCTGACTGACCAAAATCTTTGGCAGTGTTGCTGCTTGGAAAACGGAAACTGCACTGCCAAAATAATTGCCTAGGATAAGGATAGATCCAGTCTCTGGAAAAGGCATAATACTTTCAAATTACCAGTTTTCACCTGTCCAATACACTGTGCACTTTGGCTTATTACAGTCTAAGCTGACTCCAGTGAAAACAGAAAAGCTCAAGACCAAAGCCCTGACTGGGAAGGCAATGAAGAGTGTGCTGTCCCATTTGGGAAAGAAGGCCTGGAGTATAAAGTGTGTGCTGAGTGTACTCAAAACAGCTGTGTGCAGGTAGGAGAGAAAAAGGGGTTTACTCATTAAGTGTTAAGATCAACATTTTAATAATTCCTTCAGCTTTTATTGGCTACTTTATGGTAGTTTGGGTTTGCTTTTTTGAGGTTCTGTGCAATTTCCGTCTGACTCTGACAGGTGCCTCAAATTGCTAAAAATAAGGTCTTTCTGTGCCTTAAATTATCTTTTTCCTTCACTCTTTAAGTGTTAGAATTCTGCAGAAAGTAGAAATTGGCTTATACTTTATTATAGTCTCCTTTCAGAAAACCTTTTATTCACAGAATGGAAGGAAAAAGGATCCATGAAGTTATCCACGGTTACCCACTGTCACCTCCTGTAAAAGTGCTCCTGCGTTAATGTCAATAATTTTCTTTATTCATAAATTCTATGAGAAGCAGCTAAAAGGGACTGTTCAAATCCTCAAAAGTGTTAGAATTTGGAGCCCTGCTTCAAGAAATCTTTTCTTTACTCATCCACGGAAAAAAAAAAAAGCTGTGCTCAGGAGAGGTTTTCTTCCTCCTCACCTCCCATTGGTTCAGATGTAGTTCTCATTTCCAGTCATACTAAATGTTCACAACTATTTTTGAAGATTCTTTTGGGACCTTGTGACACATGAACTATCTCCACCACCTCAGAGAGCTGGAGTTCTCCAATCATCTCCCTGCTTCATTGCTATGCTGAACAGGATAGAAGCCCCAACTGGAAATTAATCTTGTCTTTAATCATTAACTTGCTTTAACTATTAAACAGAAAAAAATTACTAGGACACCAAAGTTCCTGGAAAATATGTCCCTTCTCAATGTAGGCAATATTCTGAAATGAAGCCTCACATGCAAATTTTCAAAAAAGCTGAAATCCATGACTCTTGCTTGCTCTCACTTAACAACTTTCCAGCTCGAGCCCAGACAATGCAGACATTGTTCTACCCTCAGCTGACAGCAGGAATATCTGGGATGTTCAGTAACACATGGAGCCATCTGAGGAGAGAGCAGCCAGCCAGCTGAAGGCAGAGGCAGACAACCTCCTCCTCCAAGAGCAACCCCTGCGAGCCTGATCCTGCAAGGTGCAGAGAGCCTCCTCTCCCGCCGGCTGCAATGGGAATTGAAAGCAGACGAAACGTTGCAGGAGATGATCAATATCTCTGAGACGTGAGCCCTTAAGGGGCTCAGATTTCAAATGCCTGGCTCTCACTGCAGATGTGCAACAGAAATAAAACTTCCTACAGCTCTGAGGAACTGTTATGTTGGAAGAGAACATGGCCAAATCTTAATGGTTCTAGGGACGTTAGATCTCCCTAAAACATAGGAGCCAGCGAGACAGATGAGCAAGTTTTAAAACCAGGTTGAAAGCAAAGTCCATAAGTGCACTAGCCAAGAGTGATAGCTAATTTGCTTGTGGTTCAAATTACAAAATCATCTCTCCTCGAAGGAGCTGTGGGGAAAAAACAACTGCATAACCCACCAAATGGCAGGTCCACAACAAACAGAGCTCTCAGACAGTTTTAAATACAAGGCCAGCATTGCTGTAGAAGATGCACATCCGTTCTGTCAGGAGCACAGGCAGTGACATAGAGTTAAGATAATATGCTGACAGGACTCCACCTAATTGTGGTACTCAGGGGTGTTTCTGCCTCTCAAACCTCTGATAGCACGAGAGCCAGATGCTGCTCACACGGCCCTCTCCTCCCCTCAGGGCAAACTGTGTCGTAACCAGGACCCCCTGCTTCAGAAGGATGCCCTAGTGCCGATCTCATTTAATTTTTGTTCCCTTTTTGGCCCTTCTTCAGATTCTTGCACTACTCCTGGTTGTGTGTGGCATCACTTCAAGTGATGTTGTTGTGTTGTTACTATGTTTTAGCTTAGCTCTCAAAGCACTGCCCTCCAAAACGTGAAGACCTGAGAACAGAGTTGAGCCCTGAATCTACTTCTTTAATTTCATTTTTTCTGCAGCAAAGTGCTCTATACAACAGGCTGTTATGCAAACAATTTGCACTATAATCTTTTTTTATTAAAATTACTATGGCTACGATGCACTCAGATAAGCTCTGCATTTCTACCTTCAGTCAGCTTTTTATCCAGCAGGGATGGGGTTTTTTTAATTTTTTACCATTTGCACTGTTAAGTTTTTACCTAGTCACAATAGTTGGTCATTTCTAAAATACTCTGAATTTTTGGTTTATTTACTGGTTTTGAAAAGTTATGGCAAACAACCCTTAAATATCACAGAAGACTTACTATTAAAAAGCTGCATAAATATGCGATTGCTCATACACATTATTTGATGGCAGGCCAAAGATACACTTTACAAATTCATGACCCAATATATATATATAAGTGAAAATAGGTAGCTAAGCAAGGTATATGAAAGAAGAAAAATGACATATGAAACCAAATAGAAAAAGATCCTTTCAACAAAAAAACACTAAATATGTATGACTATTCCAGATGTTTCCTGAGATGAAACAAAACATGCAGCGATTGTTAACAGATTGATGATAGAGGATTAAAATGGGTGGAAAAAAAATTCCAAGGCACTGAATATATGTGACACCTGAAGGCTTCAAGGTTAGGCTGGGAGCCCAAGAGAACAGAGGTTCCAGGACGTCCATCATCCATCAGGTACAAGCACAGGACTAAAGGAAACCCACGAGCAGGGAAAACATTAAGGAACGTTCGTGAACGGGAGGGGAATGAGCATGGCCAAACATATGGAAGAATTACTGCACTTTCTTCGTGGATTTACTTTTACCTCCAAGAAGATAAAGAGCAAGATCCCAGAGCATTTAAATGCGCTGTGGCTTGGGATCCAAGGTTTTGGAACTGATTACAAGGCCCACAAAGACTGCATTTTTCACCTCTGCAGTAATAAGAACCTAAAGTTACAAGCAGCTGAATTGATTCTGTAACAGACAAAACCCAGCATATGGCATTTTGATGTCTTTGTTTTAATCCTGCAGTTCCCACTTGTAACATTAAAATACATAAAGGCCTCTAATAGTTGTCCATCTTTGTTCATTACTCTTGGAAGTGTTTAGCTAAACAAGAAAAAATGCACATTTTTTACAAGTTACTGTCCCATGTTTCAGCATAAAATAATAGGCTCACTTGTGTCTCCCAACAAAACAGGGTTTAACCATCCTGCAGCTCCTAAATAGTACCCAACTCCCCTCCTGCCCTCCACATCAGTATCAAAATCTCTATTGTTTAATTTCACTTGTTGCTCTGACTTTTCAATGTGGGTGTCAAACAAATTTAGAATCTCTGGATTATTTTCTTTCATTTTCATCCACTTACCAGTATTTCTTTTGAATCCTGGCACTTTGATACTGGGGGAATAATAGCAGACCCCAGTCAAATGAAACAGAGGTGTTAGATTCAGGGACACCACTGTTTCCCATATTCTGGCTATGTTTGCCATGAGGGTAAGTTGCAGCTGAGTGAAGACAGACTCAAATTCCCATTCCAGAACAAACAGGTCTTTCTGTTCCCAAATACATTTTTAGCTTATCATGGAAAATAATATGATGATATGAGACTCCTAGCCAAGATAATAAAGATGAGGTCCAACTATGTAGGGCCAACTTTTGAGCCCAAATGAATGGGGAATAAGGGGACAGTTTTTCCTCTGCGTGCTATATTCTACATTTATACATGCTAACGTTATTCTATATTAACTTTGTTCACAAAAATGGACTCTGAAGTGGTGATTGCCAGTCAGGAACTGAAACCTTGGAGCCATCACATACACTGTCATGAGAATGAGCTCAGGAGCTTAAAAAACCCACCAAAACAAACCAAATAAAATTCCAAGGAACAGCCTCGCTAAGCCAGCATGGTACTGGACATCCAGAGAAAAAAATGCAGCCTCTTTCACCTCAAAATTTGTTTCAGAAACATGCTTGCAAAAACCTGAATATCCTTCTAGATGACCAGTAAGTACAGAGCTGCTGCTCCTCTTTACCTTACACAGAATCTTGATTGTTTCCCACAGGTGACTATCAGCCATCCTTTACATAACTGTCACTGTTCAGACTCTTACATTTTCCTATAAACAGCTACTTCTGGCCCCAAAGACAGGATCCTGGCTAAAGGATCTGACCTGGTTAAACTGCTCTTAGCTGCTCCTCTCCCCCTGGAAAGGAAATAAATCAAAAGCTTCCACAGGGATGTGAAGACTGATTTAACTTACTTGCATTTTCTCCTGCCAAAGCAAAGCCATTCCATGGTAATGAGGGGCATAAACTTGCCCAGTTTCAGAGAGAAGTAGAAATACTTGACTGTTCTTACAAAATTTTCCAGAATAAAAGTGAAAATTTGTACAAATAAAAGGGAAAATTCTGATATAGTTCTTCACAGTGAGAAGTGGCAATATTTTCTATTTATGCTTCACTCACAGGAGAGGTTTCAAAACCACCATCCCTATTCTGTTTTCAGCTACCACTGAAATCCCTCAACTCTACAGAGTTCTTGCAAAAGTCTTACCTGATTGAATTGAAAGTGGATTCAAACCGAACCTTTCTAGTTTTACTCATTACAAAATTACAGAATGTGTCCCTAGGTAGGTAAGAGCACAGGACTAAGAATCACACACAATTATTATCTATTTTACACACCACGGTATCAGAGCACTTAAACAAGATGAGAATCAATTTCTCATTTTCTAAGATTAAGTTTTATGAACTGTGGTCATTTATTACCGATTTTAAGACCCAGGTAGTGTCACAAACGCACTTAAAATTAGAACTACCAGAAAACTAATTTATTAGCAAGATGAAATGTATTAGGTGAGAGCTGCTCAGGAATAGAGTAAAAAGAAAAATTATTCCCAGCACCAAGAGAAGGAAAAGAGAGAGCCTTGGGGAATGAGAAAAATGTAGGCGGATGCACAGAGTTCTTAATCTACTTTACTCTTTTATAGGTTTTCCCCTCCACTCCAGGTAGTGAAATAAGGCTTCTTGAAATTTCTGGCATAAATGCGTTTGCTGACGCAGAAGGAGAATTGAAACCTACTAACCAAAAACATCAAACACTGACACAGATGCACTGTACAAAAAAAAAAAAAAAGTTAGAATCCCAAAGAGATCTGCAACAACCACGCTTAAAACCTTGATGCTGCTTTGTTCTGGCCTAAATGGTGTCATTCATGTCCTTTCTTGCTCTGCTGGAGCCATTATCAGTGCACCTCATCTGAGCCTCTGCTGGCTCTCCCAGCTCCCACAGCAGATTTAGGATTTACTGAGAGTAATTCGGTGGTGCTGTGTTTCCTTAGAGGGAAAAGAACACAAAGAAAGCCCAGTAAATCCAAAGCAGAAAGAAACTGAATGGAGTCAGGCTAGGAAGGATTTTTTAGGGATATTTTTTAGTTTCATTGCTGAAAAGATCTTAGGTTCAGAGGTACAATCACGATAATTTAGTCTGACTAAATTTTACGGTCTCTTATCCTGCACCTCCAGTTCAATTTGTAACCCACTGAGTAACCTTGTCACTTCCCCTCTCAACAGCCTCTGCAGGGGTGAGAATACCATCTATCTCCTGTGATCTGAGACCTCTTGATCTCCAAAAGCTGGATGCCAGCCTTGGGAAAACTTGGCTATTTGCCAAACAGTATTAAAAAACCGGCCCCATACTGACAGTTCACATGAGAAAAAGCTGAGCAAACCGAGTGTCATTTTGTGGTAAATCTAATAAAAGTTTTACCTTTTTATTTTTTTTTTCCCCCCTCTCATTAGAATTATCTCCTTTTTACTGTCAGGCCTAAGTCAAAGCTAGCACAGTTTAGCCCATGAAGAAACTTCAGGGGAAAAAAACTGCTATTATATTGAAGTGACAACATAATTTTTCAGGGCACTCGATGAGACAGAAAATATTTACAAAATAACAACAATTTAATATTAGTATTATCCTCACAGACATGTTGAAAATATGTCAGTTAAACAGTGCCTGCCTGAGAGTCTCAGCCTATCTTGTCCTGGCTTCTTTTTCCCCCGCCCTCTGCTGCAATAAAAGCTCCACTAATAGCTTAAAAGAAAACCTTCCAAAGCAGCACCTTCCCCTTGGCCACCAAAGATCCTTCCTTGCCAACCCCAGCAGCTCCTCTGCTTTCCTAAGCATAACTCTAATTTTTTTCAAAGCCCAGAATTTATATTTACTCACATTTTTCTTGTTCAGAAAGGGGTCTGAATTCAGGAGTTTTTGTGGGCACTTCAGGGGTACCCTAAAACTACTTTTCATGAAATATTTCCATTGTAAATCAAAGTCCCTGATTCTCTCCAAAATTTAGACAGCTACACTGCAAGAAGCTGAACTGTTATTTTGGAAAAATTGTTTGTCTTACAAAACAACCACTTTATAAAACACTAAAAGCTTTCTTTGTGTTGATAAGCACGACTGTAAAGTGATGCAGTTAAGAATTACATCAAGACAGTTGAATGTGGACTTAAAAATACAATCTTATAAAGCAGGAAAAAAATTAGAAAAAAAAGAATTTTTTCCCATTTTACATTAAACTTGTAAGTATCAGGAGTATCTTTACAAATACACTGTAGTATGGAAGAAATCTATCATTAGGTATTTGGTAGTTTTTATTGTACTAAATTAGCCTGACCTCAGGAAATGTGTTTTGCTCCTTGTGCCTCAGTCCCTACCCCATCTCTCTCTTGCAAAATATTTACAGTAGGATCCTATTCACTTATTACTTCATGAGGACACTGTGTATTTATTTTTGCCAGCAGAAATCCCAAAGTATGTCTTTATTTCCTCAGAATAATCTTTTCAACAGCAATAAAGAGGAAGGAATACTAGATCAGCAGCAATGAAAAGAGCTGTCAGAAGATATCAATGAAAATATTCAAGGGACCCCCGTACTCTAAACTGTGCACTTCCACTTTTAAGCAGCTGTTAAAGAAAAAGAATCTCTTTATCTCTTTGGTATTTATGTTTTCTTAATAATTTAACAGAGATGTCAGTGCCATGGTGGCATCACTGCCCTGCAATGATACCCTCAGCTGTTGATATGGGGTTGGCTCTCCAGCTGAGAACATTTCTCTTCAGTGCAGGATTTCTTTCCTCCTTGCAGCAGTGTCATTTCCCTCCTCATGCAGGGGCAGACAGTCCCCAACTGTTCAGACAGCTGTTATTAAAACACCAGATTATGAAAAATGACTAATTCTTTGCTCTGCACATCCTCTCCAAAAGAAGGCAAAACATATTCAGGTAAAAAAAAAAAAGCTAGAATCAGCAAATGCTACAATCAGTCATTTTAACTCAGCAATAAAACCTTTTTGCAAGCTTGCTTTCCCTGCCCAATATCCTAAAGACTCTCCATTTGTTTTCAATTGATTTTATTTTAGATTATTTTCAAACCTCTAGTTTAGATTATTCTCAATCTCTCTAGCTGATAAATTGGCACCTCTTACCACAATGCATGAAAGCCTCACAATTTTCACTGGAGGCCCTTCTGTGAGTGAAATCAGGCCCACCAGCACTGCTGCCTGCTTATGGTGATCCTACTCAAGCCTTGCAGCCCATCTGAAACCTGCAGTCATTTGCAACCCACCAAACTCTGTTCGTATTCTCGTAATTCCCAACACCTTCTGGGAAGGAGCGAGCGATGATCCCCAAATTATCGGCTTCCCGGTGCTCAAGCAGAGCCAGTCAGCTGATGGCAACAACAGGCTGAGCACCAAAGGGCACCACTTCATAGCTCTGAGATGCGATTAGAAACTTACAAATGACACATAGCCCCTGCTGCAAACCAGATTGACTGGCATCCCGTCTTTCCAAAGGTCCCAGGCTTTAATCTGGCACGCTAGAAATCCTGACACGCCAAGTGTAACACTTTCAAATGGTGTTAGAACTCAAATACTGTGCACTTAAAATAGGCTACACACAGATATGTACGGAGAGAGAGCCAGAGGGGGAGAGAGATGGCTCATAAAACAGGCTCAAAGTACTTCATTTTGCTGCCTTAGACAATTCCTTTAATATAAAGTATTTCTGCTCCAAGAAAGAGGCTCGAAGAAGGCCTTACATAGAGTAGTCCTTTCAATGTGTACATTTATTACTTTCCCAGTATAACCCCATGAAGAATTGTGACTGGCTGGGCCAATCCCTCCAAGGATGCCTCCTTCCTCACATGCTAGTCCTTTCCAGGCCTTTTTGCAGGCAGAGTGATTCCTGCTCCCAACTACTTCCACAGCCATGGCTTGTGCCATTAAAAAAAAGTAAATAAAAGGAATTTTTGGAGTTATACCAAGCTTCCCTTCTGCCTGTCCATTTCTTTACCCCAGTGCACTGGAAAAAGATCCTTGCCACACACTGGCAGCTAAAAATAGTTTGAGCTAAGCTTTTTCCCCCTTCCCCTGTGTTTGTTCATGGGATTTAAATGACTATAAGAAGACAAATGACATGTTAGGATATATTCAGCTTTTGGCAGGTTACCTAACAAGATTTTTCAGCGGAGTTTATGTCCTGTCAGATCTTATGGATGATAACTATTGAGTATTTATGTAACAATATTTATTCATTAAGACCTTTGCTTCATCTTTCAAATTTCCTTCTCTTTTTACCTAAAAAGTACTCCCATGAGTTAGTTAGATGAGCTGATGTTTCTCAGCTCCTCTGAAAGCACCTGAGTGACAGCACTAAGTAGCAATGGTCTTCTTGGAAATATTGCTACAACTGAATTACGGCTCTAAGCATTGAATCTCATTAATTAGAGGCTAAAGGTTGTAAGCAGTCACACCTCTTTTTCACTTGGGCCCCATGCAACTTTTTTTACCCCTCTTGGTTTTATTTTAAATTAATTACCATTAACTGTAGCTCTCGCTTAAAACAAACAAACAAATTAACAAATCTTACTCTAAGATTAATCCAGTAAATTATCCTACAGAAAACATTTTTTCTCCTACACCTCACAGTCTTATGTAAGCCTTTCTGGCTCTATCTAGGTCCACCCCAGTACAATCCCACCATACTATTTCACTAAATAACCTAATTTTCAGTTTCTCAATTGCCAGTGCCAAACATAGTTTAAATAATAAAACTTATTTCCTCTTTACCTGGTGTTTTACCACCTTCAGCAGGGGTAGATATCCTGACCTCCAGAAGAGCTGTGGAACAGGAGAGAAAGAGTAAGAGAATAACATCACCAGGCAATACATTCTGCACCTGAAAGAGATAACAAAAATCACCATGAGAAACACCTGTGCTCAAGCAGCTCCTGTTGAGGCTCTGATGGATAATTATTGCACAGGTGTATCGCACAGCTCTCAGGATTGACTTTAAACATTCCACAGAACACCTGGCAATGACTACTTTTTATTTCCCTCCTTGCTTACAAACATAACCCTGCCGTGTGCTCTACATACATAAAACACAGACATGCCTGTGGACTCAGAATTAGTGACAAGGACAGAGTTTAACAGCAGCTCTGCAGTGTGCTCAGAGATTCCAAAAGGAATCCTCGAATCCAAGTGTGCCGCACAAATCTTTGAAAGAATCTATCTAAAATCTTAATAAGAATATTAAAAAAAAAAAATCACACAGCATAAACCACTAATTATTGTCCTGTAGCAATGAGAAGTCTACTGGAAGGGATGCAGACCTTCCACTCTCTCCTTGCCTGTTGCTGGAGCTTCTCAGCTGGGACAATGTCTGTCACTGAAAACAGCTATCAGCTGCCCAGAATTTATTTGTAAGACATACTGCTTAAATACAACTTAGAATTGTCACTTTCAAAAACCTGAAGTGAGAAGATAGGAAACTTAGATGTGTTCTGATAAAGATAAATCACTGTACAGAACAACAGCCCACCCCTGTTTCCTTTCATGGCCATTTGTGAACACCATCCACTGGTTCTCATCACAACTTGTGAACTACTTCTAGAGGATTTGTGAAAGGCAAGCCTAGCAAGAAAGCAAGTATTATGTGGCTTAAATTCTCTATAAAATTGTCCATACCAGCAACAGGAAATGTTTCCATCTGTATGCTCTTACTTAATTTCTAAGCTTCCTTACCTCTGTGATCAGGTATAAGCTCCTTTCCAATTCATTCCCTGTTAATTCCACTATTTCCCCATTTCCCCTCCAAGCAAGTAAATCCTCTCTCCTACAGAGGTGATGTTGGTGGGACCAAGGCACACTGACTATTCTAACACTCACCAGAGGGATTCTCTGAGCCAGGCAGTTTTTAGAGAATATGCAAGGGAAGGTGACACGCAGGCTCAGCCTGGGTGACGTTTAACACGTTCCTGGTCACCTCTCTTCCATTGGTACACAGGAAAGTCTTTCACATGGATTTAGCTTCCCAAGAGTAAAAACAATAATCCCAGTGGATGTAGTGACTTCTTGCTGCTGAAGTCACCTCCCTGAAGTGAAGGGAGTTTTGCTGATATAACGCAGTGGAATTTATGAACCACTTCAGACAGAGTTTGTCCAAACATCTTTTGAAAACTTGGTCTGGCAAGTGTAAGAGCTACATTAGCAGTATGCTGCTAAAACTGCCTCAAGGGTTATCAAGATATCCATCTATCTTTCACAGAAACTGGGGGTGGAAAAGAGCTCCTAGGTGCTCAGCTCATATCTCTGCCAACACAAAACTACTCCATGCTGTGTTCTGAGAGGTTTGTCCAGTATTTAATCGAGTAAAGAAGCTCCCACCATTTCTCCCAATGGAGAAACTATTCCCTACCATAAAAGATTTCACTGCAGAGAAACAATTCCTGACACTTAGCCTAAAATATTCCCTTGCTCACATTTTTACATTCATCTCTATTATACACACACATGCATTTATATACACACGCTATACAACAAAAGCCAAACTGCTCCCACTTACATCACACAGGCCTTGAAAAGTTAGTCACATTGCCTTGGTGTAAGGCTGGAAAGAATTTGTTCTCTCACTTTGTTCTCCAGGAAATCTTGGTGGGGGTAACAGCTTGATTTTCACAACACACGTTAAAAGAATAAACGATACAAACTGTCAGAAAACCTCACGTCAAATGAAAATCTGCGATTCTGCATTAGCCGGGCCCTTGTTGAAAGTTATTCTACAAAGCAAAACGTGCTGGGGAGTGTGTAGGTAGTAGAATGATGTAGTTTACCAGCAAACAGATGCAGCCTCTGCAAATTTTTCTTATTGCAAGAAGTTCATTTCTGTGTAGAGCTGCTGAATCTTGATTTTCCTCGAGTCCATTAAAAGGTACCATAAACAAAACCAGCAACAATAGCGTTGTAAACAAGTAGATGCCTTGGCTCCTTACAGTAGTATTTAATCAGGGGTTGTTCTGTATTTACACATTCTTAATTTAGTATTTAATCAGGGGTTGTTCTGTATTTACACATTCTTAATTTCTGAGCAGCCATCTTTACGGATGAGGAACTGCTGCACCTCCATGGCACATGTGGCCTGGGGATTCATAAATCCTACATCACCAGTTGCACAATGGTTTTGCTAATCTTTTTTTCCTAGATATCCCCTACAAATAATCTTTTTAAGAAAAGCCTGTTCCTTTCAAAAGTTCAAAATTCCTTTCAAAGAAAGAACTAGCAAAGCAATTTGCCTTTAAGTTTTAATCTGGATCACTTTGATTATTGATCAGATTGTTTAATGCCATTTTCTGAAAAATTGTACCATAAGTAGTTCTAGAAAGGAGTGTGTATGCTTCAGAGTTAACATCTTTATATGTGAAATAAAAGCTAATTTTGAGCCCTGGTAGATATTAAAAACAGATGAAATTTTTCTGACTTTCACTGACAAGTCCTTCAATTAGTTTGCTCTTTAGTTTTGCCAAAATTACTTGTGACATTTTATTCATTGGCACAATAACTACAGGTCATTTTCAATAACCCATGGCTAGCCCCATACAAAGAGATTAAGCAAATTCCCTTATTTCTCATGGGAAACATTAAGGCCAGTGTTTAGGCTGTAAAAAGATGGAAGGGTTAAAATTCCACCACCAGAGCTTCTCCAGCAATTACAAATGGAAAGCAAAAGAAATCGATGTTAATTACACCAGTCCCTCAGGAAGGGGGGAAAAAAATTGCACAACGAAGAAATATCTTTCTTTCTTTTTTAAACTGGCCAACTGAAGTACTTTGTTATCCTCTTTTAGTCACAGCTCCTGTGAGGAAGGAATGCTGCAGAGACCTCAAAACCAGAACATCTGATATGATATCCCCGACCCTGTTTGGGTCATCCTAACCTCCTGTCATATCCCTGATGTTCAAGAAAAATGCCACTATGGCTGAAGATGTAGGAATAGTGACAGAAGCCCACAAAGGTCTCACAAGAGATTCACTGACCTTGCTCTCTTGATCTCTCACAAATCACTGTTACAGCTCAGACCAAGACCTAGGCTGAGCCCATCTCCTGATGGTTGGGTGACATTAATTAAGGACTTGGAATTTAGAATAGATAAGAAATTTGGGCAACTTCTACTGGGATACAGCACCTGGTACTGCAGGGCAACTCCCAGCTCACCCCAATTTCACCCTTCAGATTTCTTAGTCCATTCATTGTCTCCAGGTGACACCAGTGCAGAACAAGCCACACGGGCAGAGCTGCGAGGACAGAAAGCTTTGGATATGAGGAATTCCTTTTACACAGCTCCCTATGTTTCCAGGTCCCCTAAAGAAAAGCAGGCCAGCAGTTTGACAAAAAGCATGCTGCCTGAGCTACTGCATTTTGAGTTTGCAGTGCCATAGAGATTATGCATGCCCAAATCAGCACTTTTTTTTTCCTGTTTTTTAAACCTAAAATACTTTCCCTTATGGACCTAGTTTGTCCTTATGACCTGCAGAATGTGGCAGTTCTGCAAAAACAGCCCTTCAACAGTGGCTTTGTGAGAATCTAAGTATGGCTCATTGAATCAAGCCAGCAGTTCCTCTGTTTATTTATTTAACTTCGCTAATGCAAACTAGCCCCCTCAGAGCTTACCTGCAACTGGAGGCTAGGATTTTTCTTGGTTTCAGTTGTGTTGGATTTCTGTTTTAGTTTTTCTGGTTTAAAAAAAAACCCAAAACCTCAGATAAAATTAATCCCTCAGTAATAGTGCTGTAATTCAATGTACAGATGATAGTTAGATGTCGTTGGAACCAGAAACTATGATGACATGGTAATTATATTAACAGTTATCTCATTCAAGCTAATTTCTCTGAGAATGGAACCTGAAAATCTGAGTAATGAAATCCTAGAGAAAGGTCTCTGTTATTCTTGCAAAACTGAACTGCTTTGCTTGCAGGTAAGGGACAAGGTAGCTAAAAAGAACTCGTCTGAAATAGTAAAAAGGGCAGAAACACAAAGATACCTAAAACAGAAATGTGGGATAAAATGATTTTTTGTTGACTCCACAAAGCTTTAGCATGCTTGTTGGAGAAAAAACCATTTGAAGGATAAATATCTAAGATCAGGCGGATAATTGAAGGTGTTATCTGGGGGGGGGGGGGGGGAATTGTCCAGCATTTCAGATTTACTTTAATAATTGAGATTATTAAAGTAAATCTGAAATGTAACTGTGAAATAACATTATGTACTTCTGCCACTGCTGCTGCACGGGAAAGAAAACATAACAGTGGTAGAATGGTTCTCCCAAGTACCATTACAGGTATATTTGAGAAATGGGGCTTTACCAGTAAATCTGTAAGTCTTCCATATTCCTCCCATGCCACCTCTATCTGTGAAATCAGATATTTTAGAAGAAACTGGATTGTTCAAACAGTACAGAAAATCCATCTCACAGCGTTCAAGTGCATGGTTGTAAAGGTTTGGTTGGTTATCATTTCTCATGTTTTATAAGAAAATCACCAGGAGCATGTTTTGCAACGCAAACTTTTTGAGATTTTTGTGGTAACTGTAACTTTTTGAGACAAATTGCATTTATAAAGGAGGAGGGTCCAAGACAAAATATGAGTCTATTCCCAGGCAATTGAAATTTCCATTCATACTGAAAGCTTTTGGCAAGAAATTTCAAAGTTTTGCTGAAAACTCAAAGAGCTCTTGCTGCAGATTCTGAGGGACAAGCAAATGGCTGATGAATGCCCAGGCTGCAGGAGTAACACACTTCCAGTAAGAGCGCTTGGCCGGTGTCTGCAATTCTGATGGGCATGAGGCTTGAGCAGGGATCCAAGTGCTGCTTATCCATGGCCCTGAAAAGTACTGTAAGACTTTTCAGTTTCAGCTCCAGCTGCTGATGCAGCTGAAATATTTGCCCTAGTCTTGTAGGAAAAGCATATTATGATGGATTTCCCATCCCTGGAAGTGTTCAAGGCCAGGCTGGATGGGGCTCTAAGTAACCTGGTCTAGGGGAATGTGCCCCTACCCATGGCGGGAGGGTTGGAACAAAATGGTCTTTGAGGTCCCTTCCAACCCAAACCATTCTGTGATTCTGTGATATTGCATGAAATATGATGAATGGTCATCGTGGATCATTTAAGAGAGCGAGAGACTTCAAGTGGACGGCCTCAAACTGGTCACCACACCCACAGCACAAATCTGTCATTAAATGTGAAAAGCTCCATCGGTGTGACAAATTGCAGGACACGGAGCAGCTGTGATTGCAAGTCTGCAATTCTCATGCAGAGGCAACAACATCAGCAATAGTGATTAAAAAAAAAAATTCAAAGTCTTCAGATTTTAACCCATATTTGTAATAGTAAGTATGGGGATCTTTTGTGGTCACTGAACGTCATTGTTCTGATTCAGTTCCTACTGGGAGAGATGCTATCATCTAGCATCAACGCTATAATTCAAGGTTACTTTGAAAGCTTAGGGAAATCCCTCATTCATTTCACACATATGAGAAAGCATTTTGGAAAATGGCAGCCTGACCAGTTTTGTCATTTTTACAGGTCTTCCTTGCAGCCTTCTTTTATTACTACTTTATCTTATGGTTGAAAAAGTTTAGTTTGCTTTTCATCTTCTTCAGCCTAAACATTTCAGGAAGCATGAGCAAAAAGACATTGATTTGTCATACTGGATGGCTTCAGCTGAGCTCCAAATTTAGAATTACGTGCTGGCAAATGCCCTGTTCCACTCCAATTTTATTTTTTTAATGAGATACCCAGAGTAAGTGCTTTCTCAGATTATTGCCTCCCAACTTGCATGATTTAATCATGATATATGTCTTTAGTTTGGATTCTAAATTTGAATTCTAAACTTGGAAGTCCTTAGAATACTGAATAGTATGAATCACTCACTGTATCTGCATTTTTCTCTCAAATTGCATGGGGCTGGTGTTCAGATCAACATTTCTAATCATGGTTTTTGTGATCCCAGCAGTACTCTGAAGAAACTACAGCGGCTGTATGAGGGACTGAAGATGTATCCCCCTTCTCCTCTCTTAGATCTCTGAGCTTGGATAAATACCTTGACTGCGAAAATGAAACCTGTTCAGGTGAAAGTGCACGGGTGGCAATTCATTTTCACAACCTAGGATAAAACCCATATGTTTTACACCAAATTTGGTGAGGACTTCCCCAGTATCTTTATCACTGTGCATTTCCAGGAGGGGTCTCGCACCCTCCAGGGCTTCAAGGAACGGGGAGAAGAGGTCATCCAGCCAGCACATCTGAACAGGGCTCAGGTTGTACCCAAGCTTTTTCAGACATCCAATAGAATGTCACAGCATGCGTGCAAAGGAACGAGGGGAATGATACCAGAAACTAAGGACAAACACTGATAGGGTAAGAAAATAATTTTACAGAAATACAGCCCTGACAACAGTGCAAGCAAAGCCATCATCTCCTCCAGGTTCCAATACATCTGAACGCTGAAACCATATTTGTCTTTGGCATCTGGCAATGTCATTTAATACATTCTTATGGCCCTGCATGCAGTTAAGCATGCACTGTATATTATTTTATGATGTTTGGATTGGAATTATACTTTCTGGGTACAAGTATTCATGTTTTTGCAGATTCTTGTGTAAAGCTGGGAGAACCTGTTTCCAATTTCATGACCGTTTATCGCTAATCCAAAATGACTGCAGCATTACCTACAGACAGGAAGCTGGATGAGGTCTTGTGTGTTTTGGATGCATCATGCTCTTCCCAGGAAACTCTGTTAAACTAGTTTTATGCTTACATGAGAGGACGACAGAAATTACTAACGGACATGACTGTGCCTAATCTATATATAGTTTTACAAAATAGAGTTAAAACTGAGACGGGTCTTAGAGCAGCTCTTCATCCATATGAGCTCGAATGATCATTTCAGCATTCCATTCAGGTTTCTGCTTTTGCTTTCTGAAAACTCAAACGGCATTAAAGCACCCTGCACTCACTAGTCCAGCCAACCTTCAGGAATTTTGCCGGTTTTAATCTCTAGGCCTAACAGTCAACTTTTCCCGAAATAACCAAAATCTTGCTGCAAAACAATTCTTCTACATAATCCACGCTATTGTCCTCCAAGACGTTATGGTGGACTGCAGTCATATCACATGTCAAAGAAAACATATTGTACAATATTCCCTTGAGGAGCAAAAACCAATGTTGACGAGAGGACAGATTAAACTGTCCTCCAGAACAACTGGGAATTGCCTAAGAAAGATGTACTTTTCATTTTATGAACTTCTGAAACTTTAGAGGCTCATTTTGGCCAACAGCTGATTTAGAATTCTAATAATTCTTGTGAGTAAAGGATTTCTGCTGATTTATAGCAGTCCAAGATTTTGATGGATAGAAATACCTGTCAGATTACTCTCTTAATAATTCTGGAATTTTATGTTCAATCATAATCATACAGTCAAGGTGCACATATTTTTTTCCTCTTAGAAAGTTAATCATTTCATTGGAACTTTGCCAAAAAGTATTAGACTCCTATTTGCTTGAAAAGGATTTGAATTGATTGGATTGTTTATAATTCTGTTCAAATACTTTGCTCCTTATGTTACTCAAGCAAGGTTTTCAAGGAACATGTATTGTTGGCCAGTCAGAAATATTACTCCAAGTTTAACTTCCAATTAATTGAACCTGTAGTTAGTTAGTGGTAAGCTTAAACAATAGCAAGCAAACCTCAAAGTAGCATCTTAATTTGATAGCATTTGATATTAATGAGCATCTATGTGACCCATGCAGCATTGCAGGGAGAAAAAAGAAAATATGAATTTAAAAAACACTGTTCCTAACAGTAAGAAAACAAGAAAACGTATTACTAAGGCTCTGACTAAAAATCCATTTTCAAAAACCGGTCAAAACTATTTGATACAGTAGTGTCATACATTGTTTAGGTCTTCTGTTGTCTTTTACAAGCTTTCTGTAAGAACAAGCAATTTCAGTCAACCGAGCTCAAATGCCTGTGTCTAACCCTTTCCCTCAAAACAATTCCATACCTAGATTTTATTCCCTGAGAAAAAGCTGCACCTACACTTGCTCCTTGCAAGAAAGTTAAAGAAGGAAACCTTCTTCATGAAAGGTACTGCTCTCAGTGCTTCTGAACATGATGGAGATCTCTGAAGACAGTGTTTTCTAATTCTTGCTTAGTCTGTAGGATAAAATTTGGTGCTTTTTTTTCTATTGAAAACAATGGTTATTTGACTAACATAATTATGAATTACACTGTGTTTTGGTGTTTCTTTCAATAATTTACGTTTTTCTATATTACTTGATAAATGTCTTCAGGGTTTTTTCTCAGCAATTTTATTATTGGATTTTTATGTATTTAGTTACAGTAGATTATGATCTCCCTGGCTAGCTTTTTAACTGTCAAACCATTGAATAGAGTCAAAATGTAAAAATCAACAAAGAATATATGTCAAAGTATGTTCACAATCGATTTGTAAACCACTAGAAATAATTACATTTGTAGGAAACTAAGAACAAAGCCATGTTTGTCCCTTGCCACTTGAGCTCTGTAGTGTGAATCCCATCAGAATTCAATAGCTGTGAAGCCACAGGCAGTACTCGGTATCCTGAAGGAAAAATAACCTGAGGCAGCTCTAACAGCTCCCCATATCCATTCAGTACAACCTCCTCTCTCCCCAGAAATACTCTGTCACTGAGGGTCAGTATTTTTCAGGCAGGTTCTGGGTGATTTTGTCGAGGAAAACAGATGAGAACCATATCTGCTTGACCAGAAGGTACCTACAGAAGTCAAACATCTCAAAAGGGAAAACTAACTGTCCATCACCTTCCCCAAAGGAAAAAGTACTTCAGCACAAAAGGGAAGTAGGAAATAGGAATTTCTGGGGTGAACAAGGGGGTACAGGGCTGCAAGAATGAGTTACTTTGACAAGCAGGGGAGGCTCGTGAGGATCCAGAAATCACAAGAATGGCTGTGCCCAATATGTACTGAGTAATAAAATGCTCCACCCCTTCTATCTTTTCTGCCTGCAAAATAAGGGACTTGATTGATGATCATGGTCACACACCTAGTGTCAGGTGTCACATCCAGGAGGAAAGGAGAAGACAAAATGCTCAGTTCATGGGAAAATATCACAGCTCAAAATACCTACAGGACTATCAAGGACCTAGAAAACAGTCCATGGATGAAATGCAGGAAGAAGATTCAAAAGGTGCCTGTTCCATTTCCAGCTGCCAAGACCCCTTGGTGAGACTTTAAAGAAGGTCATTAACTTTCCTATGTCCTAATATCCACAAGACATTTTTACATTCCAAGTTATTCTACTGCTTGTTGAGAAATAGGCTCATTCCTTTCTGGTAAATGTTTCACATGGAGTAATTAAATAGCCAGCAGAGAGAAAAAAGTGTGTGAAATATCAGGCACCTTCCCAGCTGTTCAGGTTTTAAAATTATTATTATTATTATTATTACTATTATTATTATAATTATTTAAGAAAAGTGTTTCTCTTCAAATAGCACAGACTTGTCAAAAGCAAACCTTTTGTAGGAATGTATCAATTCAAACTTAAAGTGCTCCACGTCCAAAACAAAAATTGTGTTGCAACTCCAAGCTTTTTTACTCCTACTCACCTCTCCTATATCTTGAAGGTGACAGATTCATCTCAGGAACACAGATTTAAGTCCTGGTTTGACTCAGAGATAAGAGGTATTGAACCTGTGTCACCCAAAGCAGAAGTAATCTATAAGCTTAACCGAAGGATAGAATGGTCTTGTTCGTAATTCTTTTTTTCTTAATTGCTATTGTTATCCAGATACAAAGTAGAAAAAGTTCTACATCCCCATTTTATTTTTACTTTTTTTCCCTGTGAGCTGGGAAATCTATTTCCCTTCAGCTTTAGGCACAACTTACTCACCCCTGCACCATTTGGCCATCGTAGGACTTTCTGTACCTTCAGTTATTCTCTCCATTTTCCTAAAGCTGCCATCAGGGAATTAGTGCTCCAGGTTCATTTTCGAGCAACTTCCAGGAATAAAATGTGTCTGTCAAAGCAAGTGCAGTGCTCCCAGTTAGTTATATTCAACCTGTGAAGGCAGAGCTTGGCCCCAGTACTGCACATCCAGGAGCTCTGGGTTCTGAACCACGTTGGCTTCTCGTTTCAGGAGACAAACCAGCCTCTCCCACAGCAACCTGCTGTATGTTTAAACAAAAAAAAAAAAAAAATACACCAACCAAACACATGGGTTTCTGAACGCACTGAAAAGATATAAGACCAGATTCACCAATAAGTTCCAGCTGCTTTGCACTCCTTTGGCAGCAAAAAACTGGTTTATCCGCGTTTAGCCAAGCCCATGGATACTTTGCATCATCAGAGTATGGAAAAGTCAGGACTTTGTACTGAATCAGGCCAGTAGAAAATATTATATTGCTACTACACAAAGCACAGGCAAATAAAACACAAACATACCTTCAGCCTGCTGTACACTATTATTCTGGACTAAATCTTGTCACAGGTTGTCCAGAAGGGGAGGGGGAATCTCCATTTTGTTCTTCTCAGTTATATATCTGAAAAATGCTCTATGCACATGCTTCTTTAAAGATACTCAAGACAACAAATAACAACATTTAAATGTTCCAAAAGTATCAGTTTTTAATGACACTTTGAATGCCTTTTGTTATACCACATATTTGAAATATTATGAAGATTGGCAAAGTTGTCCCATTTTAAACAGACAGTATTTTATACAGGGGATATATATTTTAAATACATGTGCAATAAATTTTAAGCAAATGCATTACAAGTATATAGAAAACCTATATTTTTTTCCATATGCGAAGCAATGATCCCTGTTACAGCCATTTTATTGCTCACTGCAGACAGTTATGTGAAGCAGACTGCATTCATTTTATTTTTTCTCCCAGAAATCTGGAAAATTTTTGCAGATCCCTCACTTACCGTTAGCACGATAACTGAACCCTATTACAGACACCGTGTAGCTGCAATGTAAAAGCTACCTCTTGAGCTCTATTGACAGAGCTGTGTGTTTTAACATGAGCTCTTAAAAAGCTGGAAAGCAAATCAGTCCTGCTTGGGTTCATGTCCTCGCTCCTCAGAGATCCATATCTTTATATCCTCGACTTAATCATGCCGTATCTGAAAGCTTCCACTCACAGTTTCCTTTCAGTACTGGAAATATCTGCATCAGAAGCAGAGGGCCACAGTTAAAATAACCTGGTGACTAAACCAAGGATTACTTGCAAAATCCCCCTAATGTTGGTGGAGTGATTTCATTTCACAACCAATTTGTTGTAGCTTCCAAATTTTCGAGTGTTTCAAGCACTGAAAGAACTGGCGCTCATGGTTTACCACTTGGGATTATAGATCTTGCTTGGCTGTAAAACAGCTTGTTTGTTAAGAATGAATTCCCAGCTGAAAGCAAATTTATTCATACACTATAGTAAAACCAAACAACTGATCTGCCTGGGATGCAGAGTTCCAAGCCGTTCTATGGCACTTCTCAGGTGCCCAGAGAACAAGAAATTAGGAATCAGAAGAAAGAACTGTTCTCCAACCATGTAAACTTTTGATCCTACTTGTAAAAAAAATGATTTTTTTCAGGGGAAAATCTATTTCTGGAACTTGAAAAGATTTTTGCTTGTCATCTCATC
Organism: Lycocorax pyrrhopterus obiensis; assembly: GCA_014706295.1. NCBI lineage: Eukaryota > Metazoa > Chordata > Aves > Passeriformes > Paradisaeidae > Lycocorax > Lycocorax pyrrhopterus. The sequence goes on from JACSVZ010000006.1 coordinate 57,028,456, forward strand.
CCGTTATTGCTATTTTATTTCAACAGTCAGCTATTTTAGTATTCCGGTTTCCACATCATTTCAGACTAGATCTGTCCTCTTTGACAGATCCAAAATACCAGGGTGTGCAGAACATGCAGTCATTTTACAGCTTTTTCAGATAATAAATTTTACTCTTCACACAAGAAATTGTTTAAATCATATCCAGACACAAGCTCACTTAGGAAGCTCCTGCTTTGAGCCATTAAACAGTATCTTCCCAACTGCTGTGGAAAGAACAATACTCAATTTCCGCCATCAAACCCCATCCTGACCACAGCCAGTAGATGACACCTCAGACTTACTGAGAAATCCCCTGTGAGGCTTCAGGCTCTTTCTAGCCATTTCTGCATCCTGGGTATGTGTACCAGCTGAAAATGAAGAAGCCTGGCATCTGAACAGACACAAAAATTCGTGTGGCTTCATAAGCAGTCACAAGGACACAAATGTGGCTGTGGAATCACCAGCTCAATAGGTGACAGGATCCTTAATTGCTTACATGGCAAAATACTTCATTACTTAATAATTCATGAGTTACAGCATGAACAGCAGCTTGGAGCCACAGCACTTTCTCTCCAGCTCTCAAATAATGCTGTCCTCTAAGAGAAATTATGAAAGTTGGTATTCTCCCTTTCTTCCTCTTACTTCAGTGCTATGGAAAAGGACTTCTGAAAGTCCTACAGTGACTTTAGATATAACCAAAGAAAAAAAAAAGAAATTTAAATGGTGACTAAAGTGCACATGATGGTAAACATCCCAGCTTAAACTAATCCAGGTAACAACAGCAAGAGAACTCACAGCATTGTGGGTCTGTGATTCCTGCACATAGCCACAGCTGGGGAATGGTTTGCATTCTGTTTTGATGTGTATAAAATCTTGTGCCATCTCTGCTCCACTGTTATTTTATCATGCTAAGAGGGATGACTTAAGACAGGGATGCAAGCACATGCCAAATACCTCTGGTTTTATACATGGACTTACTCCTGTAATTACAAGTCACGCTGACTGTGGTGCTGGAAGCCAGTGCATCCCAGTGGGTATGAGAATCCTTGGAAACACCTCCCAAAATGGGAAAGTTCTGTAAAGTTCATGTATCTTTGTGTATTTAAATGACAGGTATGATACACAAAACCCCATGCATATTTATATATGTTCATAGAGAGAGTGCATGTCTGCAACTGTAGAGACATACATAACCAGTCATCATATAAATTTCAGACGTAGATGTTAGTCATATAATTGGATGCCACCACCACTAATGAGTAAGTAATGTTGCAAAACTTACATTAATCTATATCAGCCCTGCAGAAATTGTCATAGATCAGCGTTACGGTCATGTGTGTATTTTTATTTTTCATTTGAAAGTCAAATAATGTTAGGAATTTTTTTTTTAAGGGATAAATGGCTTTGCCCATCATCTTGGGCAGCTTTACTTAATGGCACATGTTTCCTAAATTTCTCTGAGTACAATGAGACTGATTTCTATCCTTCCTCAACTGCCTCCAAAAAACGAGCCAGTTATGGCCACATCTCTGAAGATGCTTCAGTACAATTCTTCTGGAATGAACCATTTTCTTATGCAACAAAAACATACCAGGGCCAAGAACTAGTGTGTATCTGTGCTTCCACTTACCATCTCCCCAGTTACCCAGAGGCTGCCTCAGAGTCCAAGTTCACAATGAAATTCCAAGGAAGACATACGATGGTATTTCCATCCAACATCGGAAGAATGTCTACCTCTCACACACTGCCAACTCATTCTGAAGAAAACAAGCAAGGATTCACGTTTTTTCTAAAGGGCCGAGCTAACTCTGACTCTTTTTTATCTCTACCTCCAGTGAAAGATCTCACAAACATCCGGGAGCATAATCCAAGCAATGCTAAGCACTTTGGGAATTCCCTCCTGTATTATTAAGCAAGCACTCATTTTGGATTGCGTTTTTGGGAATATATCTGCAAAGTATTTTTGTGCACATCAATTTTTGTGAGAGACCCAGTGTTCCTCTGAATGCAGCACCTGAACAAATACTTTAGCATATATGTCTGTAAATATCTAAATTGACGTGAATCAGAAGTGGAACTGCTGCTCTGACCATCAGCAATGTCTTCAAGACATTTGACCGGAAACAAATTAAATGTAAAGCCTGTAGGTCAGCCAATAAATCTGGCTTGTGTCTTTCTCTCTTCCTCAGGCAGGAAAGAGCCCAGATATTTCTAAGTCTGGTATCCAGGTACACAGCCAAAACCAAATGCTACTTCTGCTGGAGAAGAAGACAGGAAAAGTTTTTATACATTCTAAAGGTTTTCCTCTCTCTTTGTATTTGGTGTGTCACACACTCTCATCCTAGGAAAATTTACTTCCCACTGATTTTTTTCAGGTGCTGCCTTATGCAGGGAGCAGATATGACACTGTGCTATTTAGAGTACAGGCTTAAGAAAAAAATAAACAAAAACCAAACCCCCCAAAAAACCCCATAAGACTACTTAATTTTGTATTTGCAGAAGTCTGAGTAATGAACTAACATTTGCTTCAGAACATTTTCAAACCATTCCATAACCCAAGTCTATTCAAATTATTTACTGTAATAATTTCAAAGAGTAGGCACCATCATTAGTATTACAGTCAAAAAGGGAAATAAAGGTCTATGAATATTTTACTTCTGTTCAGGAATTTTTGTTTCCTTATGTTAAAAAATTGTTCAAAAAAATAACTTGATTTCACCTTATTACTGTGTAATTAAAGTTTACATACATAACATATCATTAGAAACTCTCCTGGACATTCACAAAACCAATTCATGTAAACTTTTAGATTTGTTGCAATTATCTTCCATAATTCCTCACCACTTACACTTTGTCTTTCTTGATAATCAGTTGAAAAGCGTTGTAACTAATCATTAAGCAAAATCCAATTTTCTTCATCACTTCTCTGCTTTTACTTCCCTCCCTCTTCCCTTGGTTTCTTTTTTTATTTCTTTTTCAACCTTTAAGGCCTGACCAGAGCTTTTAGAAATTACATTAACAAGTGTCTTTCCTAAAAAGTATACGTGATCTATTCAACACTGCATTTCTATAGCAATTCTATGCCATAAATTGAGATCCAGTTGCAGCTATTCTTCTGAGAGTTTCAGATGGCAGACAGCTCCAAACATGGGCAGGTAGCATTTCAAGCTGAGTGTGAGCTGCCTACAACAGAAATATCTCACATCCAGTCAGGAACTCATCCAGATCGAACTGATGCAACTCTTGAACCTCTTCCCACACAGTCAGCTCGCCAACTTCAATAAATTAATAAGAAGATATAGTTGCCAAAGGACGTTTTGAGACATGAAACAATATAATTCTCTTTTAATCATGCAGCAAAAGGGCACGTGTACTCCAACGCTTTTGTGATGGATACAGCTGTATCCGTAATAAAACAGAGAAAAACATTGTGTAAGTGCATCTTTTAAGCCTATGAGGAGCACAGTTAAGTGTCAGAATTTTGTGTACATAACAAATGTGTGGGTTCCCTGGGCAACAGACCTAAACAATACTTTACTCCAGACTTTTTCCTTTGAAAATTACAAAATCTCTTAACCATTTCAGCAAAATCATGGTGTTCAAAATTCATGATGACCGTTCCACGGCCAGGTTTTCACCCATTGTCAAGATAAAAACCTGGAATTCAGTTCAATTCCAAGGAACACATGAACCAACAGAAGAAGAAAAATACTCCAGTTCTTCACCACAGATTGATTTTGAAGGTCATGCGTTTGGGTTGTTTAGCTACAATGGGTCCACGAGGGCCACACTGTACCCTCACTCATCCTTGGGAGTGCACGAGGTGATCATGTTTGAAGGGCTGGAAAGAGCAGACTGAAGCTCAAATGGATCAATTAAGATGTTTATAGGAAAAGGCTTTATGACCCTAGGTTCTCTAATAAACTTTTCTCATTATAAAAAGGCAATGAAATTATTCAGTTTAATAAATCCTCTGGTGTTTTATATAAAATATAATATTAAATAATGAGAAAAGAAATATTCTGCTCTTTTTTTCTTTTTTTTTTTTTTTTTTGCTAAACAGATGGTTCCAGAAAACTACTGGAAGAAATGCATTAAAAATATTCTTTGCTTTTGTGAACAAAATGAAAATGTCTCATCTAAACCACTTTCTACAGTGGGTTCAATGAACAAAAATCCGGAGACCGTATGGGAAAATGCGCACAGAAAAAGTTGCACCGTCCTGGCAGGACAGTGTGGAAAACTGCATCGCAAACTTCCCTGTCAGAACTTCACCTGGCCTGCAGTTCAGCCAAGAGATCTTCTGGCTGCAACACTGTGAAACCTTCATTTCATCACTAACGCTCAGGAGCGACACCGCAGTCATTTTACGGGGTCTGTAGGAAGAACTGAGGGAAGAAAGACAAGAGGAAAGGTAGAGATGGGGAACACAGGCAGCAGAAAGTGATAAGATCTGTTTTCCCCAGAAAGCTGGTGTTTTGGGTGTATCAGTAACATTTCTTAGTGATAACATTTTGTAAAAGCACAAAAAAAAAAAAAAAAAGAAGGGTCTGTTCTGGACTGCTTGTGCCACCCAAAAGGAATGCAAGAAGAAGTCAAAGAGTGGGAAGATAAAACAAGGCATTTCCCATCCCCATGGTGCAATGGGAAGCATAAAACTTTTGACTCACACCAGGATGCTCCAGGATGCAGTCATAAAAAATAAAAGTACTCCAGGGGAGTAACAGCATTCTCAGGGCCAAAAAACTTACCGCTTTTATACCAACATATTTGAAAACAATGTGTTCTCTTATTATTTTCTCATCTTTCAGCTTAGAGGAAAATGCTCAGATGGTGGTTTACCCATCAGGAACTCCACTTTGGAGCTACAACTACCAAAATCCTATAGGCATAGATTAGTTTCCATTCTTGTGCTGCCAACTGTTTTCCTTACACTGTTGCTTTCATATGGCAAAGGTTGGTTCAATAAAGATTAGGATTCAGGCATGATAAATTAATCAGTTTGAAAGGAAAGTGGCTCAGCAGGTCTCTAACTGTGTCCTTCTGGATTTCAAGGGGTCTACTCTGCTCCCTGTCCCCATCTATCAGCTCAGGAGGACAGCTGTCCTGAGGATACCCAGTCTTATTGCTGAAAACTGAGGCAAAGAAGGCATTAAGTACCTCAGACTTTTCCTTGTCCTCCCCCACATCCAATAAAGAATGGAGGTTTTCCTTGCCCCTCCTTTTGCTATTAATGTATTTATTTAAAAAAAATATTATTATTATCCTTTACGGAAGTGTCCAGGTTAAGTTCTAACTAAGCTTTCACCTCTCTAATTTTCTTTCTGCATGACCTAAAGACATCCTTAAGCACTTCCTGAGTTACCTTCCCCTTTTTCCAAAGGTGATACGCTCTTTTCTTCCCTGGGTTCCTGTGAAAATCCCTGCTCAGTCAGGCCAGTCTTCTTGACCATCATCTCATCTTTTGGCACATAGGGACAGCCTGCTCCTGAACCTTCAAGATTTCTTCCTTAAAGTATGTCCAGCCTTCCTGAGCCCCTTTGCTTTTAAGGGCTGCTCCCCAAGAGACTTTCTAAATCAGTGTCCTGAACAGGCCAAAATCCGCCCTCCATAAATCCAGGGTAGCAGCTCTGTTTTGATGTCCCTCCTACTTCACCAGGTATTGAAAACTCTGTGGTTTCATCATTACCTCAGTACTTTCTTCTAACCCAGCTGACATTAGACGTCGATATAAGGTCCCCACAAAACCTGAGTTCACCAAAATCCCTTAGGAAAGCCCATCCCACACCAGAATATCCCATGAAAGCCACATCTGAATATTCTCCTGTCAGGTACCAGAACAGACACCAAGGTTTTTAATGTGCCACTTAAGGGCAATGTGTTAATATAGTCTGAGAACCTTTTCTTACCAAACATATGGTCCTTAAATTGAGTCAGATAAATGTATTGCAAAACTAAGAAACAATCTGTGATGCAAAAGATGAGGTATTAAACATGGGGTTGTTTTTTTCTTTTTCAATCTGAGAGGAATATTAAAGCAGTAATGCAACAGAATAAAAAAGAAATGGCATTAAACTAATTTAGGAAACCCAGAAAAGATTAAAGATGGGCAGTTAAGATGCACTGGATTTGTCTTTCAAGGAACCAAATCTTTGAAAACTCTTCTCTTTGTGACTGTTCCAACATCATACTTTTTTCTAGAGTAGTACCTTCTGAAAATTCACCACTCAAATAGGTTTTTCACAAGGCTTCTTATGGTGTTGTTTAACAGAATATGCTATAGAAGTCTCAACAGCACCAGCTCACAACTAGAGAAACCATAATTAAAAAAAAAAATTAAAGAAAGCAGTCATGTGCTTAAGTGAAACATCTGAAAGGAAAGAAGGGTGGTTATGTCATAAAAGAAAAGACCCAGAGACACATGAATGACATGTTCTGGATGGGAGAAAATTAGTGTCACCCTGTACAGCGCTGTGTTTAAACTTAGAAGGATGTGTAGTGTCCTCACTTACTTGGTGTTAATTGGCTATAAAACTGCATAGCTCTTATTAAACTGTAGCCAATGACAACGGTGCTTATCATTTCTCTCTTCTCAGTGAGTGGGGGAAAAAAAAAGTTCCTTCAAAACTACTCTTCATGAAGCTCTTTGAAGTTTGTACCAGTGGAATTTTCCACTTCTGCTATTTGATCTGGATAACAAGGCTTAAGTGAGCTCTACTGCAATACCCTGGCTAGCTGGAAATGAACCTGATTTTGCCAGAGTTAACAGAAACAACTCCATGTGCACAGTTATTCTCTAAATTATTCCCCTCATTCATCTTGAGATTGAGTTGCCTGATTTTCTTTAAATTAAATTTTTCGGTTGCAATTGCCAGTACCTAGGATTTTTTTATTCCAGACTGGGAGCCTGATCTACAGTTAGTAAATGGAAAGCGTGCCAAGAAGCAACAGTAAGAATATGGTGAAGTATCTGCCCTGTGTTTATCTATTCCCACTAAAAATGTATCTTGTTTGTTACACAGTGTTATTACAAGTTACATATCTCTTCGTCTGGTAAACCCACAAGACAAAAATCTGAATTTCATCTTCTCCTATAGAATATTCTGATTCAGGAGTACCACATGAGGGATGAAGTTGCAAGGTGCTCCACTCTCCTTTCTCACCGCACTCAGAGCTGCTTCAAAAAATGAATTTATATTTGTTAGAAAAGTCTGAGAATCCTTCCATGGGAGGTCTATGAATAAAATTACATTTTGATTCTCTAGAAGGCTTAGAATAAGACACTGAGAAAAAATGGGCAGGACCTACAGTGAAATGCTTCCTTCTGTTTTCAAGCTTTTAAATATACTAAAAGGAAAGGGATTCTTGTGTTTTCTACTTGTGAAATTTAAAAGGATAACTTTTTAAAAAAAAGGGGACAAAATAATGAAGCCACAGACAGTTTGGCACTTGCAGAAATAAACTCACTTGTGATGCTGCAGAGCCTGTGTCAGGCTACAGTGACTTGCCCCTGACATATTACACCCCACTGACCATGAGGGGAGCTTAGGCTGACTAACTTAGACTGAGCCATCTAATTTAGGGCAGGTAAATCTCATCTTGCCTAAGATGATCTGTGTGTTTAAATGCCCATCTGTTTCCTGCACGCACACACCCCACCACGATTCTGCAGAATATGAAATACTGTGTTATTATGGCTTTAGCCATAGACTTTATACAATCATTTTCTACACATGCCTGACACACCAGATCTTTTGATGGCAAGTGTCTTCCACAGCCCTCTCTCAAAGGCAATGTGCAGGTTATCCCACATAATTTGGGATAGAGTTGTTAGAATATGCCCTGTATTCCTGTCTCATATGCTGATTTAACCAGGGTATTCCTACAATATCACTATACTTCCTTATTATTTCTGGGACCTATCGAACTGCATACATGCAGAATTGCAGCAAAGGACTATTTAATAAGATCACAATCAAAATTGTTTGGGCCAGATTCTACTTGATTCTACTTCCTGGATGAGCTGCTCACAAAACATCCTTTGAAATGCACTGCAAGAGTAAAATGTACACTGTAATCCTCCTTTTTTTAAAATTTTTCTTACAAAAAGAAGCATTTACGCAAGCCCTGGAGCTCTGCATACCATTTTCACCACTGCTTTACATTCCCTATCACAGGTGGAATGCTGTGGTTGCTCCCCTTTTGATTAACCTATCTTCTCCTGAACACTAAGGGCGAGTCATCTGCCTGCTATTTCACAGTTCAGGCCATTATTCCATGTTTCCCATTAGCTCCTATGCCTTTTATCTACCCGAGAAAAGCTACTTTTCAAGCCACTAGTTTTATTTGGCTATTAATGGGGGAGTCTTTTGTTTTGTTTTGCTTCCAGAGAAATATTCAATCAAGATCCTGCAAAAAGATTCCAAGCATATAGGTGAGCCCTCTCACTCTGTTCATCATACTTGCTCCAGGCACAGTAGTTCCACTGGAAGGGATTTTGTACCTAACTACACTGACTTCCTGAAAGCGTCCATAACTTTTCCTGCAGATTCCTTCTAGGTTGCACCAGCCTGGAATTTTGGGGAAAATACAGAAGAGATCTGTCTTTTACTGCCCACCATAGCAATTTTTTTTTTTCCCCCAGATCTTCTCCTTTTCCTAACATATAGACGCATCCGCACATATCTTTTCTTGCAGACACATTTAGACTTTAAGTTACAGGACAAAAAGTCAAGAGCTTCTTTCATTCATACAGCTGAAAGGAACCAGTTTTTCTTCCCAACACGACCTTCTCCAAAAGACAGACCACTGAACACGACCCCAAGTTCTTGCTCAAGGTTATAGATTCCACCTGAGTTACGTTCTTTAGAAAGCATTCCACTTCTGGTTTAAAAGCTTTAAGTTACCAAGAAAACTCCACAGCTTTGTGAAAATTCCACTCCATGTAACTTTTAATGCATCACTTTAATGTCTGCCTAACGTCCATGCCCATAAAGTGATTATGGCTTCCCTTGAGCACAAACAGTATTAAAAGCCCAATTATTAATAGAAAAGGTTTTACAACATGCAATTAAATTATACCTTTACTAAAATTTGAGGTTCTCAACATGCAAGCCATATACTTGCAGATGCTAATATAATCTCATACAAAAAATGGGAGTTTCATTTTCTAGCTATGTATATGTATGCATAGATATATCTTTTTTTAAAATATAGATATAGATGCATTTAATTTTTAGCTTTAAGCCCCTGATGTTCACTGAGATTTGAAATCTCTTCTATTTTCTTTTGACTCTTGTCTATCTCTGAAAGTTCAGAACATAGATCCATTAAGGATCTAAGGCAGAATGATATATTTTCTCACCAAACTTTAAATTGACACATTATATTTTTCTAGCAACTCTCACTGCCCTCACACTCCACACTAGCACACGTGGCTGAGCCGTGTGTACCAGCTCACTGCATTCTGGAATTGTGCTCTTACACCACTGGCTTTCTCAATAAACAGTTTCATAAATCCAGCATTAAAAGGACATTTAAGTGACCAAGGACAAAACACTCCCTGGAGAAAGAGGATTCATTTCCTGAGAGTTCCTTTGAGAAAAGCATTCTAAAGACTGTATTTCTCAGCTCACTCATCTGTCAGACAGCACACATTGCATCCACAGCATAATCCACATGATTATTTATTAAGTATTTAGAGATGTCACCCTTTGCCAACTTGGCATTTGGGATACCAGTTCTTTTAGGGTGAATTTAAATAAGTCCGGCCTTCTTTGTGCCTCAGTCCTTCAGCTTTAAAATGGAAATTATTCTCTTTATCCTCTTCTAATTAGCAAGACACACAGCGATAAAACAATATCTCAGCATCCACATGAAACTTCCTCTACTTCCTGAAAAAGAAATTAAGCTTTGAGGCCTCATTAGTCTGATTCATTACTCTATCACGATTTTGCTAAAACAAGTATTGCAATGAAATACACACTTTGAGATTAAAAACCAAGTGAATATTTAATGGTCATCTCCATGTAAGAGGCAGCTGAAATTCCTTGTCTCTGAAGACCACTTAACACTAGAAGAAGCCCTCCTGTAAATCTTTCATGGATCACCAACTTCAACTAGTGTCCCACTCTTTCAGGATATCATTGTAACTATCGACATCCCAAATACTGTATCTAACCCCAGCAGAAGAAATATGGAGAGGCAGTAATCTCTGAGCTCAACCTCAGACATTTATGGCTGTGCTCACACAATGTGTTTTCAGAAGTAAAGCAGGATCAGAAGCCCTCCCCACAGGCTCAGCCTCGTGCCACTGCTTGCTGTTCTCTGAATGCTGTCAATCGCTGCACTCCGTGAATTAATTTAGACTGTAAATAAGAAGCATAAAGTGAGATGGGATCACTGCTTCCTCTCCCAAAGAGTGTAAGAAACCTCTGGCCCAGTAAATGAAGTTTCTGAAAAGGTTTGTAAATCAGAGTTCTGGAGCCATGGGCTTTTAGTATTACAGGCTGTTACATTTTAAACACGTAGTTCGAAGGCAATAGTTTCATACTGTGAGAATGGGAGTCCTCTGGCAATTTCAAGAGACATGAGAACTGAACCAGCTCTGGCAAGTTCAGCCTCAAAAAAAAGGTTACTCAAGCCTCTTTAACTCTCTGTTTTGAGCAGACCTAGGCCTTAATAAGTATTTCCTTGCAGTGGTGCTTGAGCACTGTTGTTGTTGTTGTTATAGAAACTTGTAGATGTTCATTGCTGGGTTTGAGATATTTGCAGTTTCCCAGTTAGAGGATGGCTCGTTGCAGCTGCATACGGCAGAGTTTGTAAATTCTCAGTTACTAACAACCCAGATTATATGAAACCCCCACCTGACATAATTTACTAGCTCTTCCTACAGCTGTTGATGGCCTAAGTGAGAAGTGTGAACACTGAAAACGAGTTTTATGTGCTGAGGCCTGAGCACTGCAAAGAGACTCTGTGCTTATGATAGAAGTGCAGGAGCACATCTGCTCCCTCCCACTGATACAGCAGTCCCTGGGGACCCCAGCTGACTGAGGGGAACTTATGGATGCTGTCAGTCACCTCTGAAGTCTCCTGGCTACCTTCCTTAATGCTACCAACCTTCCAGTTATCACAGGGTTTTTCTTGTTCTTTGAGTAACCAGGGTTTTACCACAGCATTTGTTTCTTAAGCTTTGAACTACACCTGTGGACAGCCAAATTCTTCTCCCACTTGCACTGCCTGAAGTTGAAGCTGTCCTGGATTTGAAATGGAGAGCACATCCGCAGGAGTCTCCATTTGGGTTTTGGTGATGACAATACAAAAAAGGGAGAGATCAGGTAAGAATATTCAGGAATTAATCAAAAGCATAAGATGCCTTCTTCATAGTTATTCAAAGGCTCGAGGCCATTCTTGAGCAATTTTTCTGCAATCATTTGGTGATTACATTTTTGGCCCTCTGTGGTTGTCATTTATCTATGTACTTAACTGCATATTAGTGATGGAAGAAATCTATCCTATCTCATATTCATCCTTGGTGAGCTTAACTTAATGAAATAGAAATTATTCTAGAGATAACAACAACCATAAGAAAATTCTGATGGTTTTGGTTTATCCCCTTGGGCATGACATATACTGAAAATGTTCATTGCCACTCCATATGCTCTGTGGAGAAAAGAATGCAAAAGGAATTTTCACTGTGACCCTGGGAATGAAGCCACAAGTCAAGTGCTCTTGAACATGTAGAGTGAGGGCATTCTTGAATAATCAAATCCATTAAGGTTCATACAGCCATAGCCTCAGTCATAGTTCCAGTCCTGAGAGATCTGAGAAAAACCTTCAAGTATATTTGAGATTCAGGAAGAGCTCTTGAAAGCTGTAAGGATTTTTTTTTTTTTTTCACTTTAAGGGTGGGGATATGCCTTTTGACTGCAGTTCATTTTTCAGACAAAGGCTATCTTCATTACTATTTGCCCAGCACTGTTGTAAGGCAGCTTACAACAGCACAAAGGACCCGTTCTCATGAACAAACTGCTCAAGTAGAAATCCAGATAGAGGGGGATTCAGTGTAGCCTCACAGGAGGCAGCTGTCTCCCTTACCGACAGTGAGAGACTTCAGGACTCACAGCTCTCAAAAAGCTGTGGCTAACACTGCTGTTTTACTTTCTTTTTACAAGCACAACGATGCGGGAGATGATGCTGCCAAAGAACCATGGTTAATCCCTTTTTTCATTAAGTCCTGCCTAACTGAGGCAAGGCCAGCTGTTTCGGGATAAACCAGGAGCAAACAGAAGCTGTTCTGAGTGAAGGTTTGAATGGCACTTTATCCACCCATTCACAGCAATCCAACCAACTTCCACTAAGTGAGATAGCTTCAAGTTTTCCTCCTGAACCTGCACACAAGGAATATGCAGATATGGAAAACCCAGAAATCTGTCCTGGTTGAAGGGAGATGCCCAACACACATATCACTTGAGTTTCAGAGATCCAGTACTGTCAGTTATCTCCTCCAGTATCCCAGAAAATCTTGGCTGGTGGTCTACCCATGTATGGACCCATCAGCTATGTCCTTGCATAGCTCTCGAATCCTTTTTAGCTCCATGCATCATCCTCTCACCTTCCTCCTACCAACTGTGTGCAAAATGAATTTACCACATGACACTGAGCTGGTAGAACTACAACGGTAATGCTCAATTTTCCTCTGGCAAGGGAATTGTCTGCAAGTAAAGAGAGCTCTTCACATCTCCTTCACTGCTCTTCACAGTTTCTAGAGGTATAACAGTTTATGTGATTGGATGCCTCATCCATTTTTATGGATGATGACAGGAAGATTCCTCCCTTTACAGCAATATATACATAATTAAGCAGTTCTGGATTCAGCTACAGAAAAAAAATGGATGGGTGCCCACACCCATTTTTCATGATTTGTCCACGCTCCAAAATGGCCCAGTAGGATTGACTGAACAAATAGGATACCAGCCATTACTCGGCAGTTGGGATAGACCAGGACAAATCACACGAAACATCGTTCCATTTCACTGCAAGTCAAACCGGCTGGAACCAGAATGGGTGCCGTATTAATGAATCCAAATCTTTACTGTTGTGGTATTGGAACAGACAGCTTCCAGAAGAGGAAATGGGAAGGCAGCCATCAACCTCAAGATGACAAGAGAAGAAATAATTTTTTCTGTAGAATCCTTATGAGGACACTGAAGCAGTGCTCTGTCACAAGAAGATCCTGCCAATAGCAAAAAAAAAAGCGAGGGCAAGAGAAAAGGAGAAGTTTCAGGAGCCTTTCCATCAGATTCCAAACATCTTTTATTTTTTTAAGCTAAGAACAAGTGATGATTTTCTGTACAGGAAAATTAATTTTTTCCTCCCCCACAAATATATAGTACGAATCCCTGTTCAGTGACTTCTTATTAATGCTCTTTTATGGATACTTTGGAAAGAGATTGTGAGAAAGGAGCAATACACATTGTAGATATGAATGGTACATGTGTTGCAAATAGCTTAAAATCTAAAAGTTAGAAGGTAGGATAGCTGTAAACAACCTAATTGATGAATTATGTATGATGAATTATTCAAAGCCATTCATAAACCAATTATTGATAATTTATTAAACCCTAAAGTATGTTTATTGCTTATTTTCATTCATGGAGTTGTACTTCTATGCCTACAGTAACCAAAATTATTCCTTTTAAAATTAGCAGGTGGAGAAACAGAGGTAAAGAATCCCTTCACAAAGTACCAAAAACCCATTATATTAGCAGATAACCACCTCAAGAAAGCGACTGCCACACAAATATTAACTAGAAAAGACATGTACCAAAAGAGAGGAAAACAGCTAATCTATACAGTCTGTGGGAAATTCGTGAGACCTGTGTGTTGGCAGGCCGTCAAGGGGAGAGAAGGGAGGAAGGGTAAGGGGCAAATTCCTGAAATGAGAAGCTTTCTAATAGGAAATCCTCACAACCTCCCATGGAAATCTTCACCTGAGGAACAAACAGCCAGTTGTACGCCCCACTTCTTAGTACGGGGTGAGAGGCCGTGTCTTAGATAACGGGTCCCAGACATGGTAAGATTTAGAGATAATCACCAACAGCTTGAGATGCACCTGGATGAGGACAGGAAACTTGTGCAGAAACATGAGCACAAGCATTATCCTCTCTCAGAAGCTCACCTCGCAGATGGGAGTGCTCTGTAATAGCTGTAAATTCCTCAAAGATTGGCTTTAATTAGAGCCTAACCTTGCCATGAGAGGGATGGAAGGCCATTACCCACTCAGCAGGAGTGATCTCAGTCTCCTGCCTGGCTGTAGATGATGAAAGGCACTACTGCCTACTGCTGCTACTCCAGATTGCAAGGCCAGTGACAGACTTTAAAGAAAGACAAGGCCGCAAAACTTCATCATGGTGAGAAGAATGACTACGACATAAGAAGGATGAGAATTTCTACAATCAGCCTGAGCTGGCCTAATTCCTCTCTGGCAAAGCACCACAGGCATTTAAACTCTTTCCTCAGTCACGGTCACAGGATTTTATCATGCAATATAAAGACTACAGTAATGCAAGAGCCACATCTTATGGACACTTACGTTATATCTATACTACAAAACCCTCAGCAATACTTTGTTTCCAGTTCTGCATCCTAATTGTATCCCAGCTACATCAGGGCAGGTTCATCCGTGCGCCAGACCTGTCTTCCATGTCCTGGTTTCAAGGGAACCTCAGGTGTAAAGCCCATAAAGGAGACAGAATGTCCCTCAGCAGGCATCCTCTCTGAATGGCAGCCATGAGAGCACCAGAAAGCACCTCTTGGCATCCCTCAGCCTGCTGGTGTGGACACAGCTGGTTCCACCAGTGCTTCTCCACACCTAGAAGTCATTTTGTTACTAAAGGATGTATAAAGTGATTTCACAGTCTGCATTTTTGAAGCCCACGGAATACCGTAGTAAGAGATTTAGGCATCAAACCAAATCTAAATACCAAATGCACAAACTATCTACTCTTCAACTCAAGGCACGCTAAGCTGCATCCAGCCCCGTGCCCTCCAAGGTGCTGCATCAGCTTCCATTCCCAGCAGGGATGAATCACACCCCAGCTCTGCACATTCTTTCAAACGTCTCTCCAAGCAAAAAAGCATTGCTGCTGCTTTATCAACGCTGAATCACAGACAGATCAAGCTCAGCTGGATCCTTACCTGGTCACAAAGTAATGGGCAAATTTAACCCTGGGCACATAAACTCAATTTGGTATAATCATGAGACCATAATTTTATTCAGGAAAAACACTAAGAGGGAAGAATTTCTGTTATGAAAAGAAGATAAAAATCAAAATGTTAGTTTAATGACTCTGCAGTTTAAAATGTTCCTCAGAGTTTCCTGGAAAGCCTACATGGAAAACAGAAAACAAGGAAAAGACAATCAAACCACAAAGGAAAAAAAAAAAAAGAAGAAGAAAAAAACCCCCAAACTGGAAGAGGAACTTCATGAAAATCTGTAAAGGAGAACCTCTAGAAAAGCTGAATCACTGCCCAACTATAATGTGTCTTTGAACAAATGGAACTCTTTGCCTGCTTCTCATATAGACAGATTATACGAAAACAAAGAGACCTCCAGGTACCTTACAGGCATAAATGACAAACCTCGGGTAAAAGGACAATAAAATGAGAAGGTCGGTTAGTGCCGCACTGTGGGTCAGGTCCAGGACTGAATCACTCAAATGGAAACTGCCTCCCTGCTACCATTAGCAGGACTGGAACTGGATCTTCCCGAGGTGCCATTCACATTAATATGGTGCAGTGAGGTGGCTGAACCCTGGACATGGGTTTATCTCTGCTCTAGGGATGGTTGCCTCCAGCAGAAGGATGAAGGAGAGCTGTGGATGTAATTTCTTAAACTCCTGCAGCCAGCTTAGTCTGCGCTTTCACCATGAATCACTTTATTTATAGGACATACCCACTTTGATTTCTCTTGGAAACTTACCATTTCTGCTTTCTTCCTACTGTTTTCTGGGAGAAAGCAACTTATTTTATATTAAGGATGTACAGAGTTGCTCCTTTTGCAAGGAAAATGTGTTGGAACCCCACAGCTTCAGAGGAATGCAGAAGGAGGAAGAAAACCTTTGCACTTAGTCTATCACAATGTAAATAATCTGTAGAAGGGCATGTCCAAAATCAAGTGAAAGCTCAAACACACAGCAGAGAAAATGGAGAAACAGGCAAAAGTCCTCATACTCGGAGAGAGATGCTTCAAGCACATTTCTGAGGCTTTACCACAGCATTTGTCTGACAGTTACCCAGAAAATCCAAATTTACCCAGAGCACTTAAGGTCCCGTGCTCTGCCATGTAATTGCATCCTTCCCATCACAAGACCCATGGCTGCTGCAGCAGCAAACATTTGAGCTAATTAGAGTGCATGCTGGAAAAAAATGAGAGGTTTTTTTTCCATTATTTCCAAACATTTCCAAACACAAACCTTTCACAAAGGTAACTTGTGACTGCTCTGTGATGTGTTCTCCAGTAAGAACATGTCCTCACTCTGTACTCAAAGCTATTAAGGAAAAAAAAAAACAACACAATAGTTTGAATTTTAAATGTATCAATTTTAAGTGCATGCAGAGGTGGGTTTTCTGGTTTTGGTTGTTTTTTTTTTTTGTCCTTGCCAACTGTTTCAAGTTTTCTGAGGAGCAAACTAAGGAGCAAAGAACAGAAGGCAGCTTTGCTGTGTATCGCTGCCATCTAGTGACCTGTCTCTGAGAACGGGACTCCAACAGCAGCGTCACCGTGCCAGTACTGTCCCGGTTATACTCTTTATCTCGGTTTTAGCAGAATGTTAAAAGATTATTTCAGTTCACAGCTCCTGTTGCACTGTATGGGTTTTCAAAGCAAAGAACAAATTTCAGTTAATGGTGGTGGCATGTGTGTGATCATATCACAATAATGGAACATTTATTCACTTTGCATAATTGCTGTAAGTCACCCACAGGAGAATGGTCCTTCGCGGGGGTGGGGGGGGGAGGAGTTTTTTCTGTGAAAGCAAAGTTAATGCAGAAGAAAATCAATCAGATTATTAAAACATAATTAACATGCACAGACTCCATTATTGGCCTAAGACATTGCATTAAATGAGCTTCAATGGCACACACATGAACAGACATTATGGTCAAGCATTTCTTTCAGTTGCTTGTGACAAGCTCTCCGTGAAGACTCGATTGTGAAAAGCTTCTGGCAATGATAGCGATTTAGGAAATGCAAGGGCAAGTTCTGCCACAGTATTATTAAGAGTGGGTCTGTCTGAGCTGCAGAGGAGAGGTCCCACAGAACACCACAATGACACTGCTGGCTCCTCCAAGGACCCGGGCTAACTCAGCCATGTCAGACCTCTCTGTCCCAGAATTGAGAGTATAGGTCCGAATTAACAAGGATTTGAGACACCCTGATATTTCAGAGTCAGCTCTACAAGTGAGAAAGATAGATGTGGGAGAAGGGGCAGAACCTGAGAAGCAGTCTGATAACATATAAGAGCAATAAATGTAATAGCCATAGCCTAATACCACAGCCCAGACTGTATCTTCATTTCTTTTATGCTCTAGACTTCTGGGAGGTATCACACAGTCCCATATGTGGCTGAAAGTAATTTACAAGCCCATGGCAAGGGCCAAAATCAAGTAAACCTATATCAGAGTGTTCCTAACAGGGAAACTCATAAAGGTATATTGGAAAAAAAAAAAGAAAAAAAAAAGAAGCTATTCAGCAAATTACACAGCCCATTCTCTAAGGAGGTCATTGAAGTCAAATAAATTTCATAGGTCTTTCCTATGCAATAATTTAGATGCAGTTAATATGCCCCAGAATACCAATAACAGCTAGATGCAGAGGTCATTTATTCACATTTTATCAATAGGATCTTTATGAGATGCAGGCTCCTTCTT
The DNA here is from genome assembly GCA_014706295.1 of Lycocorax pyrrhopterus obiensis. Taxonomy (NCBI): domain Eukaryota; kingdom Metazoa; phylum Chordata; class Aves; order Passeriformes; family Paradisaeidae; genus Lycocorax; species Lycocorax pyrrhopterus. The sequence goes on from JACSVZ010000006.1 coordinate 57,046,408, forward strand.
CAAGATCCACCCCATGCCAACAACTCAGAACATCAGTGCTGTCCAGAAACCCACCTCAGTGCAATCATCCATTTCAGACTGCTGACTGAGCTATATGAAGTTAGCAAATGTCTTGGGGAGATACTCAACCCTCTGCCTCCACCTCAAGCCAAAACTAACTTCAGACTTGCTGGGAGAAGGAAAAGGCTGCCGTCCCCCAGCCATGAGAGGTTTTCATATGAAGTATGATAGCATCGTGTTTCCTCTGAATAATAACTTACTTCAGCTCAATGCTTGTTTCTTCCTTGCCTGGGGTTCATCATTTCAGTAACACAATGACAGGTTTTGTTCCACATACCCTGGACCAAACAGAGCTTTCTGATGCTTCACTACACAGGATGCAAGCAGATCAAAAATTAGTTTAACAAAACACATAATTGGCTAATTGACTATATCCCCTTCCCATAACATGGATTTTAATACTATTTCAACTGGGGTGGCTTTTCAATGGTCTTAAGATAATATTGTTTGAGTACACAAGACAAAAATATTGCCACACAAATGAAAACAGAAAAGTCAAGCTCACTTGCTGACATATATCCGTGCACAGCAGTGGAGCATGAAAGTCTAAAGGCCTCATATAATCAGCTGATGAGTGCTCCATTGTCCCAGGTTTAGAAAGAACCACATTTCCTTTAAGACGTCCTCCTACACAACAAATACTCAGAGCAGTCACTTTGGTGATTGCTGCTGGTCCCACCGCTTCAATAACCAGCTGAGAAAAATTACTTTCAGAAATCACATAGCTCATAATGGAGAGGTCTGCTTAAAAAGTCAGTAATGTGATTGATCCAGCTGGACAAAAAGCTTGAGAAAAATCAAACAAGATTTAGCCTGAAGATCTAAAACATTTAGGATTTCTCAGTTTTCATTTGTAAGTGTTCAAACAGTTCTCTCGGAGCATTCAGAAACTCTGCTTATAAATACGTTAGGTTTTAAGGAATACTTTTCAGTTATTCTGCTTATAAAAACATCACCTCCTCCCTGTCCCCACAGCGATTTCCAGGGAGCTGCTACAGCTTGTTTCCTCCAAACTACCATCATCCTCCACCCCCGCCTGCCACCCATTAGGAGCCTGATACAGATATCAAATATGGGGCATAATGGGCATTAAATGAAGACCTCCCAGCTGTCTCCTGACAGTTTCATTGCATAATGGTGACCTTTGCATGTCTTATTCACCAAATTGAAAAAAACCAAAACTACACAATTCCAGGCTGCAGATTAAAAAAAAAAAAATAAATCCTATGATATATTTGGGGGGCAGGTTGGGGGTCTTAATTTACTTGCATATATAGATGGTCTGATAAGGCTTGCCTTGTGCTTCCTAGATGTGCAATATTTTATTTCTTACAGTCATTCTTGCCTTCTTTCTTGCTGAAAAGTGATAGTTCACTTTGAAAGCAGAGATTTATACTACAGACTCTTCATTTAAACCTTATGTAAAGAAATAAAATCTTTATGTCCACACATATTTGAGCTCCTACCTTCATACATTTATAGCGTGTTACATTTCCCAGCTTTCCCATATTTAATGTTTTACAGCCTGTTCTCCAGATTCAGGTAGTAAAAGGCTCGAAGGCCAGAAAGCAGGCAGCAGCTCACTATTTAATTAGAAAAGAACCAACACAGAGATCTCCAAACTGCACAGTTGCACAGAGGTACTAGCAAGACCTCTCACTAGAATAAGAGCAATCTGACCTACGACTTCTACTAAAATATTTTAATTTAGAGAGTTTTAAAATGCTTTAAGTGAATCCTTGTTGGACCCTATGTTGTCTCATCAGTATTAAGAAATAGCACTGGAGGGAAAAAAAAGAACAAGAAAGGGAAAGAACTATACACTAAAGAGAAAAAGGTCTGGATAAGGAAAATAACTATTCCTGCATTTCCAGAAGGCTTCACTCACACTCCATTCAGCTATGCATCTCCCAGCCAAGACGTGTGACATTTTCTGTGGGTGGCAGCACAGTTGTATTGGTATTTAGCTTGCATCTGACAAGCCATGCATTTGGAAGAATCATACAACCATAGAATAGCCAGAGTTGGAAGGGATCCACAAGGATCATCAAGTCCAACTCATAGTCCTGCATAGGACATTCCCAAGAGCCACACCATGTGCCCAAGAGCGTTGTCCAAACACTTCTTGAACTCTGTCGGGCTTGGTGCTGTGGCCACTTCCCTGGGGAACCTGTGCCAGTGCTCAACCACCCTCTGGGTGAAGAACCTTTTCCTGATACCCAACCTAACCCTCCCTGGTTCAGCTTCATACCATTTCCTTGAGTCCTGTCACTGGTCATGAGAGTGAAGAGACCAGCGCCTGCCACTCCACTTCCCCTCATGAGGATGTTGAAGACCACAATGAGGTCTCCCCGCAGTCTCCTCCAGGCTCAACAAACCAAGTGACCTCAGCTGCTCCTCATAAGACCTCTCCTCCCGACCCTCTACCATCTTCATAGCTCTCCTTTAGATAGCCTTTAGCAGCTTGATGTCTTTTTTTATATTGGGGTGCCCAAAACCACACACAAGATTCAAGCTGGGGCCTCACCAGTGCAGAACTTGCTGATAAGAGGGAGTTATCAAAAAGAACTTATTAACAATATTTCACAGTTTGTAGAGTCTGACCACACCCTTTATATCCTTCCCACTTTGACTCTCCATGTGTTCCACTCTTTTTTTCCCCCACTTCACACTGTATTTCCTAAAACATGAAACAGAATATAGAAAAATATCATCAGTTGGGGATCTCAGGACAATTACATGATACCTTTCCCTTGCTCCAAAGGAGGACTAAACATCACTCTGCAATACATTTCAGATGTCTGTCTAATCCAGAAGTGTCCTCTGTCCCAAAACAACCTCCAAGGCTCCACACAGTCACCTGAGGGTAAACCATGTTGGTACTGCCCCCACCTTATTGGATCCATGGCAGGAACCTCCTCCAACATGTCCATACACGGCTCACCAAATTACTGCCTTGCAGGTTCCCCAACGCTCCACAGGGCACACATTGGAAAAAAATTGGGAAAATGGGCACCACAGTCTGGGTCTTGTCCATGAGTTAATGGCTCAGAAAGTGGGTAGGCAAGAGCCGACAGAAAAGTTTTGCCTGGCCCACAGCCTGCAGGCTATTCCTTAAAATACTTTGCTGAAGTTTTCCTTTAGTTGTTCCATGTAGATCACGCTTTCCAAACCTCTTATACCTGGTGCTATCCTCGCAGTTCTCTCTCTTATTCTCCCATTTACCTCTTTTCCTTTTTTTTTTTTTCCCCCCCAAATTAGGTCATTAAAACATGGATGCAAAACTACCCCTGATGATCATGGCAATGACTGCCCACAAGTTATTTTTTCAAATATTTCTGAGGACAAGGTTCCTCCTGTGCCCCAGCATGACAATACTGACTACGGCTCAGCCTCCAATCCACCCTGGTTCCCAGATCTTCCTCCGTGCTCTCGCTCACTGGGACATTATGCAGGTTCATGTGTCAGGTTTAAGCATTACTTTTACATTACACTACATTTCTTATGTGAATTCCTTAACTTCCTGCAGAAAGCATAAAGCTGGGATGAAATTCCAAATAGACGAGATTCCAGGTGTGACCAGTAGCAGCGGCTGCCTGCAAGCAGCAGCTCTGCTGCTCTTCATGGTGCACAGCACAGGCCAGAGGTTTTGCTGTCCCAAGGCTTCGAGAAAGGTAGGGAACAGGATACCTCACTCTCTGACCCTTCATCCAAGGCTCCTTTGTAGTGGAAACCAGGGGATAGAGACCACTGGGAAAAAGGAGCTGCTCTGTCCTCCAGGAAGTGGGGGGCTCCATAGGACCCCATTTTAGACATTATCAGCCGGGCTCTCCATTAACGCCATCAGTATAAAATGAAGGTTAGGAGGTAAAATACCAAAACCCACCAATATCTTTAAGTGCAACTGAAGCCTTTGTTTGGGTACCTCTTGGCCAGAACACAGTTCCCTGCTCTCAGTGTCTAGCACCTGATAGAGAGAATTATACCTTATTTCCAAGCAGTTATTTTAGGGTAGAGGGGTTTATCCCGTATGGACTTATTCTGATATAAATCCTTGCCTCTGATTGTAATAAAAGTTCTTTGTGATGACTTTTCACTGAATAAACTTCTGTCAGAAGTCTTTCAGAATTACAAGCCTCCTTTCCCATGCCCTGCCTCAACAAGAGGGAATGGAGGAGAACAGAATTTCTTTTGCTGCAGGCAAACTGGCTTTGTGTGCTCCATGTACTTTGGCTTTGGGTTTCTTCATAAAATTCAACAAAGTTAAGTTTTCATGTAAATGCTTATGGGTTTGGAGGCAACAACTTATGGTGGCAGCCTGAGGCAGGTCAGCAGTGCATCTGAGGGGCTGCAAGGAAAATGTTTCCTCTAACTGAAACCCACACTGACTCCTGTATTGAAAAGCATTACAGAGACTCAAGAGGCCACTGACTCCAGCAAAGATGCTTCCTGGGTTCTGGCAGGTTTCACTAAAATCAGGGAGCAAGTTGTGCTCCTTCCTCTGAAGAGAGAAGCGCAGCACACGTCCCTGCCTGACAGGCTGTGAAGTGAAACCCTTATCTTTGAAAGCACAGATTCTCCAGGGAGTCTGATGAGGAAAATCCCTCCATCAAACCAAACCCTGTGAGTTTCCAAGGAGTCCCAAACCTCGCTGCTCTGTCAGAAACAATGCTTAGCTATTGCTAAGGCTTTTCTAGAAAGATGCAGAGAGCCAGCTGTATGACTTTGGCAACAATCAGTGAACCACCACAAAAGGTTGCCTTTTTTAATGGAGTTAATTTATATGAATATTGTCACTGCTACTCTCTTCTAAAAGCTCAATTTGCAACAGTGGCTCAATCTCAGCCTAAAAAAAAGGAAAAAGGAACACGTAAATGTGTATCATGCAATGAACTAACCCATCACACGAAACCTCCCTCCACATGACAAGCTGTCTGAGACATACTATGTATACACCATAAAAACTGTGGGAAACTGGGACTCAGAGAAGTGCTTATTTAGTTTACAAAGTTGGAAACTTTGTCTTTATTCAGATGAGGTTTTACACAGACTAATGCACCCTCAGTTCCAGACACAGACTTACACATATTCCCCTGTATAAACGTCTACGAGCTCCAATTACCATATGTAACTACACATGTTGGAATAACCCAAGCAAATTTTTCACAGAGTACAGCTACTGTACTGCTACAGTGAGTAAAACTAGAGTCTTACAACCAAAAAATGCCAGATATGCAAAGCCAGAAAGAAAAATCATCTTCAAAAGATATTAGTTCACAAACTTAGGTAAAAGGAAGAATGAAAAATTGTTGGCATGCATGACAACGGTCCTCAGCTGAGGGATACAGGCAAGCAGCAGTGGAGGTTGTCGGGAAATTCTAATTAAAAGTACATTTTGACCCCAAAAAAGCAGATAAAAATATATTACTTTCTAAGAGAAAACAAGCTTTTACCAGCAAGTATTGGATTTAGCAATAAACATATATATATGTTCAGACCCCACACTACTAAGAACATTACCAAAACATTTATAATGTCATTTATAATATCATATTATGACCATATTATGTATTATAATATCATATGACTGCCCTAAAACTTCCTGTCTATCCCATTATATGTTACAGGAATCCACAAAGCTACAACTTAAAGGTAGTGGTCCCAAGCCTACTGAATCTCCTCATAGCAGCTCCACTGACAAAACCAAACACAGCATTGCCCCGCAGTTCAAAGGAGCAGCTCAAGCCTCCCTCACTTACTTTGTCTCTGAGGTCCCCATAGAACAGCAGCTACACTGACCAAGAAACTTGAAATTCATACACAGAGACCACCAAAATCACTGCCTCCCCCTGAAATCACTGTTTTCCTTTGATTTTCAAGAAAAGCAGGCCTTCCAACCACAATCTTTAGGTTCACATGGAAAAACCTTTTAGAATTTCATTAGAGAGAATAAAGCATAAGTCCTTTAAAATTTGTTATGAAGTAATCCTTAGGAATAGATAATTTACTAGAATTCTAAAAGAATTGCTGTAAAAATCCATAGAATTAGAAAGGGAGCATCTGCTCTAAATAACTTTTTAATTGTCATGTAGAATTGGAGAAGCAGAATATCTTTTCTCATACATAATTCATGTAGTAAGGTTATCACTTTCTGTTGAATGCCATAGCACTTTTTTCCTGCAGGAGTCTTATTTTTTTCTCTCTCTGATCGTGTCTTATTTGAGGAGGGGAACACGTTCTGCAGCCAAGGCTCCATTATTTGCTTTGGACAGTCCGTTTTGCAGCTGAGCCCATAAGGTTTTTCCATATAATTATAAAGCGTGTCTGACTGTTTCAGTGGTGGGTGGACAATTACAGATGTCAAAACTTTTCTTCCAGATAATAACAAAACTGCGTGGATAGCAAACCTGTTATATGAACCTCCAAATTAAATACCCAACATCATATCAATTCTTCATCTGAAACACCCTGCTGGGCAGCACACATGGAAATTACCTTATTTGAAAGAAAGAGCCGTTCGGCAGGGTAAATATTAACACTATCTGGCACGAAAATCTTGCTTTGGCATAAGTTTTAGGTCAAGAAAGAATAAACAATGACAGAAGAAAACCTCCCAGCTGAATACATTATGCTAGCTAAAGAAAGTAAAAGGTGAAAACTCCTTCCAAGACCTTTTGTTTTTAAGATATGCTGTGAATTACCTGAACCAGATTCTATTTCAGCCATTAATTCAAATCTTAAGTGTAACTAAAAAAGCATCAACCTCACTCAAAGTATAGTTTTTACTTCAATCACCTCATGTACCTACATTAGCCTCAAATCCTGCTTCCTACTTTCTGTGGTTTCATTACAATACTACATACATTTACTTTCGGTCCATTTTTTTATGATGACAGTAGTTCCCTCTGCTGCATATACAGCAAAACTGATGATCACTGTAAAAAAGTATATTTCAAATATGCATCCACAAAACTAAAGACTCCCAACACACCGAAATGCTCATGAGGTCACTTGCCTGATGTCCTCCCCAGTAACTTGCAGTCAGTTCTTCCAAAATTTAATCTTTCTATTAGAGAAAGAGTAGTTCTGTAAACAAAAAGCATTTTATGATTGTTTCTGTATGTATCAAGATGTGTTTGGCACTGCAGTCTGCAATAGAGAATTTCCTGTTTACAAGCTCATTTTCTGTCCTGAATTTGAATGCATACTTGAGCAAAACCCTTCCACACAACTCCTCATTTTATTTCAAATGAGAAAGTATTTTGATGAGCATTTTTGCTTTAAGTTAACCATAATTATTGCAACAGTTTGACCTTTTTTTCCTTAAAAAAAAGAGAAACAAAAGAAAAAGTATTGACAAATTAATAACAAAATATGGATATTACAACATAATATATGAATATAAACAGCTTTATAGATCTGAGAAGTCCTACTTGGTTCAGTGAGGCAAGTCTACCACGTAGCTGGCCATGTGTAAATGTAGCCAAAGCCTTTGTTTGTCAGGTTTTTCTCAACAGCTGTTAAGCATCATTCGCATAAGTCTGACTTTTTGTTTTATTTATAATAATTCATACATTATTTTAGACAAAAAACTCATAGAATTATGCAGACATATTAATTTACCTCATTTTCTCATTTCAAGATATCAAACAAAGTCTTTTTTCCCTTCTTTTTTATTTCCTGTATCCTCATGGAAGAACATGTACTAGTTACGTTCTCACGACACAATCATACAAGTTCAAACAAGTCACACTCATGAACCCGAGTATTTATGCTGTGAAGGAAAGGTGCCAAAGTCACCAGGACAGAAATGAAGGTGAAACAAAGAAATGCACGAGGAGGAGTATGATTGTGTCATCCATGTACCACTTAAAACACTGACCTGGAGCTGTTCCTGCAAGCCATGGGAGAACTCAGGCCCCACATCATCAATGTCCAGGCTGCTGGGTTAAGACTGCCCAAATTCCCAGCTTATTTGCCTGAAACTTTCTGTCTTCAACTTAATTATTTCCGACTTACAGCAGAATAAAGGATTTATCATCAGGTTTAAAAGAACACTTGGATGTAAACCAGCCTCAAGGCAACCATATAACCCTTGGTCCCTGGTAACCCCTCTCAGCATCATGCTGGAATCTAAAAGTGCTGCATACATTATTCAGGTCCAAAGTCAACATATTTAGAGAAATGTTGTGTTTACTTACATGCACATTATATCAGCCAAAATAGCTACTAGGTACAGAGCCTGTTATTTTTCCAGTTACAAATTTCTAGTCTTAGAAACCTGTTTCATAAAACTATTAAAAATTACAGTGACATTTGCCAAATGGTGGTAATCTCTATTTAATATTCATATCCTAAAGAAAAGCCTCAGATGTGTTGCAGAAAACAGCCACTGAATTAATGTCTCGACCAAGCCATTTTCCATAAGAAAGGGGTTTTGGACTTTTGATAGTGCTTCTTATAATAGTCCTTTACTCAGAAAAGCAAACAATTTTTGTCTGTGCAAAATAAAAACCTGCTGGGGTGAGGCTGTACAAGGAACAGCAAAGCCAATCGCAGCACAGTAGGGCAGGACCACTCAGATCTATTAGGACCTGGTTGACTTCTCTTGCTTCTTCTCTTCTATGACTGAACCTAAGGTTTGCTGTCCCCCTGATTATAAAATACTCAGTCACAAGACAGATGTTGCCAGGAGGTTTGAACTTGCTCCACAGGATCCATAACCCCACTAAGAAACACTTAAAGATTTGAAAATTGAAATCTGATGAAAAACCGTGTAACAACATAGCTCCAGGCAGGACCAGTTGCTCAATACTTAGGGAGTATAATCCCTAATAATTTAAATTAATTTTTCAACAATGATGGATCTCCATTAGATCATCCACATCTCATCCCTATGTGCCCTTCCATGGGGTGTGCTGGGAGTAATCTGCTGTGGGAAGTACAGTTTAAATACTATATGGAGGAAAGCAGAGCCACAGCCTGGGAATGGCAGGCAGAGCAAGCCAAATTAATATCTTTTAAAATGCACACATGTTTGGCAATCAGACTGCACATTAACATTTTCAGGTGCAATTTCTTTTGCTTTGCAAATACCTTGGTAACTAGAGTAAAATCTCATGAGCATCTCAGCTCAGGAAGCAGAGCTGTGAGAACCCATCTTCCTGACTGAGCTAATCCTCTGGTAATGTGCTCAGAGGCACAGAGGACACAGCAAAAAGGGGAACCTTTGGCTGTCGCTCTCTGTCACTTCAGTTGCACCAACATAAATTGAGGATCTTCTCCACTTCTCTGTTGTCTTCTGCACAGCTACAGACCATCGATGTCTGACAACAGCCATTGTCTTTACAAAGTCAAGCAGGTCAAAGCCTAGCTTACACGAAATCAATCAGGATTTAGAATACAGAAATGAAACTGTCACTCCTCAAAGGCTTGATCTAACAGATACACTTAATTTGTAAATATATAAAGCCAAGTATCTAGTCAAGAGGATAAAGGTCCTTGCAAAACGTAGCTGTAACAACTGCTTTGCTTTAGGTTGTTAAGCTGTGCTTTCATGCAAGAATGTAATTGTCAGGCACTTACCGTGTGGGAGACCCAAGTCGTTTCCTTTTACATCTGCCACCACCCATGAGAAGGATCTGACTACCAGACTGCAGAAAGGGCATTCTTCAGCCTTTCAGTTGAATCACTGCCGTGTTTTCCTGTAAAATATAAGTCTCACTGATAGAGAAAAAAAGCAAGCAAGAGACCACGTTTTTAAAGTCTAGTAGTTATGTCACTTACTAAGAAAAGGACAGTCTTGGTTCTAGTTCCAAGACTATGCCTGTATTTCCCATCATTGCATAAAACATATGAACACTACCTCATACCTTCCATCCCTTTTCCTTCAAAAGGGAACGAAGAAATCTGGTCAGTTCTTTGCAAAAAAAGGTATTTTTACAAATACTCAGTGGATATGCGCCCACACAAGTCACCTTCCTCCTGAGCAAGGTGCCTAAATCTAAGAGGGTGATTAGAACTGGAGACAATCTTCTGTATTTTTGTCTTCGGCACCTTTTACTATCCTGAAGCATCTCCTCACTCAACACATTCTCCTTCTGAGACACCTTCACTGCATACCTCCCCATGGACACCAACACACTCAACATTTGGATTCTGGATTCCAGTTTGCAGCTGGATGCTCAAAGGTTACAATTCTCACCTCCACAGCAGATCTCTGCTACCTAAGAAAAAAGCCTTTTGCACTCCCCAGAAAATAAAACCAACATGCACATTTTTAGCAACCAGGCTCTGGAAGCAAGCTTTCCTCTAGATATGCATCTTCTGTCTTTTTCTCCTGTCTCCTTTTCCCTACAGCTTCCCTCCTCTTCCAGTCAGTCCTCCCAGTATTTTATCAGATGGGCAAGCAGCAGTTGCTCATCATTGTAGCTGTGCTGATGAGCCAGAATAAACTTATCTTATGACTGCTTCCATCATGAGAAGCCAGATTTCCTGCCTTCTCTTGGTGGAAGAATTCATTGGGAGTCCACATCCTCACCAGATACTGTTTTTTTCACCATGCATCCATCAATTTAAAACTTCTACACCATGAACTCTTGCCAAATGTAACTGAATTCACCAGCAGATTCTGAAGTTTTTGGACAGTAACACATAAATGTACATATGGACAAAGATTTTGGCTTCTAGAGAATCAGGCTCAATACTTAATGAGGAGATCAGGCTGCGGTAGAGAAAGGGAGGAACATGAATTAAGCAAATAGCGGGACATCTCTAAAGCTGAGATTCACCCAGCATTTACACTGCATCCCTTTTGAGCACATGCTCAAGGAACCACCGACTCAACAGCCAGGTCTCTAGAGACAGAGACTGTCTGTGTGAGCAAACAGGGCCGGGGAGCGGGCCCAAGGCCTGGCACATCGTCCAGGCTGCTCAGATCCCAGCAGTGACGCCACCTTGGGCTGAGCACCCTGCAGGACAACGCTGTGAGCACAGGTGTGAGCCTGAACAAGGAACACCTTCCCAGGGGCACTTTGGATGCAGCCCCTCTCTTCAGTGAGGGTGACTCTGACGTACTGATGCAAGCTAGGCTGGGCCAGTTGGCCTCAGGAGAAGAAAACAAATCCTGTACAAGTAGCCAGAGAAACTGGGACGACATCATGTGTTAATGTTGGCCCAGCTTATTGTTCACGAAGGGCGGATGGGTAATTAGGGGGAGTGTAGCTCTGTCCACCACAGGAGCCCTTTGGCTCTTCCCACACAAGCAGCTCTGAGCCTGCATTGCTGTGAGGACAGACAGCATCCACAGTTCCAGGAACTCAGTGTTCCCAGATCCTGAACTGATGTGTTCATGGTAAAATGTGCATTCAAAATATCCCTTTTAGACAATGATCTAATGTTTTTCCATAATACAGGGACTGCTAAATCCCCTTTTCTTCTTCAACCCTTCTGTGAAAAACTGAGATTAAAAAACTTGAAGACAACATTAACAGGGCCCCATAAACAGCATTTTCTGTTGTCCATAGAAGTTAAATCAGTGCTCAGTGACTTCAGTCACAAACTGGAAGACAGGAGTAGTAACAGGAGTTAGTCAGAGATCCTTAGCCCTGGACTTTTTCTCCTCCCATTTTACAGACTGCACTGTTGGCAAAATATAGATGCAGAAACACACATGTACCCAAGTATTTCCATAAATATCAATACACATATATAGACACCTATTAATACATTTGCACAATAGATGTACTTGTATCTACCCAATTTCTTAAACATATGCTGACTATAAATATCTAATTGCACACAGGAGTATTTCTTTAAGTTTGTTTAGACATACACTCATATGCACATACGCAATACAGATAAAATACATTAAATACTGGTTGAGCAGCAGTTCATGACATACATCCTGAAATATTTTGGCAAACATACCCTTAAGGATGGAACTGGCAGAGTGATCTGCTAGAAAAGTGCCCACAAGTTCTGGCCTGATCTCGTGTTTCCCTGTGCTAGCCTGTATCACACACATGTACGCACACACACAAAAACTCTCACAAAAGCCAGCACGAGCTTTGACACAGAAGCAGCCCTTTATAAGCATTTCAGCAAAAACAGCAGGTTTGGGGTCATTTTTGTGAGTGACAGAATAACCACTCTAGCTAACATGAAGATTCTAATTCTTCCTGGATTTCTATGAATAAAAACTTTCACAGACTGAAAAGTAGAACATAGAGTCAGGTACTCACCTTCTCCAGCCCTCAGTCACACATTCTGAAATGAAAAGAACTGAAAAGAATGCACCTTATTTCAAGACTTTCCTGCTTTGTTCAACAGTACCGATTTTTTTAAACTGACCTTTTCTTTAGGCTTCTATTTCCAGATAGGCTGGAAATAAGCTTCCAGATACTATTTCCAATATACTTCATATTTTATACAGACGAATTCAGGAGCATACTGCTTTTCTGGAAGTTTCTGTCTCTTAATACTATCTACCCTGGTACCAGGTTAGCATTGGAAATATTTCCCTTTCCTTTGATCACACATACTTTTGTACCCTGTAGTGCACTTGTTACAAGGACACTGAAACCAATTCCCTTCCCTTCAGGTGAAAGCCTAGCTTAAAAATTTGGGTCCACTGCTATAAGGTCTGTTCTCTCTTCACACACCCTGGACTCCAACTGTCATACTCATAGCAGTGTTGGTATTAAAAACCTTAACATCAATGTCAGTGACAGCATCAACCATTAATGTTAAGATTCATTCCTCTGGCTTCATTCTTATTGAGACCACCATGCTGCTATTTTATGAGTAAGATTTTTAATTCTCTGTTATATACAATTCTACTGACTATTAACCTAAAAGGCAATACCTTTTCCTCTTATTTAATTATCATTGACTGATAACAGCAGAGAACCTTTCCTACAACTACTTTCCCACAAAATGCAGCCCAGACACTTTATCGATAAACTCTTCAGTCACTGGGGATGATTCCTTTAAGATAAATAAAACCTCTTGTTTTCTCGAAGTCTGTGTTTACTAACTTTTGAAATATGCCCTTACTGCTCCTTTTCAGTCCCTACAACAAGGCAATAAGCTAAATAGCAAAGTTCCTCAGGAAATTAGGCAGTTAAAATGTATGGCAGTGTGATCATGCACGTGCAACATATGGGAAAAAAATAAATGGTGTTATATTTCTCTTCAAAAATAAATAAATAAAGGACATTGAACCTCACAACCATTTTGAAATAAACCTGACGATAGCTGAGTCTATGGAATTTTGTTTTCTGACAAGCAGAGCACTTCTATTTGAGACATTTAATCAGAAATTTGTAAAGCTGGGGGAAAGGCAGCTGGGCATTTCAGAAAGGGAAGGAGAAGGCTCATAAATTAACCAGTTGGCACAATCCTAACTATAGTATCACGAACAGTGCTGTTATAATATTATTGCTGTAGGTTAATGTGATCCTTTATACAGCCTTTTTTTTCCTCCACAGTAGCCCATTTTCAAGAAGCAAAATGGTTTCATTTGAATTGCAAATCCCAACACATATATAGTTTGATTCTTTTGGAACAGGATGAGTGACAGTGGTATATTAGAGTTAACAAACCTTACCCACTTTTAAATACATTTCTGGTATTGAAAGCTAACAGAGCTGAAATCTGAATGGGTAAAGGCTCTGCTCTGGCATTCATTCCTTTATTGGAGCCTTGAAAGGACCGTATGGAGGGAACCTGATAGAAATTTTGTGTTGCTGCTAAATAGAACTCAGTCCAAGGTAGAAAAATAAAAGGTTAGGTCTGTCGTCTTTTATAACATGTCATTCCTGGGGGCCACCGCTTTCAAAACTGAAACTAGGGGCTGTGCAGCCTCTTTGATTCAACTGGTCCCTCAGCTTAATGGACTACAGGCCTTGCAAAATTGCTGAATCCAGCCTTTTGAAAGATTCTGTGCTTCCTGTACAGAAATCCATTAACGTGTGTGGCAGCAACAGAAGATTAAAAAAAAAAAAAAAGGAAGCTTCAGGAAAATGTGTAGTGGGAAGTAGATAATAATCTCCTTCCAACAGAACTGAACACTTTGGGAAGCTGTTTTTTAGGTCCAGTACGGCAGCTTAACCTGCACATTGCCATTAGCATACCATAGACATGCAGGCACAGAGCAGCCAAACAACATAAAACTGGCAGAGCGATGTCAGACTGAATTAATTTGCTAATCTTGTTTTTAAAGAAAATGCTGGACCCCAAAGGGATATACAAACATATTTTTATAGGAGGGCGAAATCAAATTTATAACAGGAGAAAGAGGACCCAGCCAAAGCTGCGCTCAGGTGCTCCATATCAGAAATACCTGTCCAGGCAGAAACTGAAGGCAGAATTGCCAAGTATTGCCCTCAGTGTGCTTCCAAAATGTAAGGAAAAAATTAGAATGTAAGACAATTGTACAAATACAAATATTCTTCCTGTAACCAAGCTACCCATCTGTTTAAATCATCAAGAAGCAGAGCGCTCCACACCATGGGCACAGACTCTAACGCAATGTGTCCCAACAAAGACGTTTCATGTTTTCATAGTTAATCTTCCATTCAGCCATTGTACTTTGATGTGCTCTGAAAGCAGAAGAAATTTACTCATCCACCCTTCAGGCTGCAGCAGCTGTGACACTGCAGAGCAACACAAAGGGACTGCTCTGTGGCCAGGGGATGGCAGAGACCTGCCTCCATTTGAGGCTGATAACTCATTCTGCCATTTAGAGCTCCAGTGTTCAACAAACAACAGATTTACACTCAAAAACAGAAGTTATTCGAGTGAGAGACCTATAAAAAGAACAAGTCACATACAGGAGCAGACATTAATTTAAATGTACCTCAACATCAGCTCAGCTGAAGAGTGTCTGATCCCATGATGTTCTGACACTCATTTCAATAGGTTTCAAGTCTTGATCATAAACAAACAAATCTTTTCTACTCTTTCCTATTTCTGTAAGACTAACATCTGTAAAATTCTTTTAATTTTACCTTTCATCACCCACATGATCTTAAACACTGGCTGCAAACGTAGAAACTAACATTTTTAATGCTCTGGTCCTCTGCCAAAATAATCCAGAAGACATCCCTAATAACATAAATATTTTATTATCTGGGCCATCCTGCATTCATTCTACCAGTTACTGTAATAATTATTAACTTGAAGACCAAGAAAGCATCAATGTGAGATGCTTCAGGAATAAATTTCCAACATAAGGTGAAGGCATAGATTCAGTCATGGGTGGACATTCATGCTTTCTTTACTAGAGGCTTTCTAGCCCGAAACAGAGCAGTGGCTTTGATTCCTTCATCAACCTTAGAACCAGACAGAAAGACAAGAAAAATGTGCCTAGGTTGCTACTGCAAATGCTGCACAGACAATAGCTTTTTCATACATCACTTCTTCTAAGCATTGTCTCATTTTTGTATTTCAGGGGTTTCTGAGAGATGAATGACAGATGTAGCAAGTAGTTTTAGCTGCCAAAACAAATGCTGGTCACTTCACTCACTGTCCAAAGCCCTTGACTAAACAGATTCAAGACGTGAAGGATGCAAGGAGAAATTCCACGCAACATAATGTACTGTGGGTTTTGCAATATCTGAAAAAAAGACAGTCCGAATGTGAAAATCTCTTTTAAAAAACTGATCTTAAATCTGTCTCCTTGGCAGCACAGATTGTAGAAGTTAGAGACAGAAAAGACCTTACAAGAAATCCACGTTTGCTCATGAAAATCATTCCTTCCAACAAGTTACCCCTAATATACTGTTGTTTCAAATCTATGTTTATGGAAAAATTTGGATGATCGTCTTGGAAAGATCTGTAACCAATAATATTGGACACCCTTTTCCTCACAGTGTCCCTGACCTTTCCCTGTTTCATTATGCAATTCTTTTCATAAATATCCCAAACACAAATACTTTCGTTTTACTAGTTACTATCTAAGATCGAACACAAATGGACACAGTTAAGCAAACAAGCTTTATGGGACCACCTGCACATAGTTGGTGTTTTATACTTTATACATCTAAAAAAACCCAAAAAATGCAAAATTCATTTTGCATCAGAGGTGATTGTGCATGGGTTTGGAATTTGATGGCCAGATTCAAGGACTGAGAAAAAGTATGAAAGTAGCTAACAAGAGAAAAGTAATTTATTTTCCTATATTCATTTATTTACCCACCAGGGACATGTTTAAAAGAGAAAATACCACCTTCCAATTGATCTGATTACTTTCCACTTGTAGTGCTTTTTGCCTCCCTTCTGCCTCCTAAACAGGCAAAAGTTCTTTGTCAGATAACGCAAAATAAAAAAGGAGCTATATTTCACAGTTTATCAGAAAATATATTGTACAATCTTATGACAATTCAGGCTGTTCCTTTAGGATTGAAGAATACCAACAGTGGTAGGGTAGTAACAGAACCAGCCAATATAATGGAAGAATTGTCTGTGGGATTTCCACACAGGAAAGGTTTCTAAACAACAAACAAAATAACCAGCTCATTACTCGCATTTGTCTTCTTACTGCCAACAAAATGGCAGTGAAATCTGAAAAACTCAGGTTTTGAAGGCATGTTGTAAACACTGCTTCCATCATTCAAGACAGAGCCCTGGAAGCTTTTTTCCTGTGATGTTTTATAAAAATAAAAAAAAAAAAAAAAAATTGAGGGAAATCAGAGATTGCTAACGAGACTGCTTCAAAGTATTGAACAGCAGGCCTCTCATTTTGGATCCTCTGTAATTCCTAGGCTGACAAGTGAATCTGGTGAATTAATGTTGGAGATTTGAACAATAAACACTCTGGGCCTTTTCTATTGCTTCAGTGATGCAAAGCCTAATTAGACGGTTAACTAGGCATATGGCTACTTTGCATCATTGTAGAAGCAGAAAGCATCTGATGTGCACACTGCTTCTAGAAATTTAAAAGCGCTGTAATTGTTGGAATTTAATCTTCATAGATGCCAAAAACAAATAGTTGGGGTTGTAGAAACATGGAGCACGTTACAGGTTTTTCTTTATTTCTTGTAAATATCAACAGTATGAGCAGAAAACTGAATATATACAGTGATTATTTTTTATTGCAGACTCATAAACAAGTCAGACTCAAGCAACAGAAATATACTGAGCGAAAACCAAGTACTTTAGATCAGTACTTGGCTTAGTTAACAAATAAGTTAACTATCACATTTTGAAAGCAAATTCCAACTTTAAAAATTGGTGGTAACCATTGTAAATAATTCTGCCATCTCATCGAATGCAAAAACAAATGAACAAAGACTGAAAGCTTGAGAACAACATTTTTAGGGTTGAACAATGCTCATCTGTCCATTGAAAAACAACATTTGTTTTTCAATATGGAAATTTCCACGAACTAATCACCAAGAGAGTACCAGACCAGAGCGTTCTTTCAGAACATACGGCTGATCCTTTTTATCATTTGAAGCTGTAATCTGAAGGATCACCATCTTCTCTAATGCCTTCATTATTTAAATTTATTCATCAAATAGGTTTTACGAAAGTTACTTGGTTTACTGGCAATTTGCAATCAAATCTTAGGGAACATTAAATATACAGAACTCAAGCTCCTTTTGAATGCTGAATTTGCATGCTTTGCTTCTGCTTTTTTTTCTCCGAAGAAAGATTATACTCAAAATTGCATTTCTCATTCTGATTCCCTCGACTACAAACTTGAAATCCACATTTGTTGCTAATTTGTGCAGCTTCTTTTCAATGAGCTTTATCAGTAAATGTTCCAGCACTCATGCTTGTTTGATAAGAAAGTCACAGAAATCAAAACCAAAGGAGAACATGAAGAAGGATCCTAGAATCTGAATGGCTATGTATCAGGAGCTCTCCTGTCACAAGGAGTATTTTTAACAATTTGGAAACCATAGCACTGTCCAGAGAGCTGGAAAGAGACATTAACACATCATGTTGGTTCATGAGGAAGGGCCTGGATTCCATATTTTTCACATGGACCCTAAAATTCCATCCAACTTATCACCCTTTCTTATAAACTTTTACTATTTTAATAAGGAAAATCAGGCTGGTGTCATTTAGCTACCTATATGAGTGCTTCCAGTGGAATTTTCTCTATGCATAAGAATGCAATGAGAATTACAAAGGCTTCACACAGCGCTTGTTTCTGCCAAGTCAGCATGATTACACAACTTGAGCTATCCATGATCTCACTCATTAGACAAGGAAGAGGCTGGCTGTGAAGTCCCACGCAGTATTCTAATGTCATAGCTGAGTATTTTGTGCAATTTCCTATATTCCACTTACCTTGGCACAAAATCACTTTTCAGAACTGATGTATATTCCAAAGCAGAAGATTCAAATACATACAGTGGCCCAAGTTTTTTCAGCCCAAATGCATTTTGTTCGTCTCAGAACACTTTTTCCTAACTCTGTGTTATTTTTATAAGGCACGGAATACTTTTTTCTCCCCTGTCAATAATGTCATTTGAAAACTAGAATAACCTTCATATCCTCTTCCTTCACCAAGATGTATAAACTTACATCCTTCAAGTACCGCTGTAAAAAAGATACGCAACTGTTTGGGTTGCTTGGTCCTCATATTATTAATCAAATTACTGAGTCTCTCTACTTCCTTCAACATCCTGTACTAATGAGCCCACTGCAAAAGATAAACCAGATTATTACCACAGCCACCAACTTTCTGCATTACAGAAGTATTTGTGATCTCAGGAGGGCTGGGCTAAGCATTCTAAGGCCAAAAAAAAACGTGCCCAAAAGTAAAATAAAAGAGATTTCAAACTATTTCTTTTAAACACTTGAAGTCAAATCAGACAATCTCAGGAGACAGCAAATGGTGGTATGCAAAATAATGCCAATGGGCTTTCTCTAGTTTATCAGTTAATTCCAGGGAATTCAACTCTCTAACACAAGGCTATTAGCAAGTAACACAGCCGACGATTTCTAGAATAAAGACCTGGTGCTAAAATCTCATGAATCAAAAAGGAGTCCATAAGATCTTTAGGGCAAGGATCACGGATGAGCTATCTTACAGATTTCAGTAAGCTTTCTATACCTATTTGCTTTCAGTGACATCAGAACAAGAAATTAAAAGAATTATACAACAACATCCCTCTGCAGACACCACAGAGTTTGGAACTCCTTTCAGTGTCACTGCACAATGTAACCACTAATGTAAAAACATTCTTTTTTCTTTCAAAATTACACAATGAATAATTGGCCTTGGCCAACTCCTGTCTTCATTACAAAGTGGCTGCTGCCAGTTCCTCTCAGTGGGAAGTGATCCATGTCAGATGAAGGCTGCAATTCACATTTTTAAAAGAACATCTCTCCTCTTTAATGTGAAGTGATCCTCACTCATTTCACGCAGCTGAAAGAGGAAGTTGAAACCTATCCCAGCTTTTTATTCACTCTTCTATAATTAAAATTTACCTATCCCCAGCTGACGTGTTTTACATGTAAAATTCAGAACAGTCTGACAGGAATGAACAAGATTACCTTATAAGAGGGCTGTATATAAGAGAA
This sequence comes from Lycocorax pyrrhopterus obiensis, assembly GCA_014706295.1. NCBI lineage: Eukaryota > Metazoa > Chordata > Aves > Passeriformes > Paradisaeidae > Lycocorax > Lycocorax pyrrhopterus. The sequence goes on from JACSVZ010000006.1 coordinate 57,066,010, forward strand.
ATGGTGCTAGCTTCCTCCCTGGAAAAGCAGAATCGGCAAAATGGAACAAGGAAAATTTTATTTCAGAGGAAATTCAAAGAAATAAATCTTTTGTGCAAAAAGAGAGGATTTGTACCTCATTTAAAGAGTGCAGAATGAACAGCAGAAGGCCACCCTGCACTGAAAAATAAGAAAAACTTCAAGAACGTAGGTGTTTAGTTAGAAATACCTAGTTCTAAATATCTTAGAAAGAAAAGAGCCAGCCTGAGGCAGGATTTGGATTCAGGAAAAGGGCATTCTAAGCATCAGTGCAGTAAGGCACCCAGACAGAGAAGCAGAAGTTCATCCCTGCAGCAGAAAAGAGCAGGAAAAGGTTAAGATGAGAACAAAACCAAGAGCCATAGAAGCAATTCTCCAAGGAACAACACAGCCAAACATTCACAGGAGCCATAAGAAGTCATTCACACTATGTCACAGAAAGGACAGCCTGTTCTGTTCTTTGTCAGCTCTCACTCCCAGGACAGAGAGGCCGTGACCACCCACTCAGGACCCGTCCATTTCCACTCCAGCCCTGCCACCACCAGTAGCCCAGCTGCGACAAGTGACTATTGCCTGATGTTAGGGGCGACGCACACGCCACAGATTCACTCAGGTTGGGCAAGTAAGCACAGACCCAGCCTCAACACTCTTTGGAGTTGAGGGTGACTGTTCACAAATGTGAGCTGAACCAAGATAATGGCCTCAGAGCTGAAAAACTATGAATTAAAAGCCCAAATTCTTCCATTTCCACATTTCTAAAATGAAATATTAATTTATATCCAATACTTCCTTCAAAAATGTGGCCAAGAACACAATTTATGTAAGAAACTCTCCGAACCAAAACAATCATCTTAAAACAACTATTTAATTTGACTTCAAACCATGTATCTTTTTTCTCTTTCACAGAGAAAAAAAAATTATGAAATTATTTTCCCTGGTTTTTTTCACCTAGTCATAACGTTGGTGGAGGCAAAAAAAAAAATTCCTTACATTGCTACCAACCTCCTAAAAAAAGGCATACTGTGTCTCCTTGCAGACATGCACTAGCCCTTTGCATTTCCAACTGGACCACTTGGTCCTGGAAATCCTTGGTGCAATAATGGACTCAATGTATTTATATACTGAAGCACTGGAGGAGCAAAACTGGAAGTGGGCAATTCACATAGCAGTGGGATCAGATTTCCTCCTGTATCCATTGAAGTTCAGCCTTACTTTTCTCCATTGAAGCTCATCCGAGGCCTGCAGAGTACTAACTTTTGACAGGTGATGGCAGAAGGCAAAATCTCTATGTTCAGGACACTGGAAAAATTATAAAAAATGTGTTCTCACATTTAAAAACCTCTAACTGCAGGGGATTGCCGTGTGCCAAAAACGATAATACAAAGCTTTAAACAACCAAGGCATGAAAAAATGCTGTTTGCCAATGCTATCTCATGTTATTTCTTATTTAACATGTTATAGCACATGAACAATAAAAACTCTTTGAAGCCATGAATGAATCTTACAGGCTCAAATATACCTAATATGTGTACGCACATACATAAACACTCATACCCTTAATCAGAAAACTTCATATGTTTCCCATTTTTAACAAATTTAAGTTTTCCTAGATTTATGCATGTGGCACTATCATGCTCTCCTCAGATTCTTGAGTGGACTGAACTGCTCAAAAACCTCCTAGAAAAATATTTGCAAGGATTGAGAAATAACCTCAGGAAGTTGGACTGACATTCTTGGAATGCAAAGATCAAGGGTTTCTTTGCACTATTTTTATTATAAACAAAGACCCCACTGCAACTGCAGTGGCATCACTGGGGGAGGCAGTGGGAGGAGATGAGGAACAGTAGGAAAGCTGGAAAAAAATACAGACAATTATTTGAAAGCCCTGAGTATATTCCTCCTGTACTCCTCACATCATTATGGCAATGAATATACCCCAGGCCTTTTCACCAAGAGCTTCATTTCTGTCTGAATTAAGTCATAACATTACAAATCTTGGAGGCTGTTTAAAATATCTCTATGTGAAGTCAGACGTGAATCACTAAACATTTCCCCGTTAAAAAAAAAAAACAAACACTCAAATACCAAAATACAAAGAAAAACAAAAGTAAGAGGAAGAAATAAAATGAGCTCAGTTTTCTGACCATGTAAGTCATCAGGAATTGTTTCATCTTAAACATCAAATGCCCCAGCCATTGCTAGCATGTAGAGATAAGACATTTCCACCTCTACATGACAGCTCATACAAACCGCTTCTTGTTTGTATCCCTATTAGGAGTTCGCAGCAGTCACCGAGATTATTTCACTTGATTTGATTCCTTCCCTGCTCTCTGTGGTTCATTTACCAAGCCCTATACAAGGCTATTCACGTCCCTCGGGAAGATCCAAAGTTAGCATTCGTGCTGACAAAAGCTGCAGCCAGACAACGCTCCGTGGAGCCCTGGCCACCGCAATGCCAGCTCTTCCACCAGCACTCTCACCTGGGTCACCTCCTAAGGCAAAGGGCTCAAACAATTCTCCATGCTGCTCCTGTGTTACTGCTTTTCCCACCTCTTTCAATCTACCAAAGACAAAATGGGCCACAGTGGCAACCAAGGTGACAGCAGGGACAATTGCAAGGTTGTTGAATCCCACATTTCCTGGTACAGCCTTTCTGTTGCAAATAAAAGGGAGAGTGCCTGGAGTACATCTGGGTAAAACCAAAATATATTCCCAGCAATTATTTGAAACACCTCTTTTCTCATGGACATGAACATGCAAAAGCATGTACAACTACTGGTGATGAGCCACTACTTTTGCTGTTATTGCTGTATTCTTTTATTGCTCAATGAAAAGGTAAAGAGGATCCCACTGTATTTCACAAGAGATGTATAAAACCAGTTTCTTCCAAAACATAATTATTAAAAAAAGCTCAGCTCCATCCAGATAACGTTCTCTGCTAGCTGAAAAATCAAATTTTCACATTAGTTTCTGGAAATGACTTTTGGTAAATTATTGCCAGCCTACTGTCCAACCATACACTTACTTGTACTGGGTAAAACCCGAAAACTTTGTCATAGTTCCTGCAAAAACGCTTTTGTCCATTGTGGAGAACATCACCAACATCGCTGAAGAAGAACAGCAGAATTAATTTTGGCACATGACTACAGCTTGTAAAACTAAGCAAATATTAGGGAGAGTTAGGAGAAGAACAGTTTGATAACATTTTTTATAAAATAAAGTAAAAAAGATAACCCATACAGCAAGGTTGTCTTGCACCCCTCTCTGGTTGAGGGCCACACCCTGTTTGGACAATAATATAAGAGACTACAACAGCTACTTGACAAGAATTTACTCTGATGATAAGATAAAGCAGATATGCTGTAGCATAACCAAATCAAAACACTTCAGTCACCAGTGCTTGAAAATTTACAAATATTTTACTAGCTGCAAAACCTGTCATTTACTGTACCCAAAATACAATGGAAACGGTGGTGGAGGAGGAGGGGGCCATTTATTCCAAGGCAACTTTTCTATTGAAGTTACAGATCAGACTAATTTTTCCAGTTAAATATTACAAGAAGAAAAATATTATAACAGGCACAGATTTTATTTTTTTTTAAAGTATTCCCCACATCACAGTAACCTGCATTCTTTTCGTTTAATATTACAACTTGTAACTGTTCTAACTGAGATACAAGTCTCGTGAGTGAGTGTTAAAACAGTTCGGTATTACTGTCTTAACTTCATCTGTAAAATATGAAACAAACTGGAATTGTAACTCTGAACACTAAGCAACCTTCCAGAACATTCCAGCCTTTAACCTTTGTGCCAATCAGATCTCTGCATTCATATCACACACTGGAATAGATAATATATGCCATACTTGTGGAAAAAAAAAAAATGAGGACCTGCAACTACAACCAGTAAAATACTCTTTCACATTTTTGGGATGCAATCAAAGAAGAGAGGCTTCTAGAACATCATCCAACAATAAATGATAGAAATAGGTATGTGAACTTGGTGTGATTCATTTGCACGTGTGACCTGGGAATGAAATCAAATAAGTATTCTGGAAGGAAATCAAAGACAGAGTCAGTCTGAAAAATTTTAAAATAAGAGCTGGACACAATAAATGATACTTAATCTAGAGTAAGGCAAGTAAATACAGTAGGAGAGAACCCAGAAGCATTTTCTCAAAGGCAGATGTGCAGATAGAGGCAGCGGTATTTAAAATGGACCGTAGCTGAGACAATTGACATCTCTATACACGATACAGATGCTATACATGAGCATCTGTGGCCAAGTCCCAGATGGTCACTCATGGTATCTGTGACTGTTGACCTGAAAGATCACTGAACAAGGAAGTTGTAGGAGTCGTTGGGTTTTTTTGCTAAGCCCTACATAGCTCTTATTTGTTCCTAGATGCTGTAGTAGTGAAAAATCCACATTGCTACAGAGAATTAACCAAAACAATTGACTTTTTCAAGAGGCTGGTGTGCAAAGAACAACCCACAAACGCAGAAGTGCAAACACGTCAGTAGGGAGATACACTGAAACATTTGGATCACCCCTTTACTCGCTCCCATCTCACCCAAGTTCAACAGCAAAGGAAAAGCGATTATTGCGTAATTTCAGAAACTACGGAATGTCTCTTAACCAAGAATCCAAATGTGCTTTTGGGGAATACAGTGTTGAGAATTAGTTCTCAGGGGAATTCTCCTAGCTGGAGCCTAGGAAGGAAACTAGAGAGAAGCCTGAAGTAGACTGTGGGATTAAACATTGTTACAGAGTATTTCTCTCGTTTATATCTCATTGTCTTTGTCAGAAGAATTTAGCACAGAACTCCGCTTGTTCCTCCTCCCCTTTCTCCAGTCTTCAATATCTTGATCTGCTGCAGACATTCCTTACAACCACGTAATAAGATTGTTTTATTTTATACTTGACATTTTCTTCCATCCTTAGATGTCACAGCATATTCCTAAAGGAAAAACAGTAATCTACTCTAAATCATGGCAATGCTGAACTTAGTGTGGGGCTTGCCTGGGAACTGCAGCTTTGTAAATTCAGGCTACAACAGTGTAAATTCTCTTGCAAATAAGTCTCTGCTGGCTGAACAATAACGAGCATGAATTCTAAGACTTTCTCTCTAACTAAATCTGTTTGTTACTCCTGAAAAGAAAATAAGCTTTGTATTTTGTTTCAAAGCAGGAAGGAAATGATACAATTAAAGAAATTAAATACAGCAAGAGGGATAGAAAACACTAGACATGCAGGAGAAAAAAAAATGAAAATATGACGAAAATGAATGAAAATAAAAATGGGAGGGTGTCCAATCAAACACAAGTTATTCCACTGGTCTCATTTCTGCAAAAGAACAGTCTGGGGTATTCAGTTAAACTATACATATTCAGAGTGCTTCATGGGGCTGCAACCTGATGTCAAACTTTACCCGTTCTGTAAGTGCCAGCATCTGCCTCACTATGGAACCCCACAGCGCTCTGGTTTGTAGATCATATCTTTATGAACTGCTTCTGGGTAGTCTCCAACGGGTGTATTCCATTGCAATCTGGTTTTTGATCCTCTCTTTCCCATTCAGTGTTGCTGTGAGAACAGAAAGCTCACTCCTCTCAGATGAGATGTCTCCACTAGACTTGGAAAAACCTCTGGAGGCTCAGTCACAGCCTTGCAACTCTGCCAAGTGCAGGACCTTATGCTGAACGATTTTGGCTCTTTGCAGAAAGTGTGTTATCACAGTTAGAATATGGCACTAGAAGGCCCAAATTCTATTTTTATTTCTAAAAATAATCTGTAATAACTTTGCAGGAAAAGTGAAGGTCATTTTTTAAAAATATTATCTCTAATATCATCTATATATAGATGTATGAAGCCAGAATGCTGAAGCAAACAGAACACATTTGAACGCTGAAATAAAGGTCAGATTTCCAGAAATGATCTGCAGTTGGAAGCTCTCACCACCATCAACACACTAAGCTCTTGGAAACTCAGCAATATATATAGACACCTAAACAAGAGCTGAGTTGTTCTGAAATCTGGTCCCAATTGTGAATACTAATGTCTCCTGAATATCCACTCAGAGGGCTCTGAAAAGCTGACTACCTACAGCTCCCACTGACTGTGAATCCCTGTCTTTGAAAACCAGAGCCACAGTTGCCTGAGAGGAGGCTGCTACGGTTCCAAACACGAAAATTCACTTTTGCATTTTTTATTTTGAAAATATTCATCTTTGCTCCAGCCACATATGGTTGAATTTGTTAGCATTTTTCAAGAACCCAGTGCTGCAAGGTAGAAATTACAAGGATGTACTAAAACTTAATTAATAACATGGTATAAAAATGAGCCAAACTTTCAGGGCTCCAGAAGCATCCATTTAAGTGAAACAGTTTTGTTGGTGGAAATTCCACTATATTCTAGGAAAACGGGGGAAGAGGAGACCCTTCTGCTGGGAACTTTCAGCTGGGTATGATTATGACTCCTTTTATACATGCTGTAAGTATTTAATGCCTTTGAAACCATCTATTTTTTCAATTAAGATGTCAATGAAAAAAAATAAGCAATGGATCACACAGGGCTGATCTTAAAAAGTCAACATCAACCTCAGTTCCATGTTGACACTTTATAGCTTATTTTCCAAATACTTTATTTCCCACCCTCATAGAATTAACATTTTCTTCAACTGTCACTGCATCATAATAATGACAGCACCAAACACGGATTTTTCTCATCATATACACATCATGAGGTTGCCCTCAATTTAGCTTGTGCTAAAATAACCCCAAAACTGACAAGGATGTTTCCCATCCATGCTCCTACTCCCATACTCCAGCACTGCAGTGACTTCTGTGATAGTTTTGCGTACTGGGTTTTGAAAGCATAGTAGTGATACCACTTGAAAAATATCACTTTCATTTTTAAATTTAATAAAAAGTAAGATCCCTGAAGTTTCACGTCAGAATGCACTACTTCAATCTCCTCACAGAACTTTGCAACCAAAATTATGTTTATATTTTTCTTCAGGAGAGGAAAAATAATAGAACTTAAAATGCAAAAATAAAAAGTTAACATAATAATGAATCAGCCTATTTTTTTCACTAAAGCAATGCAAAGGACAGCTGATGAAATTACCTCTAAAACAACCTCCTTGCAAGATGTAAGTGTTGCACCAGCTGTAAATTGAATTGCTTCATTTCTGATGCATTAGGGTACATGGATTAGGAGACAGACATTAGAGTATTTTCCTTACAATACCTTTGAAGAAGAAAGAAGAGAAAAAAAAACAAGGAAATTTAAGCGAGCCTCCTACCACTATCAATATTCCAAACTACAAATTAAGATCCCTATAATTAATTCTAGTTTGCACTTCAAAAAAAGATAAAGAGATTTTAAAGACTGTCTGAATATATTTGCAATCTGGACTGTAAACACCAAAACTACTGAAACAAACCCATTTTTTCTATTGGAGTAATTTTTTATTTGCATATAGCTTTTAAATTTTAGCCTAAGTAAACAACCGGGATAATTTTCATCCAGCATATCCACATATTTTCCCTTTGTGATGGCAGGCAGGTTTTCTTGGGGGCAGTGTTGGAGTTTTAGGGGTATTTTTGGAAGGAGAGGGATTGCTGATTTCAGGGATACTAAAAGAAAAGTGCATTTCCCCAAGGACGTCAGCATTTTAACTCAGTCTCTCACTGTAAAATATATATCCCTGCAACACCAAACTGATGAAGGCACAAACTCGATGGATTTTAGAACACCAAAGGACCATGCTGACAAATATTCTGGAGAGCAGGAGAGAAGGCACAATCTGAAGAGAAGGGTGCCTCCCTGTGGCAAACGAATACAGGATAGACCAGGCAAACTACTGAGACTTAGTCCCAGTTTCTTTTTCCACCAGCCACAGCCCTGTTCTGTGGGCAAGGGGATTACTAAACGTTTGCCCTCCATTTCCAGAACTGTTTGAAAGCATAATTGGATAGTTCTAGTACCATCATATGGACTCAAGCAGCCGTAGCATCAAATATTCCCCTGAGCACGTTCTCCTCTTTATGCTGTGGCAGAAAATCTCCAGGGCAAGAACACACCAAAACCACACACACAAATAGAGAAAAAAATAAACATACAAAACACCCTCACAAGCAAAAAGCCTCACAATTTTTCCTAACTCTGGGACTTTAAAGTTTAAAGCTTACATTGTATTTTGATTTTTATTCATTTTAATTAAAATAAATTGAATTACACCAAGCTTCTCTCTTGGCATCATCCTAATACAGATGCAGGCACATTTTTATGAATTCAGAGAATCAAACTATTTTTGCTGAGCTCCAATTAACATCTAATCTTTCTTGATGCTCCCTCTCCATTCTCTGCTTCTAGTTCTTCCAAATCAGTTCCTTCTGTCCTGCCGAGTCCTACTCTTATAAGGACTCCATAGTGCCTTTACTACAAGTTCCTTTTTTCCTTATTTATCCACATCTCCTGAAGCATGTTACTTATAAAAGTAACTCTAAAGTTAACACAGCAATAGTTGCCCTTGTGCCATTATTTAATTCAAACCTAATCTAGCCAGTCAGATCTCTAGAAATAACTATATTGACTTTATCTGAATGAAGACTGCATCAGCAGCAGTCAAGGTAATTACATTACCCAGATAGCATCATCCCATCCAGGTTGTTCAAGCATTTTCAGATGTTTCATCTTATTTCAGAAACAAATATTTTTAAGAGAGACAAGTTATTTTAGACACTTTTTAATTTTTTTTTTTTAGATCTCCTTCTCTTTAGCTTGTTCTTCCTTTCTTCAGTGGTAGAGTGGAAAAATGGAAGAAAGAAATGGAGGAAATAAAATCAAAAACCTGCTATACCAAATAGTTTCCGGAAACTACAGTATTTTTGAACAAAACATACCCTTTTTGTTGGATTAATTATTATCCAGGTGGCTTATTATTTTTATCATTATTTACGATTTTACAACTATTCACAGCTGCCTTTTCCTATGTCCTGGTACAGCACAGGTTTATCCAAAAATTGCATATCTGCTGTCAGTCACTTAATGCTACACCATGTAGCTGGATGGGCAAACATTATACCCTCCCAGATTAGTCTCTATCTTCCAAAAATTTTATTCCTTCAACAACTAATCTACATTCACCTGCTCTTGTTCAGTGTGTGAAGCTCCTGCTCTCTCAGACTCTACCTGAAATATTTAGCTACCACTTTTTCAACGTGAAAAAGAGACAAATCAAAGACAAGGAGCTGATAATTTGTTTTGCAATATAAATTAACCAAGAGCCAATTTTTCATTTCTAGATGTGTATTTGCCCTCTCAAGCTCTGTCTACTCTTATTAAACATCAGGGCATGCTCCAAATAAACCCTTTGGCACTGTTTTTTGGACCAAAGTTCTAGATAAATCAGCTATTTATTTGAAATAGCAATAAAAATATTAAATAATTTTTTTTAAAGAAAAGAAATAATTTCTTCATTGTATCAAATCTAGAGGTCAACAATAGATAACGTTTTTCAAAATCTTACCAATGTTTACTCTTTGAAGTTCACACATTCAGGAACCCCTCACTTAGAAGAAAGTTGAGATTAAAATGCCTTAGCAAACCAGAATGAAAACGATGGAAGTTAAAGAAGGAAAATATCTGCATTGAGCCATATAGTCTGCCCCTGCAGATGTAGGATTGTTCCCTACAGAGCTTTTTTAGTTAAAAGGGAAAACTGCAACTTTTCCATTGAGTCCAAAAAGGAAATGTTCAACAGCTCTTTAGGAGGAGCTTGAGCCGCATCAGTTTCCAACTCCATGTTGCAGGCAGGGTTAAAAATAAAAACAAACTGCATTTCAAATGTTGGAGGAAAACACGGGGGCCCATCGGGTGACACAGCTGCTGTTGGGCGAGAAGGAGAGAGGAATGCTGAGCCAGAAGGCTGGATTTTATGCTGCTGGTGGCTAAATACATAGCCCCATGCTGAAATTCCTACTGCTTCCTGTCATGGAAGGGAGGATGGGAATGTGGCTGCAGCTGGTTCAGCCCAAGGCAGCTGGCACTATACCTGTAGCACCAGGACAAGTAAAACATGACAAAAGGCATAGAACTGAGTTGAAACGCACTGAGCCTGAGCATTTCCTTCATTCCCCTCCATGGGCAAAGTCTGCTGGGATGTGATCATAATATTTACAGAAAAAGAGCAATACAGACATAGCTTTAGATGTTAAATCAATTGTGTTACCATGCTGTGCCTCTAAGCTTCATTAACTCCTGTTATTCTCGAGGCTTTAATTAGCCTTGAAGGAAGAAATAGTCAGCTCCCGAAAGATTTCTTCCCTCTGTGAGCTGTGCACAATGACAGGAAAAATCAAATCATGATATTTCAATAGGAAGCAGATATTATAAAAGAATATTATAAGACATAGAGAAAAATTAGGAATAAAATCAATGTATCCATCTTGGATCTGATGTGTTCATTGTATCGATAGAGGGGGGTTTATTATTCTTTATCTCTGTGGTCGTGCCCAATGTTCTTAATGAGAAATTGGAGCTCGGTTCTGTTAGGCGCTCTACGAACACAGAGAAGGACCTGGACCCCACTGCAAAATGTCACAGTTCAATTAAAACCACTCTCAAAGCCCAGCAAATCCATGTCATGGGTGAAATTTGTGAACTGTGTAAAACTTCCACATCACAAAAATAATTTTTTTTTCTTTAATAAAAAAGAAAAATATCAGAATTTTAATTCACTTAAGGGCTAATAAGTTGCTCTGTACCCAAATGACAGCTGAACTCATTGGAAAAAATCCTAACCAGTACTGTTTCTTGGGCCACCTATAACTGTAATGCACCCACTTAGAAGAGTCATTCAGTCACTTAAAAATAGTTCAGATTTTTCTGACTCAACAGCTCGATCAAAATTTTTTCAGTACAAGCAATTATTTGAGCCTGCTTACCAAAGGTATAAATAAACATATGCAGACCAACGTCAAATGAACACTTTGAACATGAACAGGAAATCAATTCTTTATCTTCCATCCATGGAAAAGCCATTTATGTTACTCATCCATCTCATTCAGGTTTCTTGCAAACTTCCCACTGTTCTCCCCCCGTGCCAATCTCTTGCTATCATTCTCTGACGCTTATCCTGCACATTCCCTTTATTCCATCAGATACCATTAAAGATTCTGCACGTGATTTTAAAGTGCATTTGATATACAAAATCACACATCACTGGAGTTTAAATACAGAGCAGAAATAGCTTTGACTTATAAATTCAGGATATGTATACAAAACACCTCCCTAAGGACTTGTGCATGTATGATGATACCAGTTCTTCCCTTTGGGTAAAACGAGCATCTAAAAGATCAAGACAAAAGGAAAAAACAGCCACAACTTAGGAAGGATAAAACCACCCTTTTGCAATCTAAGTGAAAAAATTTGGATTTAAGAGATGTAGGACCACTGCCTGGGTGGAGAGAACTACAGTGGCTTTTCCTGCATATTACCCTAAGAGGAAATAAGACTGAATGTTAAACAAATTATTCACTACAATAGTAAAATAAACTTTCAATATTTAATGAAAGCAATAAATAATAGATTGTAGCTGTCAACCTAAAACAATTTGAAAGGCAGAATAACACTTATCCAAATATACTCAACTGGGCTCACAGGCTAAATCAGAGTTTTTTGGTTTTAAAATACATCAAAAAATCTTCAGATATTTTTTCCTCTATTCTAGAGCCCACTGTAGGCAGATGAAACCTATCACGATTATCATTCTATTCTGAACCAGTTTATTTGAAAATAATTTTGAAGTCAAGGTCTTGTGATACTTTATGACCTCCCTTACTCTTCCTCTGAAATATTCTTGGATGGACTTAAAAGAGAGCTGCACATATGGTCTACCGGATTAAACAAGGAGGTAGGAAGGTCAGATTATTACCGGAATAATTTATATTTCCTTTTGCATTGGCTGCATATTACACGAGCTGTAAGCAAATGAGACTCACCGAAATTTATAGTCAGCTACACTTTGGGCTGAAAATCGGACTAGGAAAGGAAGTTTTACATTATAGAAATTATGACAAAAAAACTGGAGATGAGGGGACGGCAATTAGAAAGATCTTACCATGCGTCTGGAATGCAGTTCTTCCTACAGCACATACATCAGCTATTGTACTTATTTAAGTTAGTATTTCAAAATTGGAAATTTGTAATCACTTTATCAGGGAAAAGAGATCTTTTTCTTTAGTGTCTCTCTTCACAGCAGTAAAGACAATCACTCAGTGGTCAGTATACCGTACTCCTGCAACTGAAGGCAACACTCCACAAAAAAAAAGCTGCACTGTTCATTTGGTGACAGCCTGATTCCTCTTTAAGAAGTTTCTCGCTAAAATTTAGTGGAAAGATCCTGCTACCTAGGATGGTCTGTGATATATTCGAAACAGAAGCATTTTAAAAGGTGCATGTTCTGCAATAACCCTAGCAAAGCTTATCTTTCAGAAACAATCTATGCAGAATAAGGACATCTTTTCACAGAATTTTTAAACAAAACAAAACACACACACACAAAAAAAAGGAGGAACTTTCTGTTCTGCATTCTCCAATCATCTCTAAGAAATGAGGATTCACAACTAGTTGCCTATAGACAAGTTATTCTAGAATTACCTACTAAAGGACTTCTTCCCCTTCACCTTGCAATACCCAGCTCTGCCTTGAGACAAGGTGTCAGCTTCTGTGTTTTGAAGGATATTTAAAAGTTCATCCAAAGTAGTCACCTTGATAAATGCAAAGAAAATCAACTCAAATTGGTTCAGGGAAGGGTTTTCTTCCTGTAGTAGAAAGAAAATTCCAGGAAGTGCTTTTGTCAGTCCCAGTAAGACTTTGACAGTAACATGTAACCTCAGTCCTTGACCCAGCAAGTCTGAGCTGCATTTAATTGGTCTGTCTGCAAAGCTATGAAAAATTTCTCTTTGTGTACTGTAAAATAAAATGTATATATTTCATACAGCTGGGAAACAATATCTACTATTCAGAGCTGCTGGCAACACAACAGAGCACTTTCCTTGTTAAACTCTCTGAAACCATCCCCTTTTTTCCAGCCCTGCTTTTAGGTGCACTGAAGAAGCCAAAAATATAAAAGTCAACAAGTGGAAAGCATAATCACTGGAAAACTCAAAGGATATAAATCATTCTTAGGAGAAACACAACATTTGGTGAAAATCCTGAGAACCTTGCAGATTTGTTGGTTTGGTCTGTGGAGCTGGGGAAGGACCTATCAGAAAAAAAAAAAAAAAAAAACCACTGAACAACCACACTGAAACCAAATCCTCATCTCTGTCCTGTCCATTTCCTTTTTTACTCAACTTACTGGTCTTCCTCAGTATCAAGCTACTCCCCATAAATCCACAACTAGCAACTATGTGGACTTTTATGAGACAAACCTCAGCATAACTGGGAACCCAGTTTATTTTTAAAAAACTAAGCTTTTCAATACATGATCAAATAAACATCCAAAGACGAGGAACTGAAAGAGGAAGAGACAGAAGCTTTCTAATCTCTAATTCTCATGTCTGCCAGTGTGAGTTACCACGGCAGCTCTAACACACACTGAACTCGTGGCCATTTTTATGGCTGCAAACAGGACGGGTTGAGGTGTATCAAGGTTACAGAATGAGTCAGCCAACAAATCCATGCCAGCAGACTCCCTCGTGGACACGCTGGAGTAGCTACACTGGTCACATAAAGATGTGAACAAAGGTAGCAACAGGACTTATTTCACTGCTGAGATGTAGCTACCCAGGGCGTTTTGCTGGCAATAAGATCCTAGTGAGGGGGGAGGATGTGGTCTTCCTGGTTTTCATGTAATATGCCCAAACCTAGTAAAATTTATAGCCCAGGCTGAGCCTGAGCTGTATGAAAACACAGTGGCTGAAAATCTGTGAAATGCTGGTTAAAAGGAGAAAAATGGTTATTTAAAGGCTGTCAGCATTGATAAGAAATGTAGACTTTTCATTGATCCCATAATGATCCAACAATAAAATGCCTGTTACAAACATCACCACCTCATAGGACTGAAAGCAGTAACACAACTTCAACTTCTTCTAAGCCTTCGTTTGCAACCAAATGACAAAGAAACAGATAAATAAGGTGTGTCCTGTACAGAAAACACATGTGGAAGTGATGCACATCACACGTAAATTAGATCTATTTTTATTCTTCCAAATACCTTCAGATGCAGCGATAACTAACTGGAGAAAAGAGTATTCCTGCATGCAAGCACTGCCAAGATGCAAGACCATTCTGAATCTTTAAAGCAACTCACAATTTTAAAGATGCTGGCAGTAGAAAGGCAGAAAAAACCAAAAGTAGGAGTGTCTTACTGCTAAGTGAGCTGGACAACATTCTGGCACAAGTTTCCTTATTGTTTTTAATTTAAGCACAGGGAAATGAAATGGTAACAACAATGATCAGTAAGCATTAGGCCCATTTTTCTTTAATCCTGGGCAGGAAAAGAACATTCCCTTAAGTATTCTTTGGGTGGGCACTGAACAAGTGCTAAAACCACCCACTTCTGTTTCTCCCTGGATGCTGTTTGGTGCTGCTCAGAGTTAAACGGTAAAGCACTAGCATTCATACAGTCTTGTATCTTCAAGCACTGGTATGAATTGAAGGGATTTTTTTCAGCCTTTTGTAGGTGTGTGATAGTTACACAATGCAGAAATACAGGCTGCTGAACACTAATTAAAAACAAAATCTTAAAATACATTTTCCATTTGCTTTAGAGCATCAATTATAAAACCAGATGTCAGAGCCAGATGTCAAAGAATTATTTTTCATAAGCCACAGCTTATAGCCATGTAGCCTCCATTTATCATCTCAGATGGGAACATTTAATTTGACAGCACACATTTTGGTTAATAGCCAGTTTCAACATTAGCACTTGTTTTTGCAATTTTATGTAAAGGGATGCGATAAAACTGTCTATAATGAAAATTCTGTTATTTCAGTACCTCAGCATTTACAAATCATGTCTATCTGTGCACAAGCCGAAAATGTTTTACACACTTGTGAACGTCTGCAGTATGTCTCAGAGGCACAGTTCTTTCCACATGCCAGCTTACTTAATATGTGTCTACAG
Source organism: Lycocorax pyrrhopterus obiensis (assembly GCA_014706295.1). Taxonomy (NCBI): domain Eukaryota; kingdom Metazoa; phylum Chordata; class Aves; order Passeriformes; family Paradisaeidae; genus Lycocorax; species Lycocorax pyrrhopterus. Next base: position 57,081,164 of record JACSVZ010000006.1, read on the forward strand.
ATAGAGTTTGCTGCCTAGAAGCCGTGCTCCTCCTTCAAGACATTTATCTTAAAAGAACAGAAAATAAAACATATTTTCTCCTGTGTTTCTCAAAGATTACAAACTTTGTTGATTTCAGTGGGTAACTTTTGTTAAAAAAAAAGAAAGAAAAAAAAAGGCATTCTGTTACTTTTGGTGCAGAAATTTGGGCCTAGAACTCTCAGGGCAGCCTATATTTAGCAACTCAAATCCTGTCTTCTTGTATTCTTCTTGCATTCCTAGGTAAAATCTATGCCAGGTCTTCAGCTGCTGTCAGGCTGGCACAGATCCAGTGACTTCAGCAATGTATTTAAGTTTCTTTTGCATTTGACAGAAAAAAATCTATCTGTTCTGGAGCCAGAAATAGTAAGGAAGGGATACCTGACATACCTTAAAAATCTGCCAATAGATATCAATCTGCCCTGATTTTAGCCCTGAAGGTGAACAGTTGCACTGCAAGACTTCTGAGAAAAACTGGGTAATCATATCAAATTATGTGGCAAATTTGTGAAAAGAGCAAATTAATTTTCCTTCTGACTAAAGCCAGGATCTGACTCTCCAGATAGTGAGAAGACACAAGTACACTATTTCAAGTGTGACATTTCAGGTTTGAATTATTTTGTCCAGACTGCAAAACAGATTTTTTGGCTGCCGATCACACATTTTCGAACCCAGACATTAATTTTAGAATAAAATCCTCAAGAAGTAAAATCAAGATATTCAAGGCAGCCCTATCAGAAAGACATATTATATGTGCTGCCTATAGCTGTGAAAAATTAGGGAATGGGCATTTTGATTGCTCCTGTTCATAAATCAAAGAATGTAATGAACTAATGCAGAAAGGGACTAAAGAGGAACATACGGTATCATCTATCAAGTAACGCCTACGAAAGGGAAACGGAGCTGAATCATAACACACCTTTAATTCTTCAATGGGAGGCATGGCCAGATCACAGACTCCAACTGCTAATAAGAAAAACAGTCTCTTAACTGCAGATTAACATAGAAATCACGGCCAACATCCTTCCTTTCATGCTGACATAGAAGAAACCATACACGCCGGCTTTACTTTGCTGCTAAAAAGGGCTTCAGAACGTTTCTAAAAGAAAAAAAAGCACAACTGGATTGGTTTTTTCTCTAGTCTTACCTCACAAGCCATAGCATCATTTTTTTCTAAAAAAAAAAAAAAAGAAGAAAGAGAGAGAGAAAGAGAGAGAAACTGAGAGAAAGAGAAACAAACAAACAATAAGTGGGGGAATAAGAGTAGCTTACCCAGTTGCCTGCTAGTTTCCTTAGTAAGCCAGAAATAGAAATTCCAAAGCTTCTGTTTCACAGCTCTAAGTCAGCACCACCACTCACAGCACCTGGGAATCAAAGGGCCCTGGACTCTTGGGGTGCTCAGCCCAGGATGGCTTTGCCTATTACAGGCTGCATTGAGGGTGGTAGCTTCAGGTCAGAAACAGCCAGAGATCCCAAAGGCCAGGTGCATCCTGACAGGAATGCTGAACACCTGTGTTAACTCCTCCATACATTTCAGAGGCAGAAAGGCAGAAGCCCTGGAGGTAACCATGCTCAAAGAGCCTTCCAGATTCTGAGCTGATGAGGATAGGAGTGTTAAGATTTCTCCTGTGAAATAAATGTTTTCATTGTTTTTTTGGGGTTTTTTTCTTGATTCTTTTTTCCTGTCTCAGAGATTGGCAGTCCCACCTTTTAGAATTGGCAGAATGTCTGTCTTACTCCTGCTGGGCAGCATGCAAGCAAAACAAAAACAAACATTATTTCAGTAAGTTAGCAGATCAAACTTACTCTTGACTTCTCTTTCCAGTTCCTGAAGAAAACCAATATTGAAACATCAGAGTTATTCACACAATGAAAATTCTGATTTTTCAATACCCTGCAGCAGTAAAGTCAGCTCAAGGCTTTTGAGCAAGTCTCAGTTCCTTTCACAATTCTGGATATTTGTATACAAAGATAAAGAGACTGAACTGAACTTTCAATACTGAAGTTCAATACTGAACTTTTGATACACACAAAACATTGTTCTGACACAGGAAAATGCCTGCATACAGTAATTGTAACTACTGGCTTCAGTTGTTATGATCTGGCAAAAGGCTTTCAGTGCCTTGTATCTGCTAATGTTACAGGAGAAGGGCATTGCAGCTTAATTAACTTGTAAACAATGCAGAGGCAATGAGAAACTAACATTCTACCTTTTCACATAGCTCATGCATGTTCAACAGCTCTAACGTTCAGATCATTAGCCCCAAAAAAAAGGTTTTTTTTTTTCCAGTCACCGATGTCCATGTTTTTATTTCAGCAGCCATAACACTCTAATGGCTAAATGGGTTTGCTTTCCCAGAGTGTCTGGGAAATGATTTTGCTAATCTCGGTTCACAAACTCATTACCAAACTGAATTCCAGCATCTTTTCTAGTGTCTAGCCAGAATATCAAGTTTCAGGCACCTTTCACTACTCTTTATTTATGTAATTCTTTATTAAACCTGCATTTTACAGCCTTGTTTTACAACTTGGGCATATCAAGTAACAAGGTTCTGGATAACTGGAAAAAATTCAGCAGCAGCTTGAGTGCTACCACGGATTTGGGATGGAAGTGTAAAATAATTTACAGAGCAGCAATGTACACAATGCTGGCAGCGGAGCTATTCGATGTTGATGCAATTCACGTGGCTGCTGCTGCTGCATGCTTTCCATTTTACACAGGAAGGTGCATTACATTCCTTCCCATCTCACATTAGTCCAGGAATTTATTTCTGAGGAATAACTGTTTCAAAAGTAATATCAAATTTCCACAGCAGGATGGCCAGCACAGCAGCTAAATAATCTGCATTTATGAAGCACTGCAGATGTTTGAAACACTGTGCAGACATCAACTCGCTGAACCTTCACCATCCTTTCCAAGGCAGGCAGGCAGAAGGGAATGCAGTACAAGCACAGACACATGGCAGCCAAAGGAGTGCACCAGGTACAAGGAAAAAGGGACAAACTCCTCTCAGAGGACAAGGGACAAGAGCACAATCAACACAAGAGGCAAATGGAAAATCACTATTAGGGATCTGGGAAAAAAAAAAACTCTAACAGAAAGGGCCACAATGGAACAAGTTGCTTTGCTATGGAATCTCCATCCTTGGAGCGATTCAAGAATTGCTTGGGAAAGGCCCCAGCAACCTCAACTGACTTCTAAGCTGCATTTACAACGAAGAAAGCTCTGCTGTGACTGGCTTGGACCAGACAACTTCTCCTCCCAGCCTAATCTATGCCACGATTTGATCTCGCTCTCCACCCCACGTTCAGGATTCCAAAATTTGGGAACAGAAAAGGGAAGCGTCTGCTGTGGAAAGGGGAGACACCTTTTCTGCCACAGACCACAGAAGAAGTGCATCGGGCTGAGCAAGGGAGAAGCAGCTTCAGCAGCACAGCCAAAATTCTTTTTCCTTTCTAATGCTTGCTCTATGCTCTACCCCCTTAGAGAAAGACTGAAATCATAAACTTAATCACTCTAATTTCATCTCCTCAAACAGTATTTTTCTGGAAAGTGCTACAACATGCTCAGTTTCCCGTGGTCCTCCCTGCAAACTGAAGAATGTCTACAGCTGGAGATCCAGGAACATCCAGGATCTATCATATTCTACCCATAATCCATCACAGTGGAGATACCATTCTAAAAAACTGCTAACTTTTGAATATAGACTTTTGCCAGTTAAATGTCTGGCCTGTGCAACAGCTATAAGCTGAAGACTTCTGCATTTTCTTTTTGCTCCTTCAGAATCTTAGTTTGATATATTCTTTTTAAAAATTTCAAGTTACCTACTGAAACTATAAAAAAATTCAAGTGTCCTAAAGAACAATCTAATTTCAATGTTACTGCTGCAGTAAAATTAATAATTCCAATCAAGAATTTTCCCTACAGTTCACAAGAAAGTTAGAATTGCATTTAACTGTAAAAAAAGTTTTTGTCTTATCAACTACTCTTATTAAACTAAGTAGTAAAGGTTTCTATCACATCAGTGTCTACTTACGTCTCACAAAAACAGAGAATTCTTAAATATTTAAAAATGGAAAAAAAAAATACGACTTTGCTTTCATCCTTCCCAGCTTCTAGAAGAAACTACACAATTAACTTCAAGATACTTCAGCTTCATTCATTTTGGTTCTAACAGTATTTCATGAGTTGCTGGTGTGCTTGCTCAAGTGTAACTTTGAGAAAATTAAATCAAATACAGTAATGCAAACTGATAAGCTGCAGAGTGAAAAAAAATCATAAATTCTCACTTGCACAGAAAGTTATCACCATTTTTAATTATCACGAGCAAACAGCTGGCACATAAAATTGTTAGTTAGTGAACAAAAGTATACACAGATCTGTTATTTAAATTTATTTCAGCCTGGAAACGGACTCTTGGAATGAAGCAAACCTATAACTAATTGATTTATACACTCTAATTTGTTTATTTCAGTTAGAACATAAACATTTCATACATTTCTGAAAGACCTGGCAAGGAAGTTAACGAAGAAATTATGATGTTTCTTGCTTGAGTATTTTATCATTGTTCATTTTATTACTGCTTTTTTTTTCCTACTGGATATATGAAATATGCAAAAGTTCCTGTAACTGTAATACAGATATGTAAACAAAGGAATTTGGCTTTTCCCTGACTCCACTGCAAAGGAAAATAAAACAGAATTTCACCTGTTGCCAGAGTTATGCATGGTTGTATTTTTTCAAAACTACATTTACTGCAGACCATATATGTGGGAATTCAGGTCAAATCACATTCTGCCCATCCACTTTTCTTCCTGTCACACAGACCCCCTTTATTTCCTCCCGCCACTTCCCAGGCTTTCTTGACACTAGGAGCAGCACCACTGAGGAGCTGGGAGGGATTATCCCAACCTATAAAAGTGCTCCATCACAAAAATGGGCATTGGTCTGAGAACCACTCAATGAGTAACTAACAATATATAACCTGCAACTTGAAATAATTATTTGCCAACATTTTAAGTTGAATTAAAAAAAAAAATGTTAGGTTTCTTAATATCAAGAGAGCTCATTTTGAATAACTACCACTCTCTTTAGTCCCATTTTACTTCATTTTTATTTCATTTTTTTACTTTCATTTTTCTGGTGTTGGAAAATATCCCAACATTTTGAAGCTTATAAAGCAAAAGGTGATGGTATGCCAACATCATTCACAAAGCAACCCTACTGCAAGGCTGGTCTCACTGTCTGTCTAAAGGTTAGAGAGCAAATAAACATTTTAAACTGCAATCCAACTGTAAACAGAAGTCTTTCTCAGTGCAGCCTGACAGTAGGTTTTGCTCTTCATGAGCATATGCATTAACATTCATATAAAACTCAGAGGGAAAAGCACTAGAAACAGCACTGGGAAGATTCAGCAAGCCTAGAGAGAATCACATAAATCTTTTTTTAATGTCTTCAATTTCAGAAGTCAGACAAAACTGGAAACTGCCATGTTCTATTTTTGCATAATCCTTATTTCATATTAAGAGTATAAATTAGAGTCTAATCATTAATCTGGGTCTCTCAAGAATGTACTGAGCCTAAATACAGAAACAAAACCATGCTGAGGAATGGCCTGAAGCTGTGTCGGGGGTGTTTAGGGTGGATATTAAAAAAAGATTCTTCCCCCAAAGGGTGACTGGGCACTGAACAGGCTGCCCAGGGAAGTGGTCACAGCACCAGCCTGACAGAGCTCCAGATGCATTTGGACAATGTTCACAGGCCCAGGGTGCGATTCTTGGGGTGTCCTGCACAGGGCCAGGAATTGGACTTGATGATCCTTGTGGGTCCCTTCCAACACTGGATATTCTGTGACTCTGTGCAGCCCTTGGGATGAAGGACTTCAGCAAGTTCCCATATCCCTTTGTGGAGCATTGTGACTGAACACAAAATCTGAGCGCACTGCACCTACTCCACAGGCCAGAAGGGACAATCCAACCCCCCTTGGATTATAAATTCAGCCTCCTTGCACCACAGATCCTGACTTTCACCCAGGTACACAAACACTGAATTTTGCATCTGGTTACTAACAAAACGGAAGGCTGGTAGTGGTGCGTGCAATGCCAGATGCTGCCCACACCAGAAGGATGCTGCTGAGCTGAATAGGGAATGAAAATCTGTATCCTTCAGGAAGAACATGATCCTGAATACTTAAAATTGGTTCAGAAGCATCATTTGAGACTGCAGGTAATAATCTGGTTTTCCTTTAAGGAGGCTGACCCAAGCAATATGCCTGATGCATCATGGAACAACTTTTGATTATTTCAAAGAACAAATGAATCAATTAACTGGACTTGTAGAGGTGCCTAAAGAATGAATTAGGACCAGTTAATATGACTTAATGCTCAATTGTTTAATGATTTTGATAAAATACATTACAACTGTGCTTAAACTTCGAGATCTAGAGGTTTTTGTTCTTCCGAAAGTAGAGAAAGAGCAAGTAAAATTCTGCCTTAAAAATGTGTGTTTCTTATGCAGGCCACAACCAAAGCAAACACCCAGATCCAGCCTCGAGTGCCCCCAGCTTTAAGAGATCAAAAGCACACCCTGAATCCTGCTGGTCCCATGACAATCCCAATTCAGACCTCCCCAAGTAGAAAAGTGAGACACTTGAAGCCCCCAGCCTCCAACAATACCTTTTACAAACTGCAGCTTCACTTTGTAATGATCCTGAGCAGACACGTCACTAACCACGATCACTTCCAAAATTTCTGAGCACCTACAGAAAACTAGACTACTTTTTTCCTACAGTACTGGGCTCTCCTCATCCAGCTGTGACCCATTCCTGACTTCCACACAGAGTTTGGTTCTCTCTCCCTGTAGGTGAAGAGACCCACCCGCTTTCTGATGGGGATGCATTTCAAATGCTGGCATGAAGAGTATGTCGGGAGCTGCTGGCTGAGAGGAGCCTGGAAGCAAACATGGAGAGAGCCGCAGGAAGGGAGCTGGGCTCATGCATGACTTTTCCACACACTTTGGTAAGAATTTTAGGCTACTCCAGACAGTTGGGAAACCCTGAATGACAGATGATCCATTTTTATTATCCTTACATTTCCATTGTGAATATAACTCATATTGAACTTGTTGCAAAAAAGCACCATGCTCAAAGCCAAAGATGTAGCACATTTCAAAACAGTCTTTTTCACATCTCTCTGGTTATTCTAGGAGGAGTTAATGTAGAAAGTAGCCAGGATGACATCTGCATTAATATATACACGCAGCACCTATGGGTTTACTCGTTAATTAAAGCAAGAGCCTTTATGTCATTTGTACAGCGTGAGGTAAAGAACATTTTTCCTGTCTGTATAAGCTTTGGTACACCAGTTTCCTCCCTAAAGAGCACATAATAGCTACATTTAAGTAAATCAGGTCAGCATGCCCTCCTTTATTTTATGTTAAGGTAAACTAGCCTTCCTGTCCCACTGCAGCCCAATTTTTCTTTATAGCTATTTAAAACCTATTATAGGTTAACATTAACATTCAGACTGCTTCCTGCACTGTCTGATTTTGCTAGATGATAAACTTAGTAGCACTTAGTGACAGACAGCAACCGAGAAGCTGGGGGAAGGGGGAATTTCATCTCCAACAGCAGCCTACAACATTTATAGCAGTTTAATAACAGCATCAATAAAAAGGCAGATCTACTGTAAAATGCCTGCGGTGGCAATTACTCTCGTTTGTTTACTTTGGCTGCAGCCACCAGAGAGCAGGATCCATACTGCTTACCAAGCACAACCTCTTCTCTTCCAGTCAGTCACATCCCACATCTGGACAGGGAGAAGAGTAACTCGGGGTGGGGATCAGGAAAGTTTAGAGGACAGATACCATACCACACCTGGCACAGACCACGTTTCTCTAGCACACAGATGTTCATTCCGCTGTTGTGGCAGGATGCATTAGCATTCAATGGTCCGCACACAAACTGTAACCTTGGAAAAGACATTACCTCACAAGAAAAAAATCTTGCACTGTATTCATTTTTCAAGATTGAATTAAGCCTGTTTTGGTTAAATGTGAATATCAGTAGTTTCAAAACCCAAATCTGATGCATATGTCGCTCTATACTGCCTCAGAGGTTCAATCAGGGGATGTTTAAAAGCTTTCTGCTGGTAGCAGGCAGCAAAAGTCACTCAAGAGACAAGAGGAATGATTTGTCAAGAGGTTTCTGATTCCCAAAGCTGGTATCCAGGAGCAGTTTTGTTCTCAGGAACAGTGTGGCTTCTAGAGACAGCGATTCTGCACTTATGCTCTGAGGCTGCTTTGGAAATATCTTCATCAGCCAAAAGCAATATCTATAGTACGAAAGGCCACGTAAGTTACTTCTGCAGCACTCAATTTCTAAAGACATTCACACTTAGCTGATACCTGACTCTTATCTTTCAGGAAAAAAATTTTAAAAAAATAGAAAAAATAGAAAAATAGTGTTAACAATGATAACTGAAAAACCGGCTGTTCTCTTAGAATAATACAAATGGTGCTAAAATGATTCTAAGGTGGTTGTGGGCCTTCCTGTCCTCAGGTCTACTTGGTACAGAGTAAAATGCATGGAATAAAGAGAAGAAGTTTCAACACTGTAAGAAATTATGGACTCTGGGATTTTGCTGTGGCTGACAGTTTCCATATGGTCATGGAAAACCAGGAGAATTTTTAAAAGATGTCTATGTGCCTCCTCGTACAGATTTAGCTACTTTGCTTGGGCACATAAGGAGGTGTCACAGAAGACGTTGCTATCTCCTTGCCAAGGAAACCAGACAGGTATCAATCTGTACTCCCTAATGAGCAGCAAAAAGCAACCAGTCCTTTCAGATGTGATCAACTTCCTCCTAGAGTTGGACTCAATTATTCTCATGGGTCCCTTCCAACTCAGGATATTCTATTGCATGATAATTCAAACAGCTACGAGTATGGACTTTCCTCCATGCGAAAACAAAATGTCTTGCATTTGTCTTAAAGTCCACAAAAATATCTCTAGCAAAATAAATGCCCATCACAATTCCAGACATCTGCTTATCTTTTCAACATATCGTGACTATTTTTTTCATCCCAAATTATGAGACCTCAAGATGGACCCATGAGACGGGACAGGAAGAAGCTGGGCAGCCCTTTAAAGAGGGAGATGCTAAGCTGCACATCCAGAAGAGCTCCTCAGAGCACAGAGCAGCCACACAGCACATCTGGCCACGACATTTCTAGTTCACCTGTGTCCCATGACATGAGAAAAGAAGAAAACAGTGGCAGGAAAGGAGGCAGAAGTCAACTATGTGAGTTTTATTCTCAACACCTGATACTCAAAAGTTAAAATAAAGGGTTTACCAACAAACACCGGCAGCCATGAAAATTTATGTAAGCAGCAAAAACAGGTGCTATACATGCCCCTGTTGCAGTGGTTGAGGCCACCATAGGAGTGACCAAGGAGCCACAAGGCTCTAAAGCAGTTGAGGTTCACTGGTGGGCCAGCACTGATGTCTAAAGACACCTTCGTGGTCACGGTGAGTTCCCACAGTCCCTTGTTCTATTATGTAGATTATTCTCCTTTGGTTGGCCCGTTGGCCTACCGCCCCTCCTACTCCCTATAACTTCATGTTCTGGAAAGTTCTCCCTTGTTCGGTATCCCATTGGTTGATGGTTCCCTTGTTCCACTCCTCGCCTTCTCCACTGGTTGTTGTTTAGTCACCCCACATTCTCGCTGCCCCTTGGCCCTCAGTTGATTGGTTCCGATGCTCTGCCCACCCCTTGTTCCGCCCCCATATAAAACCCTGGGCCCCTCTGTGTTCTTTGTCCTTTGTCGCTGGATCCCTCCTTGGAATAAACCCCTTGGAACTCCACACAAAGGATCCCTCCCGCCTCTTTGTCTCCAGCTGTGCTAGAAGAGCTATCCTGCATTTGTGTGAGCGTGCGTGGCTGCGCCCTTCCATCAGTGCTGTGTGTCTGGGTGTGTCCTTGTGTGCGTGTGGCACCCTCGAGCAGATCCCCCTGGGACGCTTTCGGGAGGGACGCGGCATCCATTCCACCAACAGCCTCTCACCGCGTCATGCCCCTTCTGCTTCCCGCCCTCAGTGCACACTCAGTTCCAGGATACAGTGGCATCCCAGGAGGCTGCAAATGCTCAGGAGTGCGGTGGTCTGCTGCTTCTCTGATAACCCCTTGGAAAAACATACAGCTTAACATAACATAGGAATCTAGTCTAAAATCGGGGTCTAGGCAAGTCCCCAGCCAACCTAAAATATGGAGAGGCAAAAAGTGCTGTAAAAGCACCTTTCCACTCCACCTCCCTTGAACTCAGCAAGAACTAAGTCCCAAACCTCACTGCTGGAGGCAAATGCGGTTGGTTGGGAAAGGAAAACTAAAGTCATGTTGCAAGCCAGCCCTCCAAGGCTGAGCCCCAGGCGAGGCAATACCTGCAGCACGTGTGCAGGTGGCACGAAAAGAACCTCTGTGCCGTGGCCAGCAGGACAGCAGCGCAGCGCCAGCCAAAGGGAGCTGCCTGAGCACTGGCCGAGAACGGCCACAGATGGTTTCACTGCCCGCACCGAGCAGCCAGCCCTGGCCGAGGGGAAACCTGGACTCAGGACAAGGCAGAGAGGGGGCAAATGTTCTGCTCCTTCTCAAAACAAGTTGCTGTTTTCACTTCAAAGTTTCAGACTCTTTGGATCTAATTAAATTTGAAGAAGGAAATGAGGAGTAAGCAAAATTCTTGGACAACGGGCTTTTTTTTCAGCTAGCTGGGACTGCAAGCAGTGCGTGAAAGGCAGTGTCAGGTGCTAAAGCAAACCTGTGTGTCCTTTAACAACAAGAAAAGTGGGAACTAGAGAGAGGGTATACCTATTTTAAGAATATAATTGTTTTATGGAAAACACACCAACCCCAGTGTTCTTCTAATCTTGTTTTTTAATACTCAGCACTTGTAAATTCCTTCCATCAGGGAAATCAAAGATTTCATCTGATAGCATAAATATTTGTTCCACACCATTTTTGGGGGTTTTTTTTAGTTCTTAATGTTTATATAAATATCACTTACTGAACACTGGACCCATGCAGAATTAAGGAGAGAGGCCCTTAACTACCCTGTGCAGGTCATGTGCACCAAATCTCATGGCAGAGCAGAGGAGCTTCTGGAAGCTCCTGGTTTACCACCACCTCCAAAACTTGGCAGTAACTTTCCAGAGACTCCCCATGGAGAGGCCAAACAACTGGTGAAACATGAAAAGAACAATTCATCCATGGAGCAAAAGAGAGCATGCTATCTTGGTATCAATTACTAGCAAATTTGCTGACAATACAGAACAGTAAATAACGCAGATTTCTAATTTATACCTCTTAAAGCACAGCCTAAAAATAGGAAAATCTCCTGTAACAAAGGATTCTCTGCTGAGTGCTCAAGCAAGAAATTCTTACACCTTCTTCTACACCACACAAACTAGGTGGAATCAGTTCTAAAGTCAGATTTTAATAGCTCTGAGATTTTCTTTCACAGTTGCATTATTGAAGCCATGTAAACTTCTGGCATCCATAGCATCTTCTAACCATAAATTGCAGAGTTTAAATTTCTTGCTGTGTGCAGAAATACCTAGTTCAGTTTGTTTTACATCTGCTGTCTGTCAACTTCATTTGATCTTGTCAAAGGCTGTCTGAGGAGAACATTGCCAATGGAATTTTTGTGAAACCTACAAAAGAATCTGCTGAGATTACTACACAGTTTGGATGTTAGAGGGACTTCTGCAAATAAAATGCAAATTTTTCAGGTTATTTAACTGATTCAGAACTTTGCTTCAGCTGATAATAGTTCAAGAATTTTATTTTCTAGCACCATTTAGTGGCCCACATAAAAAAAAAAGAAAAAACCCAAAACTTCTGTCCTTTTCCAAGTTCAAACAGATATTCTTTTTCCTTAACGCTGCATTATGACAAAGAAAGCGACATTCAAAGTCAGCATTCAGAAAGAGCCCTGAGAGGAGGCTAGGTGTTGTAAGTAAATGCCCTCTTTCTATTCAGCTGATTTTTTTTACTAGCTGTTTATATGATCTCTGTTACTCCAGTCACTTCCAAATCTTAGTAAAAGTTAGTAATTTCTCCACTTTCATGGGAAATCATGGGGGCAAAAAAAAAATAACATTGTTTAGTCCGAGCAGAAACACAGAAACTCGGAAATAAATTGTGAATGTCGGCCAGCTTTAATTTTTATTTAGCACATTCCAGTAACCTCCTCCCCTCTCCTGGTGTGAGATGAGAGCAGATTATCAAATGGCCCTTCATGCACACAGTGACTTACCCAGGGACAGACCAGGAGATCTGAACTTGTTCTCCCAAGTTCCACAGCAGTCCACTGCTGTAGGACCATTTTCCCCATCTGCTCCAAGCCATTTAGGACAGTGCAGCTTGCTACAATATTACAGTTAAAGGAAAACAGAGTTGATTTCCAGAGCTGTAACAGTTTCCGGGAAGAAAGAGATTTTTAAAAGCCACCCCCATCACAGGTGGGAAGCTTAATGAAGTGCCTTGCAGTGGTGAAAGGCGACATGAGATTTTGCCTCTTATATACTCAGTCCCTTATTACTTAGACTTCATTCTCTACTGGATTTTGGATAAGTATTTAAAGAACAGAAGGAAGCTTCCTCTTCTTTCAACAAGTGTTTTTAACCTCACAAAAAGGTGAAGAGATTCTGCAATATTCTGCAACAAATGCCTGAAGTCTTTCTAGTTCTTTTCACACGCACCACCTTCCAAACATGATCGAGCAATACAGGTATGTTAGTGCTGTTCTGCGTATTCTTCTGTTACAAACTACCTGAAAACAAAGAGAAATTAAAATGTTTAGTATGTCTACTTTGGGTGAAAATAAATTGGGTTTTATATGGTATGAGAGACACAGGTAAAAGCTAACACCAATGTATCACAGTATTTAGTAGCTGAGCAATTTTTTTTTAATAATTGCTTTTAAAAATTGCAGGAATCTTTGCTACAATTCATCTCAAGCAATTGTCTCAGGGCACAAATATTAACGTATAATGATTTGAAGGCAACAGAAAGCAATATGCAACATTACATATAAAAGGACATTTGGTAACCACTACTAAAGAAGTGAACTTCCTCATTTTTGGTTTCTCCAGACCCAGCTGCCTAAGCAGTTTCATCTTTCTCAAGCTGCAAAGCCAGCAGGAGAAAGAGAAACTATGGCAATGGCTGGGTCAGCAACTGCTGGAATGATGTCGCTTCCCGGACTTTCCACTGGAAAGTGATGGTTTCTCTTTTGCAGTGAAGAAAGGACACTCTAATGGTTCCAAGCAAAACAGGACTCTGCTCAACTAGAGCACTCAGGCTTTGCTTAGAGGATCTATTAAAAAAGCAGTGAAACATCATCCCAGCTGTAACTTGCTGTTGTTAAGAGATACTTAAAAAAAACATGCAGAGAGCACTTCAAAGTGCTTCTTAGATGAAAAATTACCCCATTTTGGAGCAAGCTTTAGATATTACGATGATGAATTTTGTAACCTATCATTTACTACTCAAAACAAGAATACATTATCAAGATTCCTGCAGGATTACACTAGTTTACAAAATTCAAGATTCTTTACACTTCCGTGCACCATCACTGACAACATCCAGATAATAAAAACCATGTTCCAAGCTCCCCAGTGGCTGGTTTTTCATGTGAACCCTAAATAGAGAATATTAAAAGGAAAGAAAACAACTGAAGATGATATAAATTTGGAGAAACCTGCAGGGTAATGGGGGCAATATCTGTTGTTTTGACTACAAAATCCACTGAACTACACATCAAGTACAAACATGGAAAAAGACATAAAATAGAAAGAAAGAAAAATTAAAAAAAAAAAAGTGCAGCTCAGCGTTGGTTTTCTTTTTCCAAAGAAAGCTTCACTTCTTGAAAGCTGAGATGTGTGATTTCTCACCCATTTATAGGGATAGCCTTAAATTTTTATGTGTTAGACAGTTTCTTTGCTTTCTGTAACTTTTCTGTAACTTTCACACAGAGAGAAAAAAAAAAAAAGGGTTAGTTCCCCAAAACAATGACTTCAAACAAGTTTGCAACCACTCAAAACAGTCCACACAAAGTACAGGCATGGTCAGACTTCCATTTCTCCACAATTCAGGCCCAGATCAGAAAAAAACACACACTGAAGTCTGTCAAAGTTTCATCTGAGTCAAAGCATGATTGCAATAGTCGTGAAATATGTAAAGATATATCAAAGTCACATGCAGTACACAGGCACTTAAAAAATTCTGAGAGTAATTACTACGTGGAAGATTGCTGATATATACATTTGATCTTATTTTAAGTTAATCAAAATTTGAATGCCCAGATTGCATGCGATAAAGTGTATTATTGAAAGTATTACTGAAAAACCTCTGAAATGATGAGAATTTCACCTGATTTTAAAATGTTTTCACCAAAATGTGCACTGTGTCCTTGGCTAACCACAACAGGCAAAAGGCATAAAGCACCAGAAAACTTTATTACGACCCATGTGCCCGTGAAACAGAAGTGCAGGACAACATCTGGAACAAGCTGGATACAATCTGAACCCAGGGTTTGGATAAACCCCTTGTTCCAAGTACAGGCACATGAAAACCATGGACCTAAAAACAGTCCACTTTCTGAACTTTTCCCGAACTGTGACATTGAGAGCTGTATTCCAGCCACGTACACTTTTTTTTAAATTCAACAATCAACAATAAAAAGATGATTTTACACAAAGAAAATCTACTCTTCATGACAAAACCACAAGAGTTTCATTCCTTAAATCGCAGACACGTATCACCATATTCTTTGGCTGTGGCTGCCTGGCCTTTAGCTCTCCTCATGTTTATCCCAACCACCTTCCACAGACTCCTACCCCATCATCCCCACCACACAGAGACAGCCCAGTTGCCCTCTGGTAAATAGATATTTATATATACCTAGACAGCATGAAGAGAAAGGCCAATCCACATGCTGGGGCTCTTGCTTCCTCTCTTCCCACTTCCATGTGAAGTTTAATATGATGATGGTTTCCATTTTTAGAGGGCAATTTTCTGAACTACTATGCAGATCTGAATCGTCTGTAAATAACGATGTCTTTAGCTTGGCATCAGCTGTTTCCTCTGCGGCACTAAACTTTGTTCTTGCCCTAATGATTTCTCAGCCATAATTTTCCCCAGACTCTGATAATACTAAATTTAGATCACCACAGATATTTTTTATTATATTCTCTGGCATATACGCACTACAGCCATTGCCTTACATTAGCTGCACTGAGTGCCATTCCTTTATTCCCACAGCTGTTTTTCCAAGAGTGCTCTAACATCTAATTATGTGAGCTAATACATAAGAAAAAACTACTTATTTTTTTCAGATGCCCATGTGTATATAGACATATTGCTAAATAGATTTTACCTACTTTCATCCACATGTTTTTTTGAAAAGTAACTGAAATGGGATCGTTTAGTCTTCATTTTCACAGAGGATTACAAACATAACACACCTTTATTTTAGGCAGGAAAAGAAAAAAAAAAATCAATTGGAGAGAAAAAAAAAGACATGGAAATAAGAAAACAATGGAAACCAAAAACACTCCATAGGCAAATGCAGTGATCAACAGGAGTTTTTGACACATATTAAATTGTTAAATATGAGCAAAACTTTGATCAAAAGATTGCTTCCAATTTGAGGAATTAAGTCAGATGCAATAAGCACTGAAGACAAATCTTCTTTTTAACATACTTCAAGGGGCTCGGAATTAGACTACAGGTAACAACCTGCTTTGATTTGGTTTAGTTTTATGTTCTTTTGCACATTCAGGCTATTCCACAACCACAGTTCTTTGATAACAACAGTTATCCTTGTCCTTTGTTAGGAATGACTGACTTTTACTCTACATCTGTGTCCCTTCCTAAACCTACCACAGTAAAAGAACTACTTTTCAGCTTGGTCCAATTGGACAATTTTTCTAAGATTCGGACTTCAGAAAATTATGGAACACAGGACCAACATCAAATTCTGTTACCATGAGAGGCTTGAAAATAAGCAAAGATGTCAGACTGGACAAATCCCCCTGGGTCTTATGGGGGGGGGGGGGGGCGGCGATCATCAGTGATGACCGTGGTAAGACCTAAGACTGCTCAAGGCCCATCAGCCTGTTGATGGACCTGTTCCCATTCCTGTGCTTCCCACTACAGCCGTGCCTGCCATTGACATGGTCCCTGTCAGCACCCACAAGGACACCCTCCCCAAATCAGGGGAGGGGGCCACGCACAGATCAGTGATGGTGAGCTCACAGGCGCTGCTGTGACATCATCAGCCAGCCTAAGGCGTAAAAGGTGGCTGCGCATCAGCACAACCTGCAGAGTCGAGGAGACGACCGCGGAGAAGGAGCTAGCCCAAGGCTACTGAAGGAGTTTTGGTGCCTCTGAGGCAGCTCATACGCATCGCTCTTCACTCAAAGTACGACAGGCGTGTACTTTGTCAGGAGGAGAAAGCCCGGCAGTGCTGCGGCACAGACCCGCCAGGCACTCTCCTTCCGTACCCAAATGGCGCAGCAGGACGCTGCTGAGAAGTGTCCTCCTGAGAAGGCGCAAGGTGAGAGCCAAGTCTCCCTCGGCACAGCTCCCCATGGCTGGCAGAGGGGGCACAGCCACGAGCAGCGGCAAGGGGAGGCAGGAGCTGCACACAACAACCCCGTGGCAGGGTCCCTCCTCTCGTGGGCCAGCAGGGACAGAGCAGGGCCTTGGGGACAATTGTGCAGGGACACTTCCCCAGCCCCGCAGAGGTGCTCAGGCCACTTGCTCTCTCTCCAATGTGCACGCCGTGTCGCCGGGCAGAGGCGGATCCGGACAGCAGCAGCAGGCTCTCCGGACAGCCCAGGCCAAAGCAGGACCGACGCCGTTCGTGGGGACAGCGAGCACAAAACTCGGGCAGCCGGGCAGCAAAACCCATAAGGCTGAACCGTGTGCCATTGCTGCGTGCTGAGACCAGCAGCCCCAGCACCGCCAGTCAGGTGGCGTCAGGGCTGCCCCAGGGCACAGTGCTGGTCCATGACAGCACCAGCAGCTTCCCCCGCCAGCAGCAGGCCTCGAAGGGAGCCGACCAAGAGGGAGCCACAGAACCGGAGACACCCAAGAGCCCGCCGACAAAACACCTCGAGATCGGCGATGAGCCAGCCCCGAGCGCTGAGGCCAGCAGCCCCAGCACCGCCAGTCAGGAGGTGTCACGGCTGCCCCAGAGCACGGGCGGGTCCATGGCAGCAGCAGCTTCCCCCGCCGGCTGCAGGGCGTGAAGCGAGGCCGCCCAAGGGGAGCCGCAGAGCTGCAGGCACCCGAGGGCCCGCCGGCAAAACGCCGCAGGATCGACAATGAGCCAGCCCCGAGCGCTGAGACCGGCAGCCCCAGCACCGCCAGTCAGGAGGTGTCACGGCTGCCCCAGAGCACGGGGCGGGTCCATGGCAGCAGCAGCTTCCCCCGCCGGCTGCAGAGCGTGAAGCGAGGCCGCCCAAGGGGAGCCGCAGAGCCGCAGGCACCCGAGGGCCCGCCGGCAAAACGCCGCAGGATCGACGATGAGCCAGCCCCGAGCGCTGAGACCAGCAGATCCAGCACCGCCGGTCAGGCGGTGGCAAGGCCGTCCCAGGGCACTCCGTCATCCCGGAGACAGGCAGCTCCATACAGACCACCATGGCTCTTCCCCGGATCTGTGACAGACAACCGCTCCCAGCCCAGGCCCCTTCGTATGAGACACGTCTGCCGGCAAGAGCGGCGGGCAAAAAAGCCCTACAGTCGGCCTGACAACCAGAGGAGGACCAGATGAGCACCAGCCCCTCGTGCTCGTCCCCCTCACCCCTCAAAATAAAGTTTTCTTTTTGTTTGAACTGGGAGATTCCACATTCCTTTCTCCAGTTATCTTGCAGCCTCCTGTGGCTGATCTCCAAACAGAGGCCCCGGTTCAGTGAGACACTCCAGCAGGTGTTTGCCCTCAAGGACGCAGCCTGCCCCATGGCAGTGCTCAGTGTCAGATGAAGCACTGGCCTGGAGATGCCGGCCCTGCTTCTGCTCTCTTCTCAGCCAGGAAGGGTCCAGAAGGAAAAGGACTACGCAAAAGGGGCATGGAGATGACCTAGGAAATTGGCAAGCATTCCTGGCTCAGGCAGCCTTGGTGGGAGGGCACAGCTCTGCTTGCTGCAGCTCCCCAGGAGGGAAAATCATGCATGCAGCAGGATTACTCCCCTCCCAGACCAGCCCAGCCACTGTTCCATCTACCATTGCTGCCACTGGGGTTGCACGTACCAGCCTGGAGACTAACTGGGATAGTGCAGCTGATGCTGGGAAGGCAAAACTACACTCTACCAGTAAAAATACACCGCACGGGTGGCCTGAGGCCAACTCCTGGACTGAGAAGCAGAGTTTCCTTATTTTTGGAAGATTTTACACAAGTGCCAGCTCAGCTGGAAGAGCGATGGCAGAGAGGCTTGAGGGAGAGGCACCAGCTTCTGTCATGGTGGTAGCCCTGACTCCTGCCTCGCTGGGAGCACTGGTTTACCTGACACTGGCACATTGAGACATCTCTTATTTCACACCCAAACTACCATTTCCCCTTCTCTGGGGTGCATTTTCCCCAGGATGAGTCTCAGCCACTGCACTTGCACAAGTTCCTCAGGTCCCCTGAACACCCTTGGGAGCTCTCGCAGGGGCTGAGTAAGCGTGATCACACATTTTGTTGCTAATGGAGGCGAGTACTGCTGCGTGCACTCAAGAAAAAGGATTTTTAAAAGTCACGTTCCAGAAAATGTACCCGTCACTATTGTGGTGGTCAGCAGCTGGCCTGAAGGCCTCACAATAGTAATTAATCCCATTTTATAACTCCCTGCTTTATAACTGAAATAATTCAGACATAACTGAAGTTATATGAGTACCTTGGCCGGTAGGTTATGTAATCTGACCAGTACAGACTGTTGGAGAGCAGGCCCAGGCCGTTTGGGGCCGCAAGCAGCTATGGGCTGGTTGGCTGGGTGGCAACTGGTTCAGCCAAGAGGGAACGGCCGGCGCGGACTTCAGATCGATATAATTACAGGGAGGACTCAATAAAGCTGGTTGTTACGCGCCAACCCCAGCGTGTGTCTTGTCGCCTGTCTCTGCAACCGCGACACAGAGGTACAAACAAGTCGTCTTGGTTTGAGACAGTTTAAAGAGATGGGCACTCTGAAACGAGGACCCTCCCCGCTGATTCCAAGCAATCCCTTTCCACCAATAAGGAAGGAGATACGAGTAGATATAAGTTTTTGACATGTATTAAGTTGTTAAATATGAGCAAAACTTTGATCAAAAGATTGCTTCCAATTTGAGGAATTAAGTCAGATGCAATAAGCACTGAAGACAAATCTTCTTTTTAACATACTTCAAGGGGCTCGGAATTAGACTACAGGTAACAACCTGCTTTGATTTGGTTTAGTTTTATGTTCTTTTGCACATTCAGGCTATTCCACAACCACAGTTCTTTGATAACAACAGTTATCCTTGTCCTTTGTTAGGAATGACTGACTTTTACTCTACATCTGTGTCCCTTCCTAAACCTACCACAGTAAAAGAACTACTTTTCAGCTTGGTCCAATTGGACAATTTTTCTAAGATTCGGACTTCAGAAAATTATGGAACACAGGACCAACATCAAATTCTGTTACCATGAGAGGCTTGAAAATAAGCAAAGATGTCAGACTGGACAAATCCCCCTGGGTCTTATTGGGGGGGGGGGGGGCGGCGATCATCAGTGATGACCGTGGTAAGACCTAAGACTGCTCAAGGCCCATCAGCCTGTTGATGGACCTGTTCCCATTCCTGTGCTTCCCACTACAGCCGTGCCTGCCATTGACATGGTCCCTGTCAGCACCCACAAGGACACCCTCCCCAAATCAGGGGAGGGGGCCACGCACAGATCAGTGATGGTGAGCTCACAGGCGCTGCTGTGACATCATCAGCCAGCCTAAGGTGTAAAAGGTGGCTGCGCATCAGCACAACCTGCAGAGTCGAGGAGACGACCGCGGAGAAGGAGCTAGCCCAAGGCTACTGAAGGAGTTTTGGTGCCTCTGAGGCAGCTCATACGCATCGCTCTTCACTCAAAGTACGACAGGCGTGTACTTTGTCAGGAGGAGAAAGCCCGGCAGTGCTGCGGCACAGACCCGCCAGGCACTCTCCTTCCGTACACAAAATGGCGCAGCAGGACGCTGCTGAGAAGTGTCCTCCTGAGAAGGCGCAAGGTGAGAGCCAAGTCTCCCTCGGCACAGCTCCCCATGGCTGGCAGAGGGGGCACAGCCACGAGCAGCGGCAAGGGGAGGCAGGAGCTGCACACAACAACCCCGTGGCAGGGTCCCTCCTCTCGTGGGCCAGCAGGGACAGAGCAGGGCCTTGGGGACAATTCTGCAGGGACACTTCCCCAGCCCCGCAGAGGTGCTCAGGCCACTTGCTCTCTCTCCAATGTGCACGCCGTGTCGCCGGGCAGAGGCGGATCCGGACAGCAGCAGCAGGCTCTCCGGACAGCCCAGGCCAAAGCAGGACCGACGCCGTTCGTGGGGACAGCGAGCACAAAACTCGGGCAGCCGGGCAGCAAAACCCATAAGGCTGAACCGTGTGCCATTGCTGCGTGCTGAGACCAGCAGCCCCAGCACCGCCAGTCAGGTGGCGTCAGGGCTGCCCCAGGGCACAGTGCTGGTCCATGACAGCACCAGCAGCTTCCCCCGCCAGCAGCAGGCCTCGAAGGGAGCCGACCAAGAGGGAGCCACAGAACCGGAGACACCCAAGAGCCCGCCGACAAAACACCTCGAGATCGGCGATGAGCCAGCCCCGAGCGCTGAGACCAGCAGCCCAGCACCGCCAGTCAGGAGGTGTCACGGCTGCCCCAGAGCACGGGGCGGTCCATGGCAGCAGCAGCTTCCCCCGCCGGCTGCAGGGCGTGAAGCGAGGCCGCCCAAGGGGCCGCAGAGCTGCAGGCACCCGAGGGCCCGCCGAAAACGCCGCAGGATCGACGATGAGCCAGCCCCGAGCGCTGAGGCCAGCAGCCCCAGCACCGCCAGTCAGGAGGTGTCACGGCTGCCCCAGAGCACGGGGCGGGTCCATGGCAGCAGCAGCTTCCCCCGCCGGCTGCAGGGCGTGAAGCGAGGCCGCCCAAGGGGAGCCGCAGAGCCGCAGGCACCCGAGGGCCCGCCGGCAAAACGCCGCAGGATCGACGATGAGCCAGCCCCGAGCGCTGAGACCAGCAGATCCAGCACCGCCGGTCAGGCGGTGGCAAGGCCGTCCCAGGGCACTCCGTCATCCCGGAGACAGGCAGCTCCATACAGACCACCATGGCTCTTCCCCGGATCTGTGACAGACAACCGCTCCCAGCCCAGGCCCCTTCGTATGAGACACGTCTGCCGGCAAGAGCGGCGGGCAAAAAAGCCCTACAGTCGGCCTGACAACCAGAGGAGGACCAGATGAGCACCAGCCCCTCGTGCTCGTCCCCCTCA